>JAVJIX010000265.1:600000-948920 GCA_036785185.1 Paratrypauchen microcephalus
TTTAAATGATGCGTCACTAACAGGCTCCAGGTTAGAGGTTACAGATGGTGCATATTTAATTGTTTGTAATTATCATTATTTCAATTAAGACACACATCACAATCACCCCTACACAATATGTTTACTCCCTGCATAAGGCCCATGCTTGAATATGTCTGGACCAGTGCGGCACCTTATAAGCCTGTTCTGCATGATTGGGTTGGTGGATATTGTAGAGTAATTTGAAGAGAGAAAAGGTATGTGACTGGAGTTTATTTATAAGATGGACCTTTATTTACCGAAATTACAGTGTTGCAAAACAAAGGTCAAAAACAGCAGGAAAGTGCAATAAAAATCAAGATCAAGATTATACTATAAAGATTTAATAGCCAGAAACTAACTCACCACTGTGTCAAGATAGTAAAGCTATAAGGTTACAAAACTTTACTATAAACTAGCTATGACTGGCTATGTACAGTGCAGTATATGGACAAGAATACATAAAGTGACCACAGTATACAATATTATTTGTACAATAGATGGTTATAATGGTTATCTATAGTGGCCACAGTGCAATACAGGGTACAGTGACGTGTCTATGCTTCCGCTGTAGGGAGTGACTGATCACATATAAATAAACCAAGATAACAATGTCTGAGCTGGCAGTGAGTGTCTCTGGTACAGCACAACAGTGCAGTTTCTTTACCAATGGGCAAAACTAAAATTGCAGACCACTTGCTAAGGTATCTCCAATTGTGTAAGCTTTTTATACCATACCAAACCAATCCTAACCTAACCCAGCATATATAATATGTATTCATATATAATATATGAATACATATATTATATGTATTCATTCCCCTGGCACAAATATAACAGTGTCTCTTACTGTCTGTGGCTAGAGAAATTCTCCTCCTCAAAAACACATGTTGACAGTTGTAGCTTATAAACTTGTTCCAAAAGTTAATTAAGTTCATTTCTGCATCGAGTCGACGTTTGTTTACATATCCTCAAGTGTCACGCTAATAATTAGCCGTGACAGAAAGAACAGTTGGACAGTGTCCAGCAGCATTAGCAACACTGAAAGGAGCACAGAGGTCATACTGTAGACCAGCCCCAGTGTAATGGAATGTAGCAATTATTATCATGCAGTTTAAAGACACACTGTGGAACTTTTCTTGTAAGGGGTATACTTGTCTGCATGGAGATGTTTCTGTATGAAATGAAACATCTATTCTTTTATTTCATTACTGTGAGTGGGCTCGACTCTCCACATATCTCACTTGCAACTTGGCCTAGTAGCGTCACCTGCTTGTTTCCACTGAGATAGATACATCAAATGCCATACTGTGGAACATTCCAGGCAAAGCAATAACATCTCCATGGAGACAGTCAGGCCTTGTTGGTGTGCTTCCCACAAGTTTGAACAATGGGCTTTGATCTAGCACCTTATAATATTTTTAGCAACTGAATATTTGTGTGTTGATATATTTGTAGATATATCAGTATTTTTGGTGCACATTGAGCTTTTTGCACATCTTGCACATCTTTTCCAGTGTGTTTTAACTTAAAACTAACTTGAAAAAAGTTTCACTGGGAATTAGATTTAAAGCAGACCTATTATGCAAAACCAACTTTTCTGAGCTTTTAATCATGTTATAGTAGTTTCCTCTTCTCATTTCTCCTCTTGAAGTCGTATTTGGAGTGATTTGTGCAAGTTTGAGTAATCTTTAATTGTTATTTTCAAGACGCCATTTTGCCGATCAACCCCCATTTTCACCACCACCGACATACGCACATTGCTTGCACTTCGTTCTCCACATTTATTTTCTTAATTAGCGATATACGTAGGATTCGTTAGCTTTGCGAAGTCATTTTGGTGCAGTTTATATATATATATATATATATATATATATATATATATATATATATATATATACTGTATATAATTTTCATTTCAAATGAAAAAAATCTCATCTGCTTTTATTAGGAACTGCAGACTTCCGTGTTAAAAACTTTCTTTTATTAATTACTTTTAGATTAATTTAGCAATTTAAAATGTACAAATTATAACATAATGATCCACGGGTGTTGCAGATTCTAATTATAAACCAGGCGCAAGCACAATACGTGTTCTTTAACAACTTGATGTAACATAATGTGTGTTTACAAAAACAGCATTAAGAATAATAATAATGATCTTTTACCTTATATTGAACCCACTTTTTGCCTGTGGCTCCAAACTTAATGCACCTTTAATGATTCTCGGCAGGGCTACTTTACTCACTGTAATTCGATCTAATGGCAACAATAATGACATTTATGAGGATGGGAATTTTAACTTTAGAGTTTAAAGCTCTGAAAGAACTCCGTATTTGTTTCCTGTAGCTAATGTAATTGTATGAGCCTTGTGCGTGACCCTGTTGTGAGTGGAGATATAGACTGTATTTAGGTCAAACAAACAAAGCAGTGGTCAGCAGTGCGTCTTGCTTGCACTTAAACGATGAGGTATTGATCGGTGCGTGCTGGAGATTTTCTTTGCTGTATGTAAATCAGCTTTTGATGGATGACGCTTGAGTTCAGAGCCAGCCAACCCATCAACTGTGAGTTAACTCAGGCTTCAAATCATGAAACCTTTTGAGCCTCACTAAAATGACCCTTTGGAGTACAAACAAATGGATGGACTCTGTGTGAAGCTGAGACGCTGTAATTTTGGACCCTGCTGTCCGATCTGCTCTAATTATAAGAAGGGAATAAGCTCGGCACAGAGGAAAATCACATTTCATATCTCCTGGATAGTTTTTAATATAAGGAGAAGTAAAGCTATTGGAAGGTATGGAGGGTAAACTGTAAAACAGTAAACTGAGCATTTTTTGGGGTTCCAGTGCTTCCAGCTTCCAGTGTTGTTACCTGGCCAGCCAAATGATATCTCTCTGTATTTGCTACAGCGCGATACCATTTGGACACCCTCGCTCCACTCTCGCTCCTCCGGTTAAAAACGGACTCCGCGATTCTGATTCGTTCAAAGATGGTGACGTCAGTGCACCCGCCTTTGCCCGCAACGTCACTCTTAGGCAGCGGAAGTTCCTCCTCAGTTTTGAATCAAGATGGCGCAATCTCTGATTGGTTCACTTAGCTGTCTGTCTACGCGCAACTGCAGCGCATTTTGGACCAAGCGTTACCAGACTCACCGCTGGTACAGCGATGAGTCATGGATTCTTCCAGGCAACCAGTGTTGTATAAAGTAGTGGAAAATCAAACTCAAGTAAAAGTATAGGTACCCCTCCCAAAAATGACTTTGGTAAAAGTGGAAGTCACTGACTGAAATGTTACTTGAGTAAAAGTCTTAAAGTATCTGGAACTTCTTGTACTTAAGTGTGACAAGTAATGCCAAAATAAATGTACTCAATGTAATCAAAAGTACAAGTAAAAGTATCAAGCAAAGGCAGTCTGAATTTAATATTTGTTTTTTTTTAAATAACAGTGCTGAAAATAAGGCATACATAACACCATTGAAGGAGTGTTTTTGGAGGAAGTGGGTTTTTTGCAATTGGGCCCTTAATTCTACTGTAAAACACCATGTTGGGCTCACCCATGGTAGTTTTGTGTCGTATGGAGCACTGTCGAAGATATTGGGTTTGGTGATATCCATGAAACGCCGTCCTATGAGCAAGTAAATGCAGGCACAAAATACGTTATTTGTAATTTAATAATTATGGTACGGCAGCACTAATGACGTGTAGTAAATGTTCTTGTTTTAAAACATCTGGGTTGTGTGGGGATGTTGATTGATTAAACTAGCTGCATGAAACCAACAGGTGTAGGCTGATTGTCATGCGCAAGTAGTGAACAAGCCCAGGCACGACCTGACTTCCTTCAGTCAGTAGAGGTTTTTTTGTAACGAGTAACTAAACGGCACATTGAAAATGTATCGGAGTAAAAGTATGCAATTAAATTCGGAAATGTAGTGAAGTAAAAGTAAAAGTTATCATTTTTTTAAAAACTCAAGTAAAGTACAAAGTCTCCCAAAATGTACTTAAAACTCTTTCTCTACCGGAGACGTCGTTTGACGTCAGAGCGATTCCAGACGTAGTCTACCGAGACGTCGATTGACGTCAGAGCCGTTTTTCAGCGGGGGTTGCTAGGATACGTCCGGGAGCAACTTGTAATTCATAGTTCAAGGTGTAATTCACACATCTAACCCCTAGGTGGTGATCGTGTGTGTGTTAGTTTGGCGATCGGGGGCGGAGAGCCCAGAAGCGCTCACCCGTGTGTACTGAGTAGTGGAGCAATATGGCGTTAGCTGCCTAGCGGCAGCTAACAATCGATCGGTTTTTACGGAGTGATCCGAGCGGTCGGAGTGGTCTTGGGACCCAAGGTCCCGGACCACAGGACCGCGGAGACACGCCGGATCAGGCAAGGACGGCAAGAAAGAGATCTCGTCTGTCCGAGGCAGGGGCCATGTCTATTCGGGTCTCAGACCCGGAGGACAGCGAATTTGAGTCCAGCGAGCCAGACCCCGAGCCGCCCGATGAGCGGCTGCCGTCGGGATCCTCTGGGAGAAGCAGATCCCCCTCTCCAGAGGAAGAGATGGGTAAGAACTAAGTTTACGTGCTGTGTGGTGAATCAATGAATGAACTTACTTTATCTCCTCCCTGCCTGCATGCACTTTTTCCCTCTTGTCCAAATGTCCGGGAGCTACTGTGTGAATGAATGCAGGCGTGCGTGTGTGTGCGTGTCTGTGCGTGCGTGCGTGCGCGTGCGTGTGTGCGCGTGCGTAGCTATGTGTATAAAGGTTTATGCGTGTGTGTGTGTGTGTGTGTGTATGTAAAGGTTTATGCTTGGGTATGTGTGTGTGTATATGTAAAATTGTATATGTAAAATGCCACTATTGATGTGAAGGAATTTCCCATTTACAGAGCCTTCATCCAGCAGAGGACCTACTTTGCGAGCAGGGGTGGGGACCTCTGCTCGCAAAGCGGAGAATAAAGGTAAAAAAATATATATATTCTCCCCATTACATTGCAGCAATACAAAAAAATTACATTAGGTAATGTTGTACATTTCTGTCATTTTACAGGTGGTGCATCTGCCACACAAAGTGTGGAGTGGCAACAAAATGTTGGGAACCCAACATGATTCCCTTCACGGCCACCCCTGGACTCCGGAGCGCTGCAGCGGAGCTGAAGTCTGACGTGCCAGCAGACTTCTTTGAGCTCCTCATCACGAATGAGCTGCTGGCACACATTACTGAGCAGACAAACCTTTATGCTCGCCAGTACTTTGCCGCTCTCCCTGAAGGCCAACAACACACACACACGCGCGCACACACACACACACACGCATACATGCACGTGCACACATTGTTCACGCACGTGCACACATTGTTCACGCGCGTGCACACATTGTTCTGTTGTTATTGTAACTGTTGTTATTCTCTCAAGATTGTTCTCTTTGTCAATTTGTATATAGTTATTTCTTATATTTGTAAATTTTAAAAAAAAAATTTGCAATCAAAAATCTTTCTCTGTTATTTTAGATGTTTGAGGTGTCACTAAATCAATAAGTATTGATGTCAAAGTCACTTATCTGCTTGTAATACACAAAAAGGTGTATTTCACAAAAAGGTCATTTTCTCAAATTTGTTGTCAAAAAACAGTGTTTTTGCTGAAACTTTGCTATGTTCTACTATCAATTACTTGAGAACCGAAAAGGTTAGAAACATAATTTTTTTTCCAGGTGAAAGATGAGAGTCAACACTTTATTTTGATGTGTGCGTTTATATAGTGAAAGAACTCAGTATTCTGTGAGTCTTGAAAAATCAGTGAAAATGCTCTGAATCTCCGGTAGACAAGGGGTTAGGATTTTGAAAACAGGCTGGTAGAGAAAGAGTTAAAGGGACAGTGTGTAAGATTTTTACCTGTTAATTACTGAAATTGAAGATACCCATTCAAAAATACATTGTTTTCCAAGCCTTTTCACTTCCATCATGAAATCAAAGTATTCTTTTGGACTTAGATATAGTCACATAAAAGGGGGATCTTCCCCATATAGAGGCAGCCATTTTGAATACGAGAGCCGCAGAAGGACATTTGGGCTCATCCTTCGCCTCGGCTCTTGCTAGCAGCTGCTCATCCGCGCTGCATGTGGGAGTGAAGGAGAGAAGGAGAGAAGGAGAGAAGGGGAAGGGGAGGGGGGAAGGGGGGAGCCTCGTGTAAAGAAGCATGCTGCCGGATCACACTCGTAATGGATATAACACGTATTTTGGACTAAATTGTTTTACTGGATTTTATTCGCTGGATCCTTATGGACAGATTGAGACCAAGTTTATGATGAAATACAGAGTTTGACCTGTGCAGAGCCTTCAAAGGTAAGCTAAGTAAGCTAAGTTTTGTGCTTTTCTGTATAAAAGCCCCATGTGCTCGGGGAGTGATTGTTTTGCAGGGAAATGAATTGCATAGTCAAAAAGAGGAGACTGTAAGGTTTCATTTGATGTGTAGATTGTCATGAATCATGATCGGGATTGTGTGTTTTCATGCGAAAAGAAAAAAAAAAAGTGAACGGGGGACCGCGTTTTATGTATACAGCGGTGCGCGGTTCGTGCGCGGGCACGCGCGATGTCGGCGCTACGTCGCGCCCGGGTGACCCTCGAGGTCTGCCATAGCCAAAAGAGGAAGTGGAATAGCTACTAACCACCTATGCGCCACGAATCCTACACACTGTCCCTTTAAGTACAGTAGTGAAGTATTATTACTTCGTTACTATACAACACTGGGTTCTTCATCCTGATCATTTCAAAGCTGAAGCCAATATTGCAAAAAAATTTATTGGGGATTTGTAATTAAAAGCCCTGTACCTGATTTTTTCCCATGCATTTGAGCAAAATGTATACCAATTTAAAAATATATTGTATAAGAAGCTCTTGAGGTCAAAATATGTGTGCTGTCTGCATCTACCTATGAAGTGTTTTATTGTCCAATAATCACAAAGTGTGCATTAGCATTTGTTAGCATTAGTGTGATGGCAAAACTCTGCACTGGTCTGTTTAAAAAGGTGTTTATAAACATGGTGAATAATTAGGATGCTCACAATGCATAAGTTTTGTGAGGAATAACCATATAAAGCTTTTAGCAGTAATGCAAGACCTTTTTAAATGTAGTAGATTTTAGGCTTTTTATTTGGGGGTTATTAGAGTACAAACGGGTCCTGATTCGTCCTGGAATGGCCGCTTTAATTGGAAACAAGTGGGCTTTTGCTTTCCTTTTATGTGTTCCATGTCCAGGAGCTTGATTCTGTGTGTTCCCTTTTATCAGAAAAAATGGCTGACAAAAAGGAATAAATGAAGACAAATTCTGTATTTTAACAGTTTTTTAAGAGAATATGTATTTCCCAAAACACAGAATATCCCCCTTCCTCTGTCTATGTAAATACCCACGATAGCAAGTCTAAGTGATTAGTTTTGCATCGGTACAAGTGGCTCTGGAGTGGGCTGTCAAAGGAGAGAGAGATAGAGAGAGTGTGTGGAGAGAGAGAGAAAGCAGGGGACGTCCTCTGGAGAGAAGTGTTCAGTCCTCCAGCTATTTCATTATCAGTGAGGCAGTGCCCATGGGTGCTCAGCTCCATTCACCCACAACACGGGCGGACTAACAAACCCCTCGGAATGCCTCTGATTGATCTGCAGCCATTTGAGGTGCCAGGGAGAGACAAAGGGACTGACAGGAGTAGAGTAGGGGGAGAGTGACAGGTGCGGAGGAAGAA
Organism: Paratrypauchen microcephalus; assembly: GCA_036785185.1. Lineage (NCBI taxonomy): Eukaryota > Metazoa > Chordata > Actinopteri > Gobiiformes > Gobiidae > Paratrypauchen > Paratrypauchen microcephalus. The sequence continues at coordinate 607,738 of JAVJIX010000265.1, forward strand.
TGTCCCTGTGCACAAAAGCTTTAGTAAACTATTGAAGTCTGGAGAGCCAAGTTTAAGAGGGTGTGTTTTGGTACAGACTCAATATTGGTTAATTTGTCACTGTAGCGACTTGGGAATACTTGTGCAAGTGTACAGTCTGACGCTGCTCTATTAACCACTGGTCTAGTAGTATTAGTAGCAGTAGTAGTAGTTGTAAGAAGATGTGATAGTTGTATTATTAGTAGTAGGAGCAATGAGAGGCTGCGCATTTTTTGTGATAAGGAGTAGTAGTACAGTGGTACCTCACCTTACGAAATTAATTCGTTCCAGAAGTGGTTTCGTAACGTGAAAAATTTGTAAGTTGAGTAGCTATTTCAATGGAAAAAGCCTGATTCGTTCCAAGGCCCCGATCCAAGTTTTTTTTTTTATAGTGTAACTTTTTTATAGTGTAACATTGTGTTCTGTGTGTTTCTCACATTTGTCTCTCGTTTAAACACTCAAACTTTCATAGATTTTCAACAAAATGTATTAACAGTGAAGTGTGGGGGGAAGGGGGAGGGGGGAGAAGACTGCGCTCTGACACGTGTGATAGCGCACATGACCCAGCGCGGAGCTGACAGCAGACCAAGGTCTAAACCTGGACTGGACCAGGACTAAACCTGGACTAAACCTGGACTAAACCAGGACTAAACCAGGACTAGACCAGGTGGATTAAAGCAGCGAGGAGGGGACTGCACGCAGTCTGAGCGCATGAACGCATGAACGAGACCCATGCAAGAGCCGCGGGCTCCTCCAGGTTTAGTCCAGGTTTAGTCCTGGTTTAGTCCAGACCACCGCGTCTCCTCCTGGTTTAGTCCAGGTTTAGTCCTGGTTTAGTCCAGATCACCGCGGCTCCTCTAGACCTCCTCTAGACCTGGTCAGGTCTAGAGGAGGTCTAGACCACCGCGGCTCTTGCATGGGTCTCGTTCATACGTTCATGCGCTCAGACTGCGTGCAGTCCCCTTCTCGCTGCTTTAATCCACCTGGTCTAGTCCTGGTTTAGTCCTGGTTTAGTCCTGGTCCAGTCCAGGTTTAGACCTTGGTCTAGACCTGCTGTCAGCTCGGCGCCGGGTCATGTGCGCTATCACACACGTGTCAGAGTCTTCTCCCCCTCTCCCCCTTCCCCCCACACTTCACTATTAATAATTTTGTTGAAAATCTATGAAAGTTTGAGTGTTTAAACGAGAGACAAATGTGAGAAAAGTTAAAATCCAGTCTGAGAAAAGCGTATAATGTGTGTGGCTGAGCGCGCATTATTTGAATTTTTGAGATTTCGCGTTTCGTAACTTGAATTTTCTTTTGTATCTAGAGACCAAAATTTACCGTGAAGGCGTTTCGTAACTTGAAATTTTCGTTTGTTGGGTCATTCGTAAGGTGAGGTACCACTGTAGTAGTAGTAGCAGTAGCAATAGCAGTAGTCATAGTCGTAGTAGTATTTGTAAGCATAATAAGCAAAGAGAAGTTGTACATGCTTTTGTGATAAGAAGTAGTTGTAAATAGCAGTAGCAGCAACAGCACTATAGTAAAACTAGTAGTAATAGTAGTAGTAGTAGTAGTAGTAGGAGGAGGAGTGGTAGTGGTACTAGTAGTAGCAGTAGCCACAGTAGTAGTAGTAGTAGTTGTAGTAGCATTATTTATGTCTTTATTTGACAGGGGCATATTTACAAGCAGTGCATGCAGCTGATGTAATGCATACAGAGTGGATATCTGGTGCTAATTCTCAACTCCTGTCCTTGGATGGACTTTTCCCAAAACAAAACAGATGAAGTAGTTCTGTAGTATTTATTTATTTATTTATTTATTTCAACCCCCATTAGCTTCCCAAAAGTGGTCACTAGTCTTTCTGGAGGCATTAGTCGAAGTATTTGTGGTTACAAGCATTTGTGATAAGACGTAGTATAGTAATGCTTGTGGTAGTATTTGTAGTAGTAGTGATAACAGTAGTAGTAGTAGTGGTGGTAATAGCTGTTGTTGCAGTTGTAGTTGTAATAGTACTTGATCCACCTATTACTTTTAAATTCACTTGTGTTTTGAAATCCATGTGTCTTGATTGTTGCTGTAAATCCGGGTTGTTCAAAGTTCAAAGTTCAAGTTCAAAGTCAGCTTTATTGTCAATTCTGCCATATGTGTTCAACATACAGTGAATCGAAATTTCGTTTCTCTCTGGCCAGGTAGTGCAAAAAGACAGTGTACAAAATACAATATGAAGACAAAACACAACAAAAACTATCTAAGACAGAGATCTAAAGTTAAAACTAAAGTCTACGGTCTAAAATCTTAAAACAGTGCAACATAATAAATAACCTATACTATATACAGATTTCCAAAGTGTGCAGTGTGCATCAAAACGTGCAATGGAAGATACAGCAGTGAATTGGTCATGTGCAGTAGAATGTGCATTGGAGTTAAGATAAATAAAAATAAGTGTGCAACAGTAGTAATTCTAGTGCAACAGGAGTAAACAACAGTACTAAAAATTCCAGTAGTAAATGTGCAATAACAGTAGTAAACAACAGTGCAACGGGGGTAAAAATCAATAACAGGAGTAAACAACAGTACTAAAAATTCCAGTAGTAAATGTAAGTGTGCAATAATAATAGTAAACAACAGTGCAACAGGAGTAAAATCCAGTAGTAAATGTAAATGTGCAACAGTGCAACAGTCGTCCTTAGCAGCAGTTTTTTAAAGTGTCTAGAGTGATATGTCTTTTATGGAATACAGGTTATGCCAATATGGGGGGTGGGGGTGGGAGATGGGTAAGGTGGGAGTTCGGGTGTGAGTTCGGGTGTGAGTTCAGCCTCCTGACAGCCTGGTGGATGAAGTTGTTTGAAAGCTCTGGTGGAGTGGGCCCGGAGACTCCGGTACCTTCTCCCCGAGGGCAGGAGGCTGAACAGGCTATGTGCGAGGTGGCTCGGGTCACCCACAATGCTGGACGCTCTGCGGGTGAGCCGGGTGTTAAAAATGTCTAGGAGGGAGGGGAGAGAGACACCAGCGATCCTCCCAGCTGCATTCACTATGCGCTGCAGGGCTTTCCTGTTCTGTTCAGTGCAGCTCCCGTACCACACAGTGATGCAGCTGGTCAGGACGCTCTCAATGGTGCCTCGGTAGAAGGTGGTCATAATGGGTGGAGGGGCTCCAGCTCTCCTCAGTTTGCGGAGGAAATAGAGGCGCTTCTGAGCCCTCTTTGCCAGTGATACAGTATTCACTGTCCAGGAGAGGTCCTCACTGATGTGCACCCCCAGGAATTTATGGTGCTGCTCACCCTCTCTACAGCAGCACCACTGATGGACAGTGGGGGGTGCTGGGTGGGGCCTTCTCCGGAAGTCAATAACAATCTCCTTGGTCTTTTCAACATTAAGAAGGAGATTGTTATTGCTGCACCACTGGGTCAGAAGGCTCACCTCACTCCTGTAGTTTGTCTCATCGTTATTAGAGATGAGACCCACCACAGTCGTATCGTCCGCAAACTTCACTATGTGATTGGTGCTGAACGCTGGTGAGCAGTCGTGGGTCAGCAGAGTGAAGAGCATCGGACTGAGCACACAGCCCTGGGGGGCTCCTGTGCTCAGTCTAATGCAGCTTGAGGTGTTTCTGCCGACCCGCACTGCCTGTGGCCTCTCACTGAGGAAGTCCAGCAGCCAATTACAGAGTGAGGTCTGAAGCCCCAGGTGGTCTAGTTTGATAATGAGCTGCTGTGGGATTATAGTGTTGAATGCTGAACTGAAATCTATGAACAGCATTCTCACATATGAGTCTTTATTGTCTAGGTGGGTGAGAGCCGGGTGAAGTGCAGAACAGATTGCATCCTCGGTAGAGCGGTTGGCCCGGTATGCAAACTGGTATGGGTCTAGGGTGGGGGGGAGGATGGATTTGATGTGTGCCATGACTAGCTGTTCAAAGCACTTCATGATGATGGGGGTCAGTGCAACAGGGCGATAGTCATTAAAAGTGGCCGGAGTGGGCTTCTTTGGCACGGGAACGATGGTAGTGGTTTTGAAGCAGGAGGGAACGACAGCCTGGCTCAGAGAAGCATTAAAGATGTCTGTGAGGACATCCTTGAGCTCCTCTGCACAGTCTTTCAACACACGACCAGGAATGTTGTCCGGGCCTGCAGCCTTGCGGGTGTTGATCCTGGAGAGTGTCCTCTTCACGCTGGCTGCAGACACACACAGGGGCTGGTCGTGGGGAGGTGGTGGAGTTTTTTGGGGCCGGGTGTCATTTCCTGCCTCAAACCGTGCAAAGAAGCTGTTGAGGTCATTGAGCAGGGTGATATTATTGTCACAGGTCTGTGGCAAGGGTTTGTAGTCCGTGATGTTCTGGATGCCCTGCCACAGACTCCGTGTGTCCCTGCTGTCTCTAAAGTGTCCGGTTATTTTCTGTGTGTATCTGTGTTTGGCTTTCCTGATGCCACGGGACAGGTTGGCTCTTGCTGCCCTCAGATGGGGGACATCCCCAGCTCTGATGGCAGCGTTCCTGGCTCTCAACAGCCTGTGAACCTCCCCTGTCAGCCATGGCTTCTGGTTAGCCCTGGTGGTGATGGTTTTTGTGTGTGTGACATCACCAATGCATTTGGTGATGTAGGAGGTCACAGTGTCTGCGTACTCCTCAATGTCAGTGTGATTGTTGTATGTGGCGGCCTGTTTGAACACTGCCCAGTCTGTTGTACCGAGGCAGTGCTGTAGTGCAGACGAGGCCCCCTCTGGCCACACCTGGATCTGCTTCAGAGCCGGCCTGGAGACCCTCACACGGGGTCTGTATGCCGGTCTGAGCACAACAGAGATGTGGTCAGAGAGGCCTATGTGGGGGAGGGGGGGTGTAAACCATGTCCAAAATGTTGTTTCCCCTGGTTGGGAAATCAACATGCTGATGCATTTGTGGCATGACAGTTTTGAGGTCTGCATGGTTGCATCCCCGGCAAGGATAAAAAATCCGTCCGGGTGAGCAGTCTGTTGCTCGCTAATAGAGTTATACAGCTCATACAGTGCCTCCCTTCTATCAGCGCTGTTCGGTGATGGGGGGACGTAAACTACCACTAGCAATATTGCCGTGATTTCACGCGGGAGATAAAAAGGCCGGCACTTCAGAATCATAAACTCCACTAGGGGTGAACAGTGTCTACATACCACCACAGCGTCCCGACAATAAGTGTCCCGAAGAAAAATTATTAAACCCCCTCCGCGGGATTTAACTCCGGGGACACCGCTAGCTCGGTCCGAGCGGTAGCATGTTAGCTCGTCCAGGCGTATCGCTGAGTCCGGGATGGAGTGTCATGGAGCCATGTTTCCGTAAAAACAAAAACACAGCACTCCCTCACGTCGCGCTGGGCAGCCCTCAGTCTGATGTAGTCCATTTTATTGTTCAGAGACTGCACGTTGGCGAGGAGAATGGATGGAATGGCCGGCCGGTGCGGGCTAGCCGTTAGCCTAGCTCTGATACCGCCGCGCTTGCCTCGCTTCTGCTTCCTCTCACACCGCTTGCGGCGTCTCCTCTCCGGGCGGGGGGCGGCAGGCGAGTCCGGTGTAGCAGCGTTAGCAGCATTAGCAGCAGGCCGGCGGAGTAGTCCGAAGCGCGCCAGCTTCTCCTCTAGTACAGTGTCCAGGGAGTTGTGCTGGCCAGTTCTGCCTATGTCCAGCAGGAACTGCCTACTGTACTTGTTAAAAAACACTGAAGACGGACAAGATAGACTAGACAAAGACGGTGAAAACACTACGCTATCGGCCGGACGAGGGGCCGCTGCGTCTTCACGCGCCGCCATCTTATTAGTAGGTTGTTGTACTTGTAGTAAGAAATGAAGTATAGTAGGAGCAATAAGTGTATTTGAAAATAGTAGTAGTACTAGTAGTAGGAGTAGTAGTTCATATTAACTACTAGTAGTTAGTAGTTCATATTAACCCACTGTACATGATTCTGGTGCTTTTATTTTACTATTTTATACATAAATAAATTCCTATTCCAAATATTTTCCTATAACTGCTAGCCTTATGAGCTTCATTTGACTGGAGCTGAATGCTATGGGTGATGTCATGCTCCCTTACTACTACTACTACTACTACTACTTCTACTACTACTACTACTACTACTACTACTACTACTACTACTACTACTACTACTACTACTAATAATAATAATAATAATAATAATAATTCATAGCATTTATATAGCGCCTTTCATGACACCCAAAGCGCTTTACAGTTCATTGTTCATTCACTCCACACTTGGTGGTGGTGAGATACTTTTGTAGCCACAGCTGCCCTGGGCTGCCCTGGTGCGCGCTCTTTGCTGTGTTTACGGATGTGTGGCCCATGTAGGCTACTGTGCACGAATGTGAGCTTTAAAATATGTTCCAATGTTTATTGTTTGTGTGTTGATTTGGGACAGTAGGCCTATATGCACTGCGCAATTTTTTTATTTTTATTTTTTTGGAGGGGGGGGGGGGGGCGTACCTTACATTTCAATCCTGCAGGCGCCCCTGCCGACCACCTCCAACACTCAGGCACACTCCACTTTCATACTAGGCAATGTGGGTGAAGTGTCTTGCCTAAGGAAACAACAACAGTTTTTGCAACTAGCGCTTCCCTGTGGCACCTGGAATTCCAAGTGGTCTCTCATCCAAATACTAACCAGGCCCTGCCTTGCTTAGCTTCTGAGATCTGACGAGATCAGGCTTTGACAAGCAGGTATGGCCACATAATAAATAAAACAAACAATAAAACATAAATAAAAACTGATCCCAAATAAACCTGGGCCCACACTTACCAGACTGACCAGCAGAGGCCCTGGACACCTGTGTGAATATATGTGTTGGTGAAGATCCCATTTCTGTCACCAATCACACGGTGCTGAGTCCTGGCACAGCTGGCTTCCCTTTGGGCTGGTGGGAACACTAGGGGGGCAGATACAGAGGTACTTCATGTCTCTTCCGTTTGGGACGAGGGTGCCCAGAATAGTTCTGAGAGTCCCTGTGATGTGATGCACACTGACACCTGCTCTTTTAGCCTGTGCCTTTATACAAGAGAGAGGCTTTCATCTTCACCTTTTCAATGTTATGCTCACATGTACAAGTAGCTTTTGGAGGATAACCTGAAAATGTGCTATTTAGTTCCTTCTTTGAAATAGTAAGAAGTATTGCAACATTTGAGGTTCCTTGATAGATGATGTCCAAAGAATATATAGACGTTTTAAAGGCCCTGTATTCTCTCTTGTGACCTTTAAGCCATGTTATAATGCTGTTACCTCCTCAAAAATATGTCTGTTGTTATGTTGTGTTTTATTATTAGTCTGTCTACATTTCCAAACCTCAAAATGCTCTGTTCCAACTTGTGATGTCATGAAGCGTTAGTTTTCAATTTAACAGCTACTTTTTACCTTCTGTTCAGTAGAGATCACTTCCTGTGTTACCACATGACGTCACAAGGTGGAACAGAGTGCATGCACTTTTTCTTTCTTGTTTAAACTGTCCCTGCCTGGAGCTACTGTGGCAAGTACATTTCTCCTATGTGAGATCAATAAAGTCTTATCTTATCTTTACTGAGAGAAAAACACGGCTGAAATATGCAGGGTTCACATGTGTTAAAGAAACAAAACATATTTTAAATGGGAAACAACATTATATCATGTAGATCAGAAAATAGCATTATACGGGCCCTTTAATATTTTATAATACCACATTTGTTTTACTCACACTGATTTTTTCATTCAATTTTATTCATTATAAACTAATACAAATGACTTCCAATGTTAATTTCCTTTACATAAACATGACAGTCATTTCCATTTTTAAACTGGAATAGAAATACAAAAAAAAAAAAATGTTAAATTTCATCATTCAAAGTATGAACTCTGCTCCAAACCACATGCTTTTACTGACAGAGGGTTGGCTGTGGACCTCTCCATTAAAAAGACACCATTAGAAATAAGTCGACACCAGTTTCATTATCTATTGGTTTTGTCAGTAACACATTTGGTCAGAGAAAAACTGAGAATACACAAATATTGAAGTGCGTCTTTTTTTGTTAGGGGTCAGCTCCACAAATTCACCATGTTAATCTTATTTAAATGGGTCCTTTCAACCGACAACAATTTGAAGCATGTGTTTGGATATTGCCACCACATTTTGATTTTCTTTAAGACATGTTATAATGCTGTTACCTCCTCAAAAACATTTTAAACACTCGGATGGCTGATGTTCAAAAGCTTTTTTTAAATTTCTAAATTCCGTTTCAGACAAAAGCCTTCATCAGATCATTTTTCTTGCTTTGGACCACAGTATACAAAATGGTTGCCAGCCCAGGTGCTCATATCCCAGCCAACGAATGGGAGGTCCCCAAGTGAGGTCAGCCAGTGAGATCAGCCCACTCTGTCAGATATTTACATAAAAACATTGTCATAAAGTACAAAAATAGTTTGACCATATCACAAAAAGAATCATAGGTCAAAGTCCACAATTAATCCATGAGGAGCAAGAGTCTTATGTTGGTGAATACAGAAGCGCTCTCTTTTTGATAGGAGCATTTCCAGATTCCCACCTTTAGGGGGCAGTTTTCAAAAGTTCAAGTTCAAAGTCAGCTTTATTGTCAATTCTGCCATATGTGTTCAACATACAGTGAATCGAAATTTTGTTTCTCTCTGGCCAGGTAGTGCAAAAGACAGTGTACAAAATACAATATGAAGACAAAACACAACAAAAAACTATCTAAGACAGAGATCTAAAGTTAAAACTAAAGTCTACGATCTAAAATCTTAAAACAGTGCAACATAATAAATAAACTATACTATATACAGATTTCCAAAGTGTGCAGTGTGCATCAAAATGTGCAATGGAAGATACAGCAGTGACTTGGTCATGTGCAGTAGAATGTGCATTAAGATAAAATAAAAATAAATGTGCAACAGTAGTAATTCTAGTGCAGTAACAGGAGTAAACAACAGTACTAAAATTCCAGTAGTCAATGTGCAATAACAGTAGTAAACAACAGTGCAACGGGGGTAAAATTCAATAACAGGAGTAAACAACAGTACTAAAAATTCCAGTAGTAAATGTAAATGTGCAATAACAGTAGTAAACAACAGTGCAACAGGAGTAAAATCCAGTAGTAAATGTAAATGTGCAACAGTGCAACAGTAGTCCTTAGCAGCAGTTTTTTAAAGGGACAGTGTGTAAGATTTTTACCTGTTAATTACTGAAATTGAAGATACCCATTCAAAAATACATTGTTTTCCAAGCCTTTTCACTTCCATCATGAAATCAAAGTATTCTTTTGGACTTAGATATAGTCACATAAAAGGGGGATCTTCCCCATATAGAGGCAGCCATTTTGAATACGAGAGCCGCAGAAGGACATTTGGGCTCATCCTTCGCCTCGGCTCCTGCTAACAGCTGCACAGCCGCGCTGCTTATGGGTCCCCCCTTCCCCCCTCCCCTTCTCTCCTTCGGTCCTCTGCTCCCATATGCAGCCAGGAGCGAAGGAAGGAGAGAAGGGGAAGGGGAGGGGGGGAGGGGGGAGCATGCTGCCAGATCACACATCGTAATGGATATAACACGTATTTTGGACTAAATTGTTTTACTGGATTTTATTCGCTGGATCCTTATGGACAGATTGAGACCAAGTTTATGATGAAATACAGAGTTTGACCTGTGCAAAGCCTTCAAAGGTAAGCTAAGTAAGCTAAGTTTTGTGCTTTTCTGTATAAAAGCCCCATGTGCTCGGGGAGTGATTGTTTTGCAGGGAAATGAATTGCATAGTCAAAAAGAGGAGACTGTAAGGTTTCATTTGATGTGTAGATTGTCATGAATCATGATCGGGATTGTGTGTTTTCATGCGAAAAGAAAAAAAAAAGTGAACGGGGGACCGCGGTTTATGTATACAGCGGTGCGCGGTTCGTGCGCGGGCACGCGAGATTTCGGCGCTACGTCGCGCCCGGGTGACCCTCGAGGTCTGCCATAGCCAAAAGAGGAAGTGGAATAGCTAGTAACCACCTATGCGCCACGAATCCTACACACTGTCCCTTTAAAGTGTCTAGAGTGATATGTCTTTTATGGAATACAGGTTATGCCAATATGGGGGGTGGGGGGTGGGAGATGGGTAAGGTGGGAGTTCGGGTGTGAGTTCGGGTGTGAGTTCAGCCTCCTGACAGCCTGGTGGATGAAGCTGTTTGAAAGCCTGGTGGAGTGGGCCCGGAGACTCCGGTACCTTCTCCCCGAGGGCAGGAGGCTGAACAGGCTATGTGCGAGGTGGCTCGGGTCACCCACAATGTTGGACGCTCTGCGGGTGAGCCGGGTGTTAAAAATGTCTAGGAGGGAGGGGAGAGAGACACCAGCGGTCCTCCCAGCTGCATTCACTATGCGCTGCAGGGCTTTCCTGTTCTGTTCAGTGCAGCTCCCGTACCACACAGTGATGCAGCTGGTCAGGACGCTCTCAATGGTGCCTCGGTAGAAGGTGGTCATAATGGGTGGAGGGGCTCCAGCTCTCCTCAGTTTGCGGAGGAAATAGAGGCGCTTCTGAGCCCTCTTTGCCAGTGATACAGTATTCACTGTCCAGGAGAGGTCCTCACTGATGTGCACCCCCAGGAATTTGGTGCTGCTCACCCTCTCTACAGCAGCACCATTGATGGACAGTGGGGGGTGCTGGGTGGGGCCTCTCCGGAAGTCAATAACAATCTCCTTGGTCTTTTCAACATTAAGAAGGAGATTGTTATTGCTGCACCACTGGGTCAGAAGGCTCACCTCACTCCTGTAGTTTGTCTCATCGTTATTAGAGATGAGACCCACCACAGTCGTATCGTCCGCAAACTTCACTATGTGATTGGTGCTGAACGCTGGTGAGCAGTCGTGGGTCAGCAGAGTGAAGAGCATCGGACTGAGCACACAGCCCTGGGGGCTCCTGTGCTCAGTCTAATGCAACTTGAGGTGTTTCTGCCGACCCGCACTGCCTGTGGCCTCTCACTGAGGAAGTCCAGCAGCCAATTACAGAGTGAGGTCTGAAGCCCCAGGTGGTCTAGTTTGATAATGAGCTGCTGTGGGATTATAGTGTTGAATGCTGAACTGAAATCTATGAACAGCATTCTCACGTATGAGTCTTTATTGTCTAGGTGGGTGAGAGCCGGGTGAAGTGCAGAACAGATTGCATCCTCGGTAGAGCGGTTGGCCCGGTATGCAAACTGGTATGGGTCTAGGGTGGGGGGGAGGATGGATTTGATGTGTGCCATGACTAGCCGTTCAAAGCACTTCATGATGATGGGGGTCAGTGCAACAGGGCGATAGTCATTAAAAGTGGCCGGAGTGGGCTTCTTTGGCACGGGAACGATGGTAGTGGTTTTTGAAGCAGGAGGGAACCACAGCCTGGCTCAGAGAAGCATTAAAGATGTCTGTGAGGACATCCTTGAGCTCCTCTGCACAGTCTTTCAACACACGACCAGGAATGTTGTCCGGGCCTGCAGCCTTGCGGGTGTTGATCCTGGAGAGTGTCCTCTTCACGCTGGCTGCAGACACACACAGGGGCTGGTCGTGGGGAGGTGGTGGAGTTTTTTGGGGCCGGTTGTCATTTCCTGCCTCAAACCGTGCAAAGAAGCTGTTGAGGTCATTGAGCAGGGTGATATTATTGTCACAGGTCTGTGGCAAGGGTTTGTAATCCGTGATGTTCTGGATGCCCTGCCACAGACTCCGTGTGTCCCTGCTATCTCTAAAGTGTCCGGTTATTTTCTGTGTGTATTTGTGTTTGGCTTTCCTGATTCCACGGGACAGGTTGGCTCTTGCTGCCCTCAGATGGGGGACATCCCCAGCTCTGAAGGCAGCGTTCCTGGCTCTCAACAGCCTGTGAACCTCCTGTCAGCCATGGCTTCTGGTTAGCCCTGGTGGTGATGGTTTTTGTGTGTGTGACATCACCAATGCATTTGGTGATGTAGGAGGTCACAGTGTCTGCGTACTCCTCAATGTCAGTGTGATTGTTGTATGTGGCGGCCTGTTTGAACACTGCCCAGTCTGTTGTACCGAGGCAGTGCTGTAGTGCAGACGAGGCCCCCTCCGGCCACACCTGGATCTGCTTCAGAGCCGGCCTAGAGACCCTTACACGGGGTCTGTATGCCGGTCTGAGCACAACAGAGATGTGGTCAGAGAGGCCTATGTGGGGGAGGGGGTAAGCCTTGTATGCTCCCTTGTGTGTAGTGTAAACCATGTCCAAAATGTTGTTTCCCCTGGTTGGGAAATCAACATGCTGATGCATTTGTGGCATGACAGTTTTGAGGTCTGCATGATTGAAATCCCCGGCAAGGATAAAAAATCCGTCCGGGTGAGCAGTCTGTTGCTCGCTAATAGAGTTATACAACTCATACAGTGCCTCCCTCCTATCAGCGCTGTTCGGTGATGGGGGGACGTAAACAACCACTAGCAATATTGCCGTGATTTCACGCGGGAGATAAAAAGGCCGGCACTTCAGAATCATAAACTCCACTAGGGGTGAACAGTGTCTACATACCACCACAGCGTCCCGACAATAAGTGTCCCGAAGAAAAATTATTAAACCCCCTCCGCGGGATTTAACTCCGGGGACACCGCTAGCTCGGTCCGAGCGGTAGCATGTTAGCTCGTCCAGGCGCACCGCTGAGTCCGGGATGTTGTCATGGAGCCATGTTTCCGTAAAAACAAAAACACAGCACTCCCTCACGTCGCGCTGGGCAGCCCTCAGTCTGATGTAGTCCATTTTATTGTCCAGAGACTGCACGTTGGCGAGGAGAATGGATGGAATGGCCGGCCGGTGCGGGCTAGCCGTTAGCCTAGCTCTGATACCGCCGCGCTTGCCTCGCTTCTGACGCCTCTCACACCGCTTGCGGCGTCTCCTCTCCGGGCGGGGGGCGGCAGGCGAGTCCGGTGTAGCAGCGTTAGCAGCATTAGCAGCAGGCCGGCAGAGTAGTCCGAAGCGCGCCAGCTTCTCCTCTAGTACAGTGTCCAGGGAGTTGTGCTGGCCAGTTCTGCCTATGTCCAGCAAGAACTGCCTACTGTACTTGTTACATGTTCAGTGCCAATATATTGTATTTTAAAGGTCCCATGGCATGAAATTTTCACTTTATGAGGTTTTTGAACATTAATGTGAGCTCCCCTACCCTGTTTAGCCCCCCCTCATGGTTAAAAGTTGTGAAATGTCTAAACTGAGCATTTGCGATCCTTTTCTGCGTTACAAAAAATCGGAGCTCAAACGGGCGATTTTGAACAAGGCACCTTATTGACGTCAGATCGAAAAAAGAAATGCAAATGCAGTTCCACCCCCGTCTGTCTGTACTCAGCGTCTCTGTAAATCACGCCCAGAGAGTTTGGACTGCGAATGCGCTAGGCAATGCGAAATGCGTTTTTTTATTTGCCTGGAGGCACGTCCGAGTGTTTCTAGGCTCGGAAGTCCTTTATCTGAGCCTCTGGACCTTTGAACAGCAGTGGTTTAATTTTATTTTCTGTGGAAATGTGTTTATTTTTCAATGGAACGCTTCAAATCTCTCCCCCCGTGCAAAAACACGGAAATGGATCAGCTGAGAGCGGAGAGCGGAGAGTTTGGCCACGCCCCCACCCTCTACTATAGGCCATCTCTTTTCTCCTCATTTGCATTCAAGCAACAACGTCCATAATGGCCTGTTCAGAGAGAGAAAAATTACTCTTTCTCATCTTATCTCTGTTTCTCATGCACTGAGTGTTGATTTTGAAGAAGGATTCATTTACAGTATTAGGGAACCATTAAGGAGCCATATAAAAGCATCAAGAAGTACCATGTCATGGGATCTTTAACAGCTTAACCATACAAAGAAACCTGTTTTTGCCGTCTTTGGAGCCATAGAGTGGATAGAGCACACCTTGGTTCCATGTACTCCTGTGTAAACCTGCTTCATTTGTTGCCCATCGCTGTGAGCAGTAAGTCATCGGAGCGAGGCAGAGGGGAGGGCCGTGAATGATGAGGGGAGAAGGCCGGGTGGAGATGAATGGCCGGTGGGCTGGGCAGTGGGAGGGACAGTGGTCAGAATACTAGCAGGTTCTAAGTTTTCTGCACAAACAACATCCAAAAATGCAACTCAAAATGTGCCCTGAGCGGATGAAAGAAAACATGCAGTTATTTTGGATGAAGCATTGCAATTAGACTGGTGGTATAAGACTAAAGCTGCACTATGGAACTTTCTGGTTGAGCGTTCACCACACGTTTATCTTCATGGTGTTGTAGGCGTGCCTGAAATGCTCCAGTATGCCATTTAACCCAGAAATGCGCCATATTAACCTTGCAGGGTCCTTTGAAGTGAAAGCAAATTTAAATATGTGTTTAAATAATGGCACCACGTTTGGATTGACACATTTTCCTTCACTCACCAGTTTTTTGTTCCACATATACCTGCTTAAACCGTATAACTTTTGCATTTTGACAGCTAAAAAGCATTTTCTTCCATAGAATTCTGACATTCTGTCCTCCAGTATGTCATTAAAGTTACCCATCTCCATTAAGAAAGACACTTATAAATTTGCCTTTAGATGTTAGGCAACATTACAGGTCAGATCTGTGGAAAAGCGACTCCTCTCATTGTGAATGCGTGTTTTAAAAGTTCTCTCCAAATATGGTATTTCATATCATTGGTTAAATTGATTGGAAATAGTGTTCCTTGGATGAACCCCCACACATGTCATGTGCAATTTCAATGCAGGATAAAACTTTTTCCAGTGGAAGAGTTGGGCAACTGCTTGTCTGCATGGAATATTATTGCTTTATCTTGAATATTCTACTATATAACATTAAACTTACACTTACCAGACCCCCCAGGATTTCACGGGCATTTTTTGTGATTGTTGTGGGCTAAAATGCCTGAATTTGCGGGAGCTTTTCCAAAAAGTTGCGATGAAAGTTGCGGTGCTTTTAAGGTTTTTGTTGCGATTTTGTTGCGGGAGGAAGTGAAAGTTGCGATAAATAGTTGCGATTTTCCCTTTTTGTAATTAAAATTGAGTAATATTTTGAATACTGAGTTATTACTGACAAAGAATAATACAAAGACACAGAGATCACAGATATGGTCCTAAAACAACCTCACCAACATCGAAAATAAATTACTACTAGGAGGGGAACTGTTTCGCTCGGTCTTTTGCTGTTATTTTTGTGGGCAAATGGCGCCGCAGACATGTTTCTTTGCCATTAGAAGCCGTGTCTCAATTCCCAGAGTGCACAACTCGGAGCGTGGCCCGAAGGCAGTACTCCGGCGCGACGACTGCTGCCCCACTTCTTTTTTGTCCCATGCGCAGTTAACACGCGGTCCGAAGACCGCAGTCGTTACGCGGTCCACGGACTGCAGTCGGGGCTGAGCAAGTGTGCACCTCCTTGACTGCAGTCTGAGCCCCCTTCGGGCCGCGCTCCGAGCTGTGCGCTCTGGGAACTGGGACACAGCCGCAGTTTCGTTTTGTCACACGGAAGTAAAGCAGAATGTTGCGGCTTCCAAACTCAAACCTTTTAACCGCCGAGAATATGAGGTTGGGTCCTATGGCTCGCAGATTTGTGACGCGCAAAGAGGAGGCTGTGGTGACAGATACGCTGAGATCCAGATATGCGTTTTGTGCATTTATTACAAAAAGAGCGCACACAGCTATGACAGCACAGCAGGATGAAATGGAACTCATGAAAACCAGCAGGATGAACAGATTAACGTGAAAGATGAATGAATGGTTTGCGTTCAACAAAAAATACGGCTACACCCCAACCCTGACTCTCTCCTCTGTGTGACAGGTGAGCGCGCGCTTTTACACGCACACACTTCCGTACGTGCACACACCCACACTCACGTGAACCACCGCCTCTGCCGCACACACACACACAAACGCACCGTGCACCTCATCTCAGTTATGTCTCCTACACAGAAGGAAGTTGGTCGGCGTTCAATACGTCACAGATGATTGGTCAAAATTAGTAAAAATTGCAGAAAAGTTGCGGTGATTGGTCAAAATTGCAACACCGCTCTGAATTCGCGGGGATTGGCTGAAGTTGCGTTGAAGTTGCAAATCGCAACATCGCAAATTCCTGGAGGGTCTGACTAACATTAGGACAAAGAGTTTTTTGTTTTTTTTTTCATTGGAAACACCAATAATTGAATCTGAATAAATGCAAGATAGATATGGAACATTCCAGACAAAGCAAAAGCATCTCCATGGAGACAAGGAGGTGATGGACCCCACCAGAAAAAGGAACAATGTGAAAATAGTTTTAGGAAATGAAAAGATAAAAAAGTAAATCTTATTAAGCTTATTTAGAAAGCTGCCAAATGTACCCACTGAAACAATAGTTTTATTTGATCTGGATTCAGTTCAGAGTCATTTGGACTCTATCCCCACAATAACAATACACTTGCACTTTAGTGTACTGCCAGACACACACACACACACACACACACACACACACACACACACACACACTGTTAAGCATGCAGGCTTCCAGTGTAGTACCAGGGGAGTAGGGGAGCATTTGCATAAGTGGGTCTTATACAGTGAGCCATTGGACAGTGGCGATGGCTAAAGTAGATAAAGCTTTTTCCGCCTGTCTCTTATTTACAACACAAAAACTCACTGCTCTCGATCCCTTTCCTTTTGTTCTGCCTCTTTTTATCCTTTGCAAATTGTCTTTTCTTCCTGTAAACTTCAGAGGGAGGCTACATATTTTTTTGCAGTATTTGGTGTTCTGTTTAGTCCTTTTTACCGAGTGATGGTAGTATGGTCACTATGGGGACGTCAAGATGTAAAAGTTCATTGATAAAACTGGGGTCCGTCCTCTGATCTGATGGTTGGCTCCCATAGATAAAGGATGATTTAGGACACATTATAATCCTAAAAACTACAAACTAATAATTGTGACAGTTTTACTTTAAAGATCCCATGACATGGTACTTCTTGATGCTTTTATATGGCTCCTTAATGGTTCCCTAATACTGTAAATGAATCCTTCTTCAAAATCAACACTCAGTGCATGAGAAACAGAGATAAGATGAGAAAGAGTCATAAATATCTCTCTCAAACACTTTATTCTGGGCGTTGTTGCTTGAATGCAAATGAGGAGAAAAGAGCTGGCCTATAGTAGAGGGTGGGGGCGTGGCCAAACTCTCCGCTCTCCGCTGTCACCTCTCAGCTGATCCATTTCCGTGTTTTTGCACGGGGGGAGAGATTTGAAGCGTTCCATTGAAAAATAAACACATTTCCACAGAAAATAAAATTAAACCACTGCTGTTCAAAGGTCCAGAGGCTCAGATAAAGGACTTCCGAGCCTAGAAACACTCGGACGTGCCTCCAGGCAAATAAAAAAACGCATTTCGCATTGCCTAGCGCATTCGCAGTCCAAACTCTCTGGGCGTGATTTACAGAGACACTGAGTACAGACAGACGGGGGTGGAACTGCATTTGCATTTCTTTTTTCGATGTGACGTCAATAAGGTGCCTTGTTCAAAATCGCCCGTTTGAGCTCCGATTTTTTGTAACGCAGAAAAGGATCGCAAATGCTCAGTTTAGACATTTCACAACTTTTAACCATGGGGGGGGGGCTAAACAGGGTAGGGGAGCTCACATTAATGTTCAAAAACCTTAGAAAGTGAAAACTTCATGCCATGGGACCTCTAAATTAACACATCTCAGTTCACTTTATACTCAAAAACGTAAGGCTAAAAGTAAAATTGTATTTTTTTTTTTGCCTGCCTATGCCACATTGACTTTACTTTTTACCCAGAAAGTTGTATTTCATAAAGCCGGTCACATACTATAGGAAAGAAAATCTGACAATGCGATGATATGTGAAAATATTCAGTGCTGTTTGATCATAATTTCTTTATCTAAGAATTTTTGTTCAATTATTGTGTTTCTTTTCACATTAATAACAGCCCTGACATACAATATTGTGACATGAAGAAGATTTAGTATATTGTTTAATTAGGATTATTTGTTCTTTGCATTTGACCCATTCTTCATCGCACCCAGATCTGTATATTTACAGTCAGGAGTAGAATGTGAATTATCTTGCAGTAAATGGGCAAACTTGGCAAGGGAACCTAATCAGACATGGGGAGAAGATGCAAAGAGTCCTCAGAGTCTAGGAATAGTCTTTTTCTTTCTTTATACACATTTCTCCTTATTAAAGTAGTAGTAGTTTAAAGGGTGTGTGTGATATTGACAAAAATTATAGAAACATCACAGCAAAATCCAACTGAAATGTGCTTGTTTATATAAATTTATTACATTGTCGTACAAATATGAAAGGACTGGAAAATTACTCCCAAAAGAGCTATAATATTACTTTATACCCTTGTTTGAAAGAAGATTATACAACAATCTTTCTTTTCAATAAACAACAGACCCGATATTCAAGTTTTGTGTACCGTCTAAACAACATTCACAATGATATTTCAATATACTGCCCATCTTAATGATATTTTATAGTCTACTTCCTTTATGCACTGCCATCTCCCATCCATCCTGCGTACTTGTTGTGCTCTATAGACTCCCATAACACTGGCCCTTATCTGCCTTACTTAACTCCCACAGAGCTAACTTTTTCAATTACCCCTCATCTCCACCTCAGGGGTTAGGGACCAAAGGCAGGGTTTTGGCGGGATAAGGCGTCTGCAGAGAGGAGAGAGAGAGAAGGAGGGAGGAGAGAGAGAGAGAGAAGGGAGTATTAGGTGAGAAGAGAAAGGCGGAGAGGGAGGGAGGCAGGCTGCTGGGGGTCTGGGCAGTAAGTAATGCCTTGATGGGAGGTTGAGGGAGAGATTCCGTACCGGCAAGTCATCTATCATTTTTACGACTTCAATCTCTTGTCCTTGAAGCCCAAATCCACCCAGATCCGTCCAGCTCTCCTGGCAGTGGGATGTGATAGCTTTTACGATGTAGCTGTGCCAGTGTTGTATGAGCTTTAATGGAAAAAATGACGTAGGTAAGCTCCGCACACGAGACCCAAAATGTACGCTTTCTTAAAGGGACAGTGTGTAAGATTTTTACCCGTTAAATACTGAAATTGAAGATACCCATTCAAAAATACATTGTTTTCCAAGCCTTTTCACTTCCATCATGAAATCAAAGTATTCTTTTGGACTTAGATATAGTCACATAAAAGGGGGATCTTCCCCATGCAGAGGCAGCCATTTTGAATACGAGAGCCGCAGAAGGACATTTGGGCTCCGCCTTCGCCTTCGGCAAGGCTCGTGGTTTTGGGTAAACAACACAAGCATGCTGCCGGATCAGACGTCGTAATGGATCTAACACGTGTTTTGGACTAAATTGTTTTACTGGTTTTTATTCGCTGGATCCTTACGGACAAATTGAGAGCAAGTTTATGGTGAAATACAGAGTTTGACCTGTGCAAAGCATTCTAAGGTAAGCTAACCTCGTTTTGTGCTTTTCCTTATAAAAGCCCCATGTGCTCGGGGAGTGATTGTTGTGCAGGGAAATGAATTGCATAGTCAAAAAGAGGAGACTGTAAGGTTTCATTTGATGTGTAGAGTGTCATGGTACATGATCGGGAATGTGTGTTTTCATGAGAAAAGAAAAAACAAAACAAAACGGGACCGTGTTTTATTTATACAGTAGCGGCGCGCGGCTCGTGCGCGGGTCCCTCGAGGTCTGCTGTAGCTAAAACAGAAAGTGCAATAGCACCATCCACCTATGCGCCATGAATCCTACACACTGGGGCTTTAAATACTTCTTTCCGATTAGTTTAGTTTAGCATTTCCTGCAAAGTCCAGACATAATTATAGGGATGAGCCAGCACTGCCTGCCTGCGTAGTGTGTGCAAAGCAGACACCGGTTCTGCTTTTGATATTCCACACACATTCATGAAGCAATCCTCAACTCTTGAATTAAAGGTGCACTGTGTGGACTCTTTTCTGTCAGAGAGTCCGTCATATAATGTTATTGCTTTGCCTGGAATGTCCCACTTTATAGCATTTACTTATCCCTCTCCATGGAGACACCACCAGTCCATGTTACAGCTCAGATATAACCCAGGTGACATGTTTTCCAAGGTATTATTGAGCAATAAAAACAGTCCCTCCGCCATATGTTACAGTACATAAAAAGGCTTTGAAAAGAATGAACTATGCATTGGGTGTTTCATGTAATAATGTAGAAGGGTCTGGAACTGAACCATAGAACGTGAAAAACCTCTGTCCAAATTTGAGACAGTCCAACCACAGCTGCAAATTTGTAGCACAGGTCTCTCAAATGCGGAAGTGGAATGTCCAAAATTCTTCAGAACAAAATGTATAACTTCTTTTACCTGAGATAAGGAATAGTTTGGTAATTTGAAGAAAATCTGTGCTGTTTCTTAGTCCGTTATGTTGTGTTTTTGTTTGTTTTTTCCCCCTTTTTTACATGTAAGCAGCCATATTTGTTTGTGGATGTGTCTCTCTGGTTAATCCACCTGTCAATCACACCCTCTGAAATCAGGGAGACGGGACATAACTCGATTTATAAAGTCTTTATAAAGTTGTGTCAAAGCATGTTCGTCTGTAATTAAACTCAATAGTCTTTATCAGTCATTGTCCTTCCATTGAGCCGCAAAAACATTCACTTCTTCACCTTTACAGACAGAAATACAAAGATGTTAATTATGGCGAATTAATATAATTTAATATGAAATGACTCCCCAAGGTTCCACCCATTATCAAAACAGTGATCTGGATTCACATCAGGGTTAATAAAATGCTAAATTTCGCCCCGAGCCCAACACTACAACTATAAATGTTCAATAACTCAAGTTGGGTCCTATCCTCATGCAGCTGGAGGAACGCCTAAAGGCCTCAGCACATTACACGCTGTCACCGCTACCGGCAACACTAGAAAATGCCTGTCACAATATTGCATGAGGTGAATTGTAATTATTAAAAGCCATAAAAACTCAAATATTGGCATCCTCGAGGTAGAGCCCTAAAATAGAGTACGGATTTCAGATTTTTGGAGGCGGGAAATACAGTGTTTTTGCATCTATCAATCACATTTGAACTTCTCACTGTGCCTCAACTCCAGCTATATTTGGCTGTGTATTGTCAGCCATGAAGCGAAAAATACACACACTGACAGCTCATCTTACATCAGCTCATGTACAGAAATATAGAGGCTCATTGGCAGCTTGTTGTGGCCATACCTGATGCCAGATCTCAGAAGCTAAGCAAGGTTGGGTCTGGTTAGTGCTTGGATGGGAGATCGCTGGGAATAACAGATGTGACAGCAGCAGTGGCTCTATTGGAGACCATTGTTGTGTCCTTAGGCAAGACACTTCACCCAGATTATGGTGTGTGTGTGAGAGAGTTGATGGTGGTCAGGAGCTGGTTAGGCCTCTCACAATAAAACATTTTGAAGCACGATAAAGGATAATATTGAAACTACTTACTGCTACTGACAGTAAAAATTTAAAAAACTATTTTTATAAGCTGTATCATTAAAAACTACAACAACTAAATAGCAGAAAAACAAATAATTAGTCCTGAAAGTTACCTTTTCATTAACCTGGGAAATCCCAGGCTGCTTTCGTTCGTTCCGATCTGAAAGACAGCCTGGCACCTATGGCAAGCGAGCTCTCCCGATTCTGGGAGCCAATCAGAGAGTGGGGAGGGGTGGCAATACCGTGACGCGTACTACGTGACAAACGGAAGCTTGTAGTTTGAACTGAGAACTGACATGATTGGCTATGGGCTACGTATACGCCAAATGATAGACATTCGTAACGCCCAATAAACGACCGTTGGTGATCGGGTTTCAGGCCATTTTGGAATCCACTAAAAGTCTACCCTGACACAGCGATCTTCTGTGATTTGAAAAGTGTTAAAATTTGTGTTATTTGGACACCACAAAGTAATGCCCCGAGCACTCACGCTAACGGATACGGGATCATTAGTAGAACAGAACGGCTACAACATAACTTCTGCGATACTGCTCCAATTGACACCAAACTGCTATGGGTGAGTAAAACTACTTGTTTTATTGCCGAAAGAAGGCTCCGATTGTAAAAAAAAAAACGTTAATTTTCCTTTAACCTCCACAAAACATTGCAATAAATATCATATCTTGAGATGCATATTGTGAAAACTTGTACCGAGAGATTTGGATATCGTTACATTCCTAATGACAGGCCTACCAATAGTGCAGATTGGCAGTCTTATTTCAGTTAATCTACCCCAGGGCAGCTGTGGCTACAATTGGAACTTACCACCATATAGAGTGTGAATGTAATGTGAAGCTTGTTGGGTGTTTTGAAAGAGGCTGTATCCAATGCATTATTATTATTATTATTATTATTATTATTATTATTATTATTATTATTACAATGTGAAATTTCCAAATATAGCCACTCAAGCATTGGATCTGATGTGTAGTCATTTGGACATTAATTTAAATGGCCCTGACAAACAAATCTGAAAACAAATAAGATCATCAAAACAAACATACTCATACTCATAACTTGCTCAGGAAAAAGTCATTTTTGCCAGTGCTACAAATGCGGAAATCTGTCGCCAGAAGACACAGCAAAAGAAAATAATTTGACTTTTTTTCTCTCCTCAGCTTGTGATGGAGACAAATCGAAAAACACTCAACTGAGACAAATTTTCACAAACAATTAAAATCACATTTATGGATCGTTATCTTGTAGCCTTTGGCATTGAAGGCAAATGCATTATTTCCTGATTTGGATTTGCGCACTGCTTTTCTCTGGTATTTCCCATCTAAACTATTATTTTCCCAAAGTCCTTTACTCCTGCTGTCTTTGTCTCTCTATCGGCAAAGCACTTTCTCACCTGCAGCGCAATATAGAGGCTGGTTGGGGTCCTGTATTACACAAAATGGATTCTTGTGAGCTTTAAACCATGTTATAATGCTGTTACATCCACAAAAATATACCAGGAGTTGTTTTTTTGTTTTATACACACATATTTGAATAATCCTGGTTTATTGTCTACACTGTGAGCATCACATAGTGGTACTTTTCAAGTTAACTGATATTTTTTTACATTTAGTTCAGTAGAGATGGGCAATTCCAGGTCTGAAATCATCCAAATGACTCTAGTGAAGGTGCAGGGAGTTTAAAAACACGGGGGAGCACTTCCTGTATTGCTTCCTTTTCATTACTTCTGCCTAAATATGCAGGATTTGTGTGTTAAACATGTGTGAATGAAGCCAAACACAAGGAAACAACATTATAACACAGATCAGAAAGTCAAAAAGTGCATCACTGTATAAGTTGTAGTAAGATCACAATGTGGGGAGAAGGGTAACCTTGCCCTGAGAACAGTTGTCATCTTTGTGCGTGTTTGTGGCCAGTTATGGGGTTGTGTAATTCCACCTGTCCAAAGCGCGGAGCTGCAGGCTGAGAGACCTGTCCACACTTCCCCCTTGCCCATTTACACAACCTCATTTTCCTCCTATACTTCAACGATAGTGGATTTTTTTTTACAAGGTTCAATCTGTTTTATGTGGCTCTTCTTCATTTCAGTTTGAGTATAAATTCTAGAGGTTGCTACGTGCATAAAACAAGCGGCAAATTAAACATAAAGTATTTGATTTAAGGTGAGGTGAACAGGAAATAAATATCTGAATTTGATCCATACTTCATTACTGACGGGGCAATCTATCAGGAGCAATGGGCGACCTCAGAGAACGACCCGGGACCCTTCTGTAAATCTGAACTGGGTTTTGAAGCAGTAAGTAGCAGTGACTCAGTGGTTAAGTGTATTCACCCACAAACTTGAAGGTTGTTGGTTCAAATGCATGATATTGTTTAGTTCCTTCAATCGCCTTGCCCTTGTCTGAATATGAGCGAAGTCAGAGGACGATGGTGCAGATTTACCACAGGGCAGTTTTGGCCACACAAGCAGCTTTCCACCACCATTGCCCAGGGAATAAATAATGTCAAGAAAGTACTTTTGAGAGGCTTTGTCAGGTTTGCAAAACACAAATCGAATGTAACTACAGTAAACCGAAAATATGCACAAACATATAAGGTAATCCTGACCAAGTCTAGTGCAGTATGTTGTCTGATGATCAGTGGTGGATCAATATTGTTACTTAAGTAAAAGTACAGCTACAAAAGGTAAAAAGTTACTCACATGAAAAAAAGTATTTTAAGTAAAAGTATTTTTCTGAGATTTTTAGAACAGTTAAAAGATCAAATGTAGTGATTTTGAAAAATAATTTTGCAGATTTTAAGTGATCCAACTAGGGATGTCGACAATGAATCGACTTACGATTAATTGTAGATCAAGACGTTGGTCGAACAAAATGCATTAGTTGTAATTAATCGCTAATCGCGGACAGGCGCACCCGCGTGGTCACGAAACAAGGCAACCGCGCACCGCGCTCACTCAACGGCACGTGAGTGTACGCGCGAGGCCCACGCGTACACCGGGGCTGCTGAGCACGAGATCGAACCGCGGCGCCCGAGCCACAAACCAGCCGCACGAAACCAGCAGCGGCACGTGGTGGGTTAATCCTGGTTTAGTCCAGGCCCAGTCCAGGTTTAGACCTGGTTTAGTTCTGGTCTAGACCTGGTTTAGTCCACGTTTAGTCCTGGTCTAGTCTCATAGCCAATCAGGAAAGAACACAATGTTACACTATAAAAAAAAATGTTACACTATAAAAAAATAAAAAAATCGCGAACCGCGGAGGGATTACTGTATTTTGTTATTCAGCATCAATACATTTGTCTGCTTTTTACTAAGGAATAATTAATTGAGGAATATACAATATAATAATACTATGATATATTTATGACTCAGTGTTATGTAAACTATAGTTTATATTCTTAAAGACCCTATTGAAACACTAAAATTCAGGTGAAAAACACTGCTTATCAGTTAATCGATCAATAAGGTCAATCAACTGTAGATTAATGAATTAATCGATAATTTGCATCCCTAGATCCAACTGATTTCTTCATTTTATTTTTCTTGCCGCTTTTGTGTATTTGGCTTGCTCAAAGTTGGGCTGTTCGCTCAAATTAAATGTGCAAATAAATAAATAAATAAATAAATAATAACATCTCCACCATTTCACCAGGTCTCACACTGTAAAGAAAAGTACTTTTGACTTTTTAGCCCAGATCTAAAATGTAGTGGAGTAGGAAGTACAGATAACTGATCTCAAATGTAGTGAAGTAAAAGTATGAAATATCGACTGTAAAACTGAATTACAGATACGCAAAATTTGTACTTAAGTATTGCACTTTTACTTTTGTACTTCACTGCCTTCCACCACGGGTAATGTTTGTTGATGTGGTTGTTTTTAATGTTTCTTGGTGCACTTTGAGCTACAGTATTTGCACATGTTTTTTTTCTCCACTACAAATGGCAAATAAACGAACATAACTTAAATAGTTCAATATCTGGAGATGAGTCAGGATGTGTCAAATACAGAAGTTTTCATGTGAAGGCAGTAAAGAGTACCTTAACCTTAATTAGCATACTACAAGTTTAATATTAAGCAACGATATGGAGATAACACTACGGAGTCTAAGGACTGAATACATTTTTGCCTCTTGCTTCTTCAGTTCTGACTGGGTTCTGAAAACTCACTGCCTTATATGTGTCTGAAGGGATGATGCAACTATGCTGAAACTCATAGTACTCCCCATTGTTTACAGTAAGGAGTGTCTGCTATTACTTAAAGGTGCATTGCATAACTTTTCTGGTGGGGGTCCATCTCCTGCTTGTCTCCATGGAGATGTCATTGCTGTTTCTGGATTGTTTCACGTTATGGTATTCAACCTTTCTATTTTCATAGAGACCAAACCAGACCAAGTTACAGGTATTTCTAGGTATTTTTGAGCTATAAAACCACCTGTAATTGAATACATGTTGATGAATGATGAATGAATGAATGAATTTATTGAGTATCAGACCCCCCAGGATTTCGCGGGCATTTTTTGTGATTGTTGCGGGCTAAAATGCCTGAATTTGCGGGAGCTTTTCCAAAAAGTTGCGATGAAAGTTGCGGTGCTTTTAAGGTTTTTGTTGCGGGAGGAAGTGAAAGTTGCGATAAATAGTTGCGATTTTCCCTTTTTGTAATTAAAATTGAGTAATATTTTGAATACTGAGTTATTACTGACAAAGAATAATACAAAGACACAGAGATCACAGATATGGTCCTAAAACAACCTTAGCAACATCAAAAATAAATTACTACTAGGATTTCAAAAATGCAACTTTTATTTTCTAAATCCATAGAAACTCACAGCAGATTTTAAGTTCTAAAAAAACATTATGAAGATGTTTCAGCCTCCTTATTAGAAAAAAAGAAACGTTAGTACAAGTATTATGTACTGTGTAGTAAGGCAGTCTCCCCTGAAAACAAAATATAACCTCAGCATGTAGTAAAGAAGTTTCATGTAAACAGAACTGAACTTAAACCAGATTTCAAATAAACAAAAAATATATTCCTGGTGTCACGATACAACATAGGACAACAAGGTAAAACACCTAGGCCTCGTCAAAGTGCTCATGAAAGACCTCCTCAAAGTCTTTCTCCTCAAACGCTTAGTGCAATATTTAACATCTGATGCTTAAGCTTAAGTCAATAGAGAACTGAACATTAACCAGTCGTCAAATAAACAAAAAGTACATTCCTGAGGTCAGTTCAATACGTCGCCGATGATTGGTCAAAATTGGTAAAAAAAAATTGCGGGAAAGTTGCGGTGATTGGTCAAAATTGCAACACCGCCCTGAATTCGCAGGGTTTGGCTGAAGTTGCGTTGAAGTTGCAAATCGCAACATCGCGAATTCCTGGAGGGTCTGGAGTATGTCACAAAGTCAATATACATTACATAATACATTACACGTATACATGTACGTGTAGGCATAATAATACAATTTCTTTACATAAGTAAACATATCTCAAAGGGTTATGGGAAGAAGTGTTAACTTTTTGAATCCCGCCCCTTACAGTCACTTAAACATTAATATTGTCCGGTTTCCTCTGAACCATCATCGTCACATTTATCTGGTGTTACTATACAACTTATATTTACAATGTTCATAGATAAGGTATTTATAATAATTTAATATACTAACCATTACAACATTGCATCACTATAATGACTCAGATTACTAGATTTGTATAATTTTTTAAACTGCTTAAAGTTTGAGCAGTGTTTTAAAGGTCCCATGGCATGAAATTTTCACTTTCTGAGGTTTTTGAACGTTAATGTGAGCTCCCCTACCCTGTTTAGCCCCCTCCCCCCATGGTTAAAAGTTGTGAAATGTCTAAACTGAGCATTTGTGATCCTTTTCTGCGTTACAAAAAATCGGAGCTCAAACGGGCGATTTTGAACAAGGCACCTTATTGACGTCAGATCGAAAAAAGAAATGCAAATGCAGTTCCACCCCCGTCTGTCTGTACTCAGCGTCTCTGTAAATCACGCCCAGAGAGTTTGGACCGCGAATGCGCTAGGCAATGCGAAATGCGTTTTTTTATTTGCCTGGAGGCACGTCCGAGTGTTTCTAGGCTCGGAAGTCCTTTATCTGAGCCTCTGGACCTTTGAACAGCAGTGGATTAATTTTATTTTCTGTGGAAATGTGTTTATTTTTCAATGGAACGCTTCAAATCTCTCCCCCCGTGCAAAAACAAGGAAATGGATCAGCTGAGAGCTACAGCGGAGACCGGAGCGTTTGGCCACGCCCCCACCCTCTACTATTGGCTAGCTTTTTTCTCCTCATTTGCATTCAAGCAACAACTCCCATTATGACCTGTTCAGAGAGAGAAAAATTACTCTTTCTCATCTTATCTCTGTTTCTCATGCACTGAGTGTTGATTTTGAAGAAGGATTCATTTACAGTATTAGGGAACCATTAAGGAGCCATATAAAAGCATCAAGAAGTACCATGTCATGGGATCTTTAATTCATCACTGTTCCATATTTTCACCCCACAAACCGATACACAAAAACTCTTCCTTGTGGTCAACACTAGAGCGTATTTGTATATTTCTGTTCCTCTTAGGTTATATCCTACTTCTCTTTCTGTAAATACATTTTGAATATTTACTGGTAGTTGATGATTTCTTGCTTTGAACATAATAAGTCCTGACAAATATTCTACTATATCGGGAAATTTTAAGAGTTTTGATTCTAGAAATAAGCTGTTGGTGTGCTCCCTGAACCCCACATTATGTATAATCCTAATAACAGGTTTTTGTATACTCAACAAAAATATAAACGCAACACTTTTGTTTTTGCTCCCATTTTTCATGAGATGGACCCAAAGATCCAAAATTCACTAAAGATACACAACACTACCATTTCTCTCAAACATTGTTCACAAATCTGTCCAAATGTGTGACAGCGAGCACCTCTGCCCCGCCGAGACAATCCACCCCTCCTCACAGGTGCGCCACATCAAGATGCCGATCCGACATCATGACCAGTGCACAGGTGCGCCCCAGACTGCCCACAATAAAAGGCCACCCCGAAATGTGCATTTTTTTTTTTTGCTTTATTGGGGGTCTGGAGACTCAGAACCAGTCAGTATCTGGTGTGACCACCATTTGCCTCATGCAGTGCAACACATCTTCTTCACATAGAGTTTATCAGATTGTCAATTGTGGCCTGTGGAATGTTGGTCCACTCTTCTTCAAAGGCTGTGCAAAGTTGCTGGATATTAGTGGGAGCTGGTACACGCTGTCGTATACGCCGGTCAAGCACATCCCAAACATGCTCAATGGGTGACATGTCCGGTGAGTATGCTGGCCATGCAAGAACTGGGACATTTTCAGCTTCCAAGAATTGTGTACAGATCCTTGCAACATGGGGCCGTGCATTATCTTGCTGAAACATGAGGTGATGTTCATGGATGTATGGCACAACAATGGGCCTCAGGATCTCATCACGGTATCTCTGTGCATTCAAAATGCCATCAATAAAATGCACCTGTGTTCTTCGTCCATAACAGCCTTTGAAGAGGAGTGGACCAACATTCCACAGGCCACAATTGACAATCTGATAAACTCTATGCGAAGAAGATGTGTTGCACTGCATGAGGCAAATGGTGGTCACACCAGATACTGACTGGTTCTGAGTCCCCAGACCCCCAAATAAAGCAAAAAAAAATGCACATTTCGGGGTGGCCTTTTATTGTGGGCAGTCTGGGGCGCACCTGTGCACTGGTCATGATGTCGGATCGGCATCTTGATGTGGCGCACCTGTGAGGTGGGGTGGATTGTCTCGGCGGGGCAGAGGTGCTCGCTGTCACACATTTGGACAGATTTGTGAACAATGTTTGAGAGAAATGGTGCTGTTGTGTATCTGGAGTGAATTTTGGATCTTTGGGTCCATCTCAGGAAAAATGGGAGCAAAAACAAAAGTGTTGCGTTTATATTTTTGTTGAGTGTAATATTGTTAAAGAATGTATGTTGGTTTTATAATTATTTCCCCAAACTTCTGCACAATAACTTAAGTAAGGGTAAATGAGTGAAAAGTTTAATTGCTGAAGAGACTTTTTATGTAGTTCATGTCTTGCTTGTTAGGCAGAGCTGTTCAATACTGTGGAATATTCCAGGCAGAGCACTGACATTTCCATAGAACCAAGCAGGTGACAGACCCTCCATGAGAAAGGTTACCCAGTGCACTTTTAAATCCATTGAACTAAGGTGTGAACTATCATATTTAGCTTAATTATTGCCCTTAACGACCCATCATGTGACTTTAATGAGTGAAACGTATTCACTCTTAAAATCATTTGTCCACTTGACAGAATTTAATTTTCTTTTGCTGTGGACCCTACCTGCACGACTGAGGGATTACGCAGACATCTTTCTGACAACTAAGATGAAATGTCCTACTTATTTTTAGTAACTCACCAGTAATAATCACATATAAGATGATGTCTGCGGGACATTTTAGGTTCAGGCCTGTCACCAATACAAATGTTCAAATGAGATATATTACAACAAAAAATATCCTGATAAATGATCATTTTGAAACTGTACCCCTGACATAATGGTCCATATTACGCAGTTTTCTGTTCTATGTTATAATGTTGTTTCCTAATCACGAACATTCCTGGAGTTGAGTTTTGTTTCATTCACATATTTTGTTTCATTTCATTGTTTAACACACAAACCCTGCATGTTAAGGCTGAGTTCCTTTCTCAAATGTGAAGACAATATTTTTAAACTCCATACACCTTCGCTAGAATCATTCAGAAACCCCTATCTCTACTGAACTTAAAGCCCCAGTGTGTAGGATTCGTGGCGCATAGGTGGATGGTGCTATTGCACTTTCTGTTTTAGCTACGGCAGACCTCGAGGGTCACCCGGGCACGAGCCGCGCGCCGCTACTGTATAAATAAAACGCGGTCCCGTTTTTTTTTTTTTTTTCTTTTCTCATGAAAACACACATTCCCGATCATGTACCATGACACTCTACACATCAAATGAAACCTTACAGTCTCCTCTTTTTGACTATGCAATTCATTTCCCTGCACAACAATCACTCCCCGAGCACATGGGGCTTTTATACGGAAAAGCACAAAACGAGGTTAGCTTACCTTAGAATGCTTTGCACAGGTCAAACTCTGTATTTCACCATAAACTTGCCCTCAATTTGTCCATAAGGATCCAGCAAATAAAATCCAGTAAAACAATTTAGTCCAAAACACGTGTTAGATCCATTACGACGTCTGATCCGGCAGCATGCTTGTGTTGTTTACCCAAAACCACGAGCCTTGCCGAAGGCGAAGGCGGAGCCCAAATGTCCTTCTGCGGCTCTCGTATTCAAAATGGCTGCCTCTGCATGGGGAAGATCCCCCTTTTATGTGACTATATCTAAGTCCAAAAGAATACTTTGATTTCATGATGGAAGTGAAAAGGCTTGGAAAACAATGCATTTTTGAATGGGTATCTTCAATTTCAGTAATTAACGGGTAAAAATCTTACACACTGTCCCTTTAACACACAAACCCTGCATGTTAAGGCTGAGTTCCTTTCTCAAATGTGAATTCAATATTTTTAAACTCCATAGAATCATTCGGAAAGGCCTATCTCTACTGAACTTAAGGTAAAAGGTAGCTGTTAACATGAAAACTACTGTTTCAAGGTGGACTAGGGCATATAGAGCTTTGGAGCTGTAGACAGAATAATAATATAGGGTTACTCATGTGAATGAAACAAAACACAACTCCAGGTATGTTTTTGATGAGGTAATGGCATAATAGATTGAAGTTTGGCCAATTTTGCATAATAAGAACACTTGTATGTCTTTATGTATTTATCTACATGTGTAAATAGTTATATTTATTTGACACCCTACAGCTCAAACCTTACAGTACTAGTACAAAAAAGTACACACAATAAATAGTGAACTCCAAAAATATTATCCGAGCTTTCATATATTGAACAATAAGCCGATATATAGTAATTATCACTATATTATCGTATAATATAGTGGTATTATCATTATATAGTAATTATTACCCACAGTATTTGCCCTCTCACACTCTATTCAAACACCCAGGGGAGGGTTGTGTCCGACCCCCCCCCCGATCCATCTCATCCACTTGCTGTTTCCGTGTGCCCCTCATTTCCCCACCTTCCTGTGATTGGTGCTTAGAGCCATGGCGCCCTCGTATCGTAATGCCCTGCCCGGAGTTATTTAGGCCGAGCGGCGTTATGACAGCTACCAAAATGAAACCCGCGCCACTTGGATCGCCTCGTGTGTGTTTGGATGTGTTTTTCTTTCCTTTTCCTCTTTTTAGCGACGCCTGATCCCATTTGTGAAAAAGCTGCAGTAGGGCTATTTATAGATACTGCCACCTCGATTCTAACTCGTAAAAAGGACCGAGCAGGGCCATTCACTTAGACACAAATTCTCCGTCATGATTGCAAGCTTGATGAATGATATTGATGTCTGCAGTAGTGTTTTGGCATGAATAAAAACACTTTCCTAAACCGATCTATCTCCCTCTTTCCATTTCCTAGGCCCCCGTTGTTATTTTTCGAAGTACTTACTGGATGGCAACAGTACTGCCCATTTTTGCCTTATGCATACATTTAATTCTGGTGATTGATCGTAGGTGTCACCTTTAGTGTACGCTGACTGTTGAACTTCTTTTATGGCCAAAATATATATTGTGCTTTGTGCTGACTCACTAAATACACAGGCTTGTTTCACTACAAAAGAACAATAGTAAAGTGAAGTTCACATAAAACGTCTGCTGTTGGTTTTAAAGAGACAAGTCTGTAAAAAAAAAAAAAAAAGGCAACAAGCTACTTCAGTGAGATTCATGGTTTTCCAATCGTATATCCAAATAAAGGTTCTTTTTGACAGACCAGTGTGTTGTGGTTGTTGTTGTTTTACACATATTTTGACATGTTTCGGATGGGTCAAGTGATATTACGGTGACGTGTCTGATTTATACATATTCTCGCCATTCTCCTACCTGTTTTGGTAGGGGAATACATCATCTGCAGTCCGACTTCTCCAGGACACCATCCCAGGTCCTTGAAAGCTGATAGCCCCCCTTGTCTCTGTTTGCGGTCCCCTAGGCTCGTTACTGGATCTCGATAGCCTCCATAATCCACTTTATCCACTGAGATCTGGAAACAAGCCCATAGGACAGTAAACAAGGAGAAGGAGGCCTTATTTTGTGTAAGTACAGAATTATACAGAAAATGTAGTAGAGTTTTAAATAAAAATAACCTATAATCTCATTCTATCAACTCTATTTCATTCAGCATTTTTTTTTACTTTAATTTGTCTCAAAAAAGAAACTGTAAGAGTGGAACAAACTTATGTTGTAATCTTAAGTGAAGATATTAATTTTGATTTTATTTTCATTTATAGCAATATTGTGACTTCTGTCCAAGATGTTGATTTTCTATAGATTAGATCAGGGGTCAGTAACCCGCGGCTCCGGAGCCACATGCGGCTCTTTGATCCCTCTGATGCGGCTCAGTACAGCGGTCCCTCGTTTATCATGGGGGTTACATTGTAGAAATAACCCACGATAGGCAAAATCCGTGAAGTAGTCAGTTTTATATTGCGTGTATAAATATGTGTGTATTTCACAGTTCCTCTGACTGAGGCGCCTGGCGCCGCTGCGCTGTTGCGGGTTTTGTTGGGGAGAAAACTTGCAAACATACAGCACTTCAGAGCAGTGACGGACTGGGATCATCGGCCCTGGTAATTTACACCTACAAGCAGCCCTGTAGTCTGTGGAACGGGGGAGAGGTTCTACAGCTCTGCACCAAACACAGAACTGTAGTGAGAACGCATCCGTGCGCTCTCAGGACTGGTTCAGCCGCCTGGACTCCAGATTCCA
Source organism: Paratrypauchen microcephalus (assembly GCA_036785185.1). NCBI lineage: Eukaryota > Metazoa > Chordata > Actinopteri > Gobiiformes > Gobiidae > Paratrypauchen > Paratrypauchen microcephalus. The sequence goes on from JAVJIX010000265.1 coordinate 641,032, forward strand.
CTAGTTCGTTATGCGCAAACATTGCCGCTACTTCCCGATGCGCATTGACCACCCGGAGAAGTGTGCGCGTGGTCTAATCCGTAATAGAGCACGGCCTCGGCCCTTCTGGCATGTGCCCATATGCCAGACCGCTCAGTCTTCAGAGTCACACTGCTCGTGATCAAACATTTAAATAAATTTGGCAAACTGAACACATTCTGTACAGGAGACACGGAGGAGAATGACTGACAAAGACAAAGGTCTACAGTCCTTTAGCCAATCAGGATGCAGAACACAATACACGTTGATACTCTATAAAAAAAATCTGCGAAACAGCGAGGGACCACTGTATTTAATTAAAATGTATTTTATTTTAGTTTGTTCATATTTAAAATGTAATTCTATGTCACAAAGGTAAAAAAAAAAGCCATTATAGGCAGTGTTATTTCATTTTAAATTTCAAAAGGGTTTAGTGGCTCCCAGTGTTTGCTTTACTGTGTGAAACGGGTGCAAATGGCTCTTGAGTGGTAAAGGATGCCGAACCCTGGATTAGATTATGCTCGATAAACAATCCCTATTTTTTATCACAGTTGCAAACAGCTTGCCTGGAAGAATCCATGACTCATCGCTGTACCAGCGAGTGAGTCTGGTAATGCTTGATCCACATAATGCGCTGCGGTTGCGCGTAGACAGACAGCTAAGTGAACCAATCAGAGATTGCGCCATCTTGATTCAAAACTGAGGCGGAACTTCCGCTGCCTAAGAGTGACTTTGCGGGCAAAGGCGGGTGCACTGACGTCACCATCTTTGAACGAATCAGAATCGCGGAGTCGGTTTGGAACCGGAGGAGCGAGAGTGGATGGAGAGTGTCCAAATGGTATCGCGGTGTATAGGAAATACAGAGAGATATCATTTGGCTGGCCAGGTAAGCAAACAGCACTATTCCATAATATAGATAAAGTGAATATGACCAGTGCATTACAAATATAGTTTTTTACCCTGTGGTCTATGCAGAGAAATCCTCATTTGCACTGCTCAGAGGAACATTAGTGTGAAATAACATTATTATTAGTAAACAACAACAACAACAATCTCTGATCCCAAATGGAAAAGCCATAACACAACTCACAGAGCTCACAGAACTCACATTGTGAGTAAAGTGAACAGGATAGTCCAAATCGAATCCAGAATTAAAGAGGTGTCTGGAGAAAAGACAAAGGCACAAATTTTAGGGGCGAGTGGAGAAGCTAAGCACCCCGCCAGTCCATTAGCGTGGGGTCAGTAATGAGTGGACATTAGCCCAGAACCAGGACTGTTTGTTTTCATTCACCAAAACAGAACTATCACTCAATCTCTGTGTGTTTTCTCATCCCTGTGACAACTACAAGCTCATTTGGATAATGCTCCATAATGTATGTTCAGGGCAGTGCGGATCCTGCTGTATCGCGGTCAGGCTTTGGTACAGGCTGAGCGATGGAAGTTTTTTCGTACACTTTTGTTGCTCAGTGACATTTACATCAGGAGGCACTGTCTGATTCATTTCTCTGCTGTTTACAGTCTGTGGGGTGACAGCACAATCACTCACGGCAGCAGCTCTTTAGTTTTCTGAACGCTCCCACTGCAATAGCTCACTACAACATTTGAACTTAAAAAGTCCGTGTTATGCTATTTTATTACAGTGGTACCTCACCTTACGAAATTAATTCGTTCCAGAAGTGGTTTCGTAACGTGAAAAATTCATAAGTTGAGTAGCTATTTCAATGGAAAAAGCCTGATCCGTTCCAAGTTTTTTTTTAAATAGTGTAACTTTTTTTTTTATAGTGTAACGTTGTGTTCCTGACGGGCTAAGAGACTAGACCAGGACTAAAAGATAAGATAAGATAAGATAAGATAAGATATGCCTTTATTAGTCCCACAGTGGGGAAATTCCAGTGTTGCAACGCACAGATCAAGAACAGCACGAAAAAGTAACATGCAACAGAACAATATAATAGATAAATAAATAATGGCCTAGGATAATTTAAACCTAGACCTAAAAATAGACTCTGGATTATAGTTGAATATTGTAGTGCAGATAAAGTTGAATGACATGTTAACAGTGTTCGTTGTACAGTCTGACAGCAGCAGGAAGGAAAGACCTGCGAAACCTCTCCTTCACACAGCGAGGGTGAATCAGTCTGTCACTGAAGCTGCTCTCCAGAGCAGACAGAGCGTCCTGCAGGGGGTGAGACTCATGGTCCAGCATAGAGGTGACCTTAGCCAGGACCCTCTTGTCCCCCACCTTCTGCACTGAGTCCAGAGGACAGCCCAGGACTGAGCTGGACTTCTTGATGACCTTGTCCAGCCTCTTCTTCTCCCTCTCTGTGATGCTGCTACTCCAGCAGACCACACCGTACAGGATGGCTGATGCCACCACAGAGTCATAGAAGGTCTTCAGGAGTGGCCCTTTCACTCCAAAAGACCTGAGTCTCCTCAGGAGATAGAGCCGACTCTGGCCCTTCCTGCACAGTGCGTCTGTGTTATGAGTCCAGTCCAGTTTATTGTTCAGATGAACACCCAGGTACTTGTAAGAGTCCACTCTCTCAATGTCCCTTCCCTGGATGTTCACTGAGGGGGCAGTAGAGTGGCGTCTGCGGAAGTCCACCACCATCTCCTTGGTCTTCCCTGCATTGATGATGAGGTGGTTCCGCTGACTCCAGTCCACAAAGTCCTGTATTAGTCCTCTGTACTCCCCATCATCGTCATCCTTGATGAGACCAATGATGGCAGAGTCATCAGAGAACTTCTGCAGGACACAGCTGTCCGTGTTGTGTCTGAAGTCTGCAGTGTAGAGGGTGAAAAGAAAGGGCGCAAGGACAGTGCCCTGGGGCGCCCCCACACTGCAGGTCAGGAGGTCAGACACACAGTTCTTGGCTCTCACAAACTGGGGCCGGTTTGTGAGGTAGTCCAGGATCCAGTCTGCCAGGTCACAGTCCACACCGGCGGTCTCCAGTTTGTCCCTGAGGCGCAGTGGCTGGATGGTGTTGAAAGCACTGGAGAAGTCAAAGAAGAGAATCCTCACAGTGCTGCCGGGGTTCTCCAGGTGAGACAGTGAGCGATGCAGCAGGTAGATGACGGCATCCTCCACTCCGATGCCAGGCTGGTACGCAAACTGCAGCGGGTCCATCGCTGAGCTCACGGTGGAGCGGAGGTGGCCAAGGACCAGTCTCTCCAGTGTCTTCATCAGGTGGGATGTTAGAGCCACCGGCCTGAAGCTGCTGAGGTCTTTAGCGTGCGGTGTCTTAGGCACTGGTACCACGCAGGAGGTCTTCCAGAGTTGTGGCACCACCCTCAGCTTAAGGCTCATGTTGAAGACATGCTCCACAACTCCGCACAGCTCGTCTGCACAGGACTTAAGGAGCCTGGAGTTGATGCCGTCTGGTCCTGCTGCCTTCCTCGGTCTAATCTTCTTGAGCTCCTGTCTCACTTGGGCTGCAGAGAATGACAGTGGCCGGCTGGGGGGATGGGTGAGTCCATGTTTGGTGGAGGGCTGTGGAGCAGAGGTAAAGGTGTGAAGAGGAGCAGGAGTTCCCCATTGTGCAGCTGGGGAGGTGGGAGCTGGCAGCTGGGTGGGGGGAGGAGGGGTGCCGGGTGATTGATCAAATCTCCTGAAGTGAGCATTGAGATCATTCACCCACTGCAGGTCCCCCTCCGTCTGGGCAGGAGGTGCTTTGAAGCCTGAGATGGTCTTGAGACTTCTCCACACCCCCTGGATGTTCCTCTCCTGTAGCTGTCGCTCCATCTTCCTCTTATGGCTGGCCTGGCTCATCCTGATTTCTCTCCTCAGCCTCTTCTGTGCAGCCTTCAGCTCCTCCTTGGTCCCTGACCTAAAAGCTCTCTTCTTCTCCTTCAGCAGAGCCTTTATGTCAGGGTTAATCCATGGTTTATTGTTTTGAAAAACACCGCACCGTTTGGGAGGGAACGATGTTTTCAAAACAAAAATTTATGTAGTCCGTGATGCATTCTGTCATCGCATTAATGTCCTCTCCATGGGGGTCACAGAGCTCTGTCCACACTGTGGTGTCAAAGCAGTCTCTCAGAGCCTCCTCACTCTCAGCAGTCCACTTCTTCACCACACGGGGCACCACAGGCTGTCTGTGCACAATGGGCTGATACACAGGCCGCAGATGGACAATATTGTGGTCAGCTCTACCCAGGGGAGGCAGTGGGGATGAAGAATAAGCCTCCTTGACGTTGGCAAAAAATAAATCCAATATTTTATTGTTTCTTGTGGGGCAGGTGACATACTGGGTGTATGTAGGCAGAACAGTTCCAGGAGATGCATGGTTGAAGTCTCCAGAAATCAGGAAGAGAGCCTGTGGATGCTTAGTTTGGAGTGTGCTCGTACAGGAGTGCAGTGTGTCACATGCTGTCTCAGCATTAGCAGAGGGAGGAACATACACAGCGATCAGAATCACATGTGAGAACTCTCGAGGCAGATAGCAGGGCCGTAAGCTAATGGCAAGCAACTCCACGTCCTTGTTACACAGCTGCTCCTTAACTGTACAGTGTCCAGGTTTGCACCACTTCTCATTTACAAACACAGCCAGGCCACCTCCTTTTTTCTTCCCACTGTCTGCTGTCCTGTCCGCCCGCAGCAGGTGAAAGTTGTCCATGGCAACAGCTGAGTCCGGGATTTGCGGGGTTAACCAGGACTCCGTGAAAACCATGACGCTACAGTCTCTGTATTCCCGCTGATACCGTGCAAGCGCCGCTAATTCGTCCGTCTTGTTCGAAATAGACCGCACGTTTCCCGCGATGACAGAGGGAAGCACAGGTCTGCAGCGTCCTTTCCTTTCCCGGAGTTTGCGTCCAGCACGTCGGCCTCTGCGGGTCCTCCGTAGTAGCTCCTCCGGGATCTCATGTCTGTCACGGGGGAGCACAACTGCACCGCGCAGCGCTAACAGCTGATCCCTCGTGTAAACAACGGGGGCACGTGTCCTCACGCACATAGCAACGCACATAGCAACGGTGAAAAAGTTAAAATCCAGAGAAAATAGAGGTTGAAATGGAGCAGAAACATCGCATTTCTGAAGCACTTAGCCTTATACACATAATCTTCAAAGTGTGCAAACGAACAAGCAGGTAAGAGCAGAAAAAAAGTTGGAAAATAAGGGAGCGCGTTGCAACCAGCTCCGGCTCTCGCCGCGCCAGATCCAAAAAAAAAAAAAAAAAAAAAAAAAAAGAACGTGGAATAAACCAGGTCTGGCCAGAACTAAACCTGGATTGGACCTGTTATTATTATAACATGGCAGTGCCGCGGGAGGAGCGCGGTGCTCATGTCTCCGCACCCCTTGCGCTCTGTTCCGCGCTAGGGCTGAGAGGCCGAGGAAGACGTTCTTTCAGCGGGAATAAGAGCGGGGCGGGGCTGGCTCTGCTTCTATCTGACCTCCAGAGCCGGGGCACCGACACTGTGAGCTAACAGGCCGTATGGACGTCGCTTTTTGATCGGCTCTTCCTATCATTATGAAGCAGAATTCACCAAGCGTTGGATTGTTCACTCACTAAGGGAACGTGAGCTGGGTTTAGACCGTCGTGAGACAGGTGAGTTTTACCCTGCTGATGATGTGTTGTTGTGTCTCCCCTCGCACGTTCGGCGCTATATTGAGCCGTGTCCACCCCACGCTTCACTATCAACACATTCCATTGAAAATCTATGAAAGTTCGAGTGTTCAAACGAGAGAGAAATGCGAGAGAAACTCCAGTCTGAGAAAAGCGTAGAATGTGTGTGGTGAGGCATTTACAGCCCTAAAACATGTAGAACAATTGCCAAATACAAAGTTGTCCTACCTCGTGGACCTCTCCCACCGCGGGCCACCTCTGGAACCTAACCCCGTGTGTGTTGATAAAGTGTATTTACGTTTCGGGGCGTGCATCTGAGCGCGCATTAATTGAATTTTTGAGATTTGTTGTTTTTAAAGTGCTTTATAAATAAAGTTGGATTGGATTGGAGATTTTGCGTTTCGTAACTTGAAATTTTCCTTTGTTGGGTCATTCGTAAGGTGAGGTACCACTGTATCTATGTTACAATGTTGTATCCTCATCACAAACATGCCAGGAGTTGTGTTTTGTTTCATTCACACTGTTGAAAACTATCACTTCATGACATCACAAGGTGGAACAAAGCATTTTGAGCTTCGGAGATGTAGACAGTTTGAGTAATAAAGGATTACTCAAACATGTGTGAATGAAACAAAACAGAACTTCAGGTATGTTTTTGAGGAGGCAGAGAGACCCAAACGTCTTTGTAAAGTAAGAATACTTTGCAGATGACGTCATCAACATTGCCTGCGGGTGTGATCCTAACTGTAGGCACTACTCTGTCAGAAGTTCTCTTATACTTTAATCTGTGCTTTATTTTACCACAGTCTGCCCATAAAAAACTGCCTTAGCTGGAACTACAACAGCTGAACCTATTTGTGCTGTTAAAACAAGTCACAGCTAGTATTATCCAACAGTTTTTCACTTAGTCACTCTTACTCTTACTGTTTTTGCTGAAAATCAAACACCTAAACAGGATCATGAACACTCGTATTCATCAAAGGCTACTGAAAATGTGCTGTTTAAAGATCCCATGACATGGTACTTCTTGATGCTTTTATATGGCTCCTTAATGGTTCCCTAATACTGTAAATGAATCCTTCTTCAAAATCAACACTCAGTGCATGAGAAACAGAGATAAGATGAGGAAAGAGTAATTTTTCTCACTCTGAACACTCCATAATGGGCGTTCTTGCTTGAATGCAAATGAGGAGAAAAGAGATGGCCTATAGTAGAGGGTGGGGGCGTGGCCAAACTCTCCGCTCTCAGCTGTGCGCTCTCTGATCCATTTCCGCGTTTTTGCGTGAAGAAGAGATTAGAAGCGTTCCATTGAAAAATAAACACATTTCCACAGAAAATAAAATTAAACCACTGCTGTTCAAAGGTCCAGAGGCTCAGATAAAGGACTTTCGAGCCTAGAAACACTCGGACGTGCCTCCAGGCAAATAAAAAAAATCGCATTTCACATTGCCTAGCGCATTCGCAGCCCAAACTCTCTGGGCGTGATTTACAGAGACGCTGAGTACAGACAGACGGGGGTGGAACTGCATTTGCATTTCTTTTTTCGATCTGACGTCAATAAGGTGCCTTGTTCAAAATCGCCCGTTTGAGCTCCGATTTTTTGTAACGCAGAAAAGGATCGCAAATGCTCAGTTTAGACATTTCGCAACTTTTAACCATGGGGGGGGGGCCTAAACAGGGTAGGGGAGCTCACATTAACGTTCAAAAACCTCAGAAAGTGAAAATTTCATGCCATGGGACCTTTAAATATGGTTTGTTTTTTTTGTTGAGTTTTCAGGCTCTTAAAACTTCTGAACATTCCACCATAGAGATACATGTTTGAACACCCCAAAGTGATGCCACTGCAACGTATCAGTTGTAATCTGTGTGTTCTTGGCTGGCCAGGCAAGAATATAATTGTGAGAACAAAAAAATATATAACTTTGACACCTTTACAAGTAGAAATAGGTCGTTTCAATTCAATGTAACCAAAAATATAAACCTAAAAGTGAAGTGGTCTGTTTATGTCACTTTAACTTTACTTTTTATTCATTTTGACTAAAGTTGCTGTTCTCTGTTTCTCTGTTATGGTCTGAACATTAAGTATCACAGATTTTCTTTGAATTTCATTTTTTACTGAATAATTGCAACACTAATATCTGATGATGTGACATAGTTCTCAGATCAAGACAAAAAGGCCCATCCCAGCAGCAAAATGTAATATTTTCTGTTTTGCTTTTGTTTGTATCAATTTTCTCGCTTCTGAAGCAGGATAATGTAATTAATCATTCATATAATGATAACAATAATTAAAAAATGCCTCTTGCCTATTTGAATTGCAAATACCTAAAACTAATAAGAAACAGTTGAGTAAGTTCACAGTGCTTCTGTGCCCTTGGGCAAAACACACAATGGGAAACTTCTCTGATATCGGAACTTAAAATTACAATGGTAATTTTATGACTTTCATGACAAATTATTATTAAAACAAATACAGTGGTACCTCACCTTATGAATGACCCAACAAACGAAAATTTCAAGTTACGAAACGCCTTCACGGTAAATTTTGGTCTCTAGATACGAATGAAACGCGAAATCTCAAAAATCTCAAAAATCTCAAAAATTCAAATAATGTGCGCTCAGCCACACACATTATACGCTTTTCTCAGACTGGATTTAAACTTTTCTCACATTTGTCTCTGTTTAAACACTCAAACTTTCATAGATTTTCAACAAAATTATTAATAGTGAAGTGTGGGGGGAAGGGGGAGGGGGGAGAAGACTGCGCTCTGACATGATGGACCCGGCGCTGCCAGCAGGTCTAGTCCTGGACTAAATCAGGATTAAACCTGGACTAAACCTGGACTAGACCAGGTTGATTAAAGCGCCGCGCGTGGGTCTATTTCCTGGTTTTGTTTCGAGTCACAGCTGAGGCGAGCCGCTGCTCGCATGCAAGAGCCGCGGTCTAGACCTGCTCTCCAGGGCCCCTCCAGGCACGGAGCCCCAGACATCCAGGGACCCAGGGGGACACTGCCAGTCCGCCTTAAGAGCTCCCTAAGCGGGCATGGGTCCGGGGATTGTCCCGGTCACCGGCCTGGAGGTCTTGAAGAGGCCGACCTCACGGTTCTATCCAGGCCGCTCTGTGAGCACCTTACGCGGGCAGGTCTAGAGCAGCGGCTCGCCTCAGCTGTGACTCGAAACAAAACCAGGAAATAGACCCAAGCGCTGCGCTTTAATCCACCTGGTCTAGTCCTGGTTTAGTCCTGGTTTAATCCTGGTTTAGTTCTGGTTTAGTCCTGGTCCAGTCCAGGTTTAGACCTTGGTCTAGACCTGCTGTCAGCTCCGCGCCGGGTCATCTGCGCTATAACACACTCCTCCTCCTTCCCCCCACACTTCACTATTAATAATTTTGTTGAAAATCTATGAAAGTTTGAGTGTTTAAACAAGAGACAAATGTGAGAAAAGGACGCAGGACGCAGAACACAATGTTACACTATAAAAAACGTTACACTATAAAAAAAAAAAACTTGGATCGGGGCCTTGGAACGAATCAGGCTTTTTCCATTGAAATAGCTACTCAACTTACGAATTTTTCACATTACGAAACCACTTCTGGAACGAATTAATTTCGTAAGGTGAGGTACCACTGTACACTCCCCTGACTAGTTGATGCTGTATAAATGTCCTTGAGAAAGACAGTCTTTATTGCGTCCATGTTATTATTATGGAAAGTTTTTCGATTTGAATAGATGTTTAGATGAAAGGGTATTTAGAGTGATAATAATATAGAATTTAGATGCACCTATGTGTTAATGTCAATCCAAAGAAAACATTTGAATAGTGAAGGACAAACTCGCCAGATGGTGCAAAGCATTAAGTTTGTTCAATGTTGGGCTTTTTAGAAGAAAGTTTTCAGAAAGTTTGCTTGTTTCAAATCCATACACATTTGCTTGTGGGCCTTGGACTGGTGGCTGTGAATACCATTGGTGGAACAGAACAATGTAAAAGTAGCAAAGTACTGCAGTAAATTTGAGGTATGTACACTTTACTTAACTACATTTTAAAGTGGATACTGGAACTGGAACTTGAACTAGACTGATTTTTTTTATTATTACTGAGACCTGCTGAAAAGGCTGATGGTTTATTTTAACACATTTGTAGTTTGAGCAAACAAAAATATATAAAAACTGATAGAAAAATGTTTCTATTGAACAAAATTCAGTGCAAAACTTTATCAGCATCATTTTTACTCATAAATTCATTTTTACTCACAAAGTAAATGTTTAAATTAGTGCTTTAATACTATTATTTAAGCAGATTTTTTCATGTGATACTTCTATTTTTACTTGGGTTATATTATCACACATGTATGTATAAAACAATATATATAATAATTATATACAATAATTATTATTTCTTCTCTAGACATTGTCCAGTATTTTTGGCCTCAAATTTCTAAGCACCTCAATGCACTTTCTCCTAAAAGGCCCTGTACCTGTTTTTCCCCCATGTATTTGAGCAAAATTAGTCAGTACAGATATATTATATAAGCAGCTCTTAAAGGTCCCATGGCATGAAATTTTCACTTTCTGAGGTTTTTGAACGTTAATGTGAGCTCCCCTACCCTGTTTAGCCCCCCCCCTTCCATGGTTAAAAGTTGCGAAATGTCTAAACTGAGCATTTGCGATCCTTTTCTGCTTTACAAAAAATCGGAGCTCAAACGGGCGATTTTGAACAAGGCACCTTATTGACGTCAGATCGAAAAAAGAAATGCAAATGCAGTTCCACCCCCCGTCTGTCTGAACTCAGCGTCTCTGTAAATCACGCCCAGAGAGTTTGGACTGCGAATGCTAGGCAATGCGAAATGCGTTTTTTTATTTGCCTGGAGGCACGTCCGAGTGTTTCTAGGCTCAGAAGTCCTTTATCTGAGCCTCTGGACCTTTGAACAGCAGTGGTTTAATTTTATTTTCTGTGGAAATGTGTTTATTTTTCAATGGAACGCTTCTAATCTCTTCTCCACGCAAAAACGTGGAAATGGATCAGAGAGCGCACAGCTGAGAGCGGAGAGTTTGGCCACGCCCCCACCCTCTACTATAGGGCATCTCTTTTCTCCTCATTTGCATTCAAGCAAAAACTCCCATTATGGCCTGTTCAGAGAGAGAAAAATTACTCTTTCTCATCTTATCTCTGTTTCTCATGCACTGAGTGTTGATTTTGAAGAAGGATTCATTTACAGTATTAGGGAACCATTAAGGAGCCATATAAAAGCATCAAGAAGTACCATGTCATGGGATCTTTAAGGTCAAAATAAGTCAGCTGTTGTTGTCAGCTGTACTGTGACCGTAAATCTCCTCTCAAATCACTTGAGCTTTGTGAAACGCATTTATAAACTTAACGTGGTGAATAATTAGGATGCTCAGAATATATAAGCTAAGTGCGGAATAACATTGGGCTCACTTTTTCAGGTTTTTAAGACTAACAATGAGGAAGTCTACAGTGCTTGTTAGAAAAGTTGTCCGTGTTGTTTTTTACTATTTTGAGTCCTTATTTTAGATCATTATTGCTTTTTAATTTATTAGTATTTGCTGATTGACAATTATTAAATTATAATTCCTCAAGTTGCAGCCCTGGCACACCAGGATAGACCGTATTAGCCATGGTACTTTTCACTTGCAAAATGCAAATCGGTCAAAACGTTGCTAAAAAAAAATCTACAATATGTAACTTTTCTGGTGGAGGGTATACAGTACATGACTCATGTTGATGTTACTGGTTTAAGCTTGGGCTTTTAAGCTTGGGCTTTTAGCCTTTATTGGTCTCACACAATGACACACAGTGACACACGGGAGAAATTTGACTTCTGCATTTGACCCATCCTTTTTCAGGAGCAGTGAGCAGCCATCTTTTTCGGCGCCCGGGGGCGCCTGGAAAGTTCTACAGGTTCCCAGTCCAGCCCAGAGACAGTCCCTCCAGCATGTCGTGGGTCTTCCCCAGGGCTTCCTCCTGGTGGGATGTGCATGGAACACAAGGAGGCATCCAGAACAGATGCCCAAGCCACCTCAGCTGGTTCATCTCGACGTGGAGGAACAGTGGCTCTACTCTGAGCTCCTTCTATGTGACTGAGCTCCTCACCCTATATCTAAGGGAACACCCTTACCTGGCCAGCCAAATGATATCTCTCTGTATTTCCTATACACCGCGATACCATTTGGACACTCTCCATCCACTCTCGCTCCTCCGGTTCCAAACCGACTCCGCGATTCTGATTCGTTCAAAGATGGTGACGTCAGTGCACCCGCCTTTGCCCGCAAAGTCACTCTTAGGCAGCGGAAGTTCCGCCTCAGTTTTGAATCAAGATGGCGCAATCTCTGATTGGTTTACTTAGCTGTCTGTCTACGCGCAACCGCAGCGCATTCTGTGGATCAAGCGTTACCAGACTCACTCGCTGGTACAGCGATGAGTCATGGATTCTTCCAGGCAAGGAACACCCAGCCACTCTGCGGAGGAAACTAATTTCGGCTGCTTGTATCCGTGTTCTTGTCCTTTCGGTCATTACCCAAAGCTCATGACCCTTTTGAGAAGTTGGTTACTAGAGCTCAAGGCGTGCATGGAGGTAAACCCGACTATGAGACGGTACCTCTTAACCTCCTGCACAAGCTCAGGCCCCCCACCCCCCAGCGAGGTGATATTCCACGTCCCTACAGCCAGGTTCTGTGCCCATGGACTACGTTGTCGCTTAGTCCTCTTTGCATCTGAGCCCTATGAAACCCTCTGCAGGTGGTGAGCCCACAGAAGGGCGGAAATCACGCGTTGATACATGCATTGAAAGCAGGCCACAGATCTGACGTGTAACTCGGCCTGGTGGCGTCATCACCTGCTTTTCACCATAGAGTTGATTTGATGCCATATTGTGGAAAATTCCAGACAATGACATTTTCATGGAAACATTCAGATGCCAGAAGAGTTACACAGTGCACCTTTAAATACACTGTTATATTCACCATAGAACGATCCAGTCATGTATAATTCATTCAATTTTCCCATCATTCACTTAGCACATGCCCATTTCTAGCCCATTCATAATATCATACATTTTACCCGCCTGACTTCATAGCATAATGGCTTCTGTGTACACTCAGCAAGTTAAATGAGGGCGCTCTTTGCTCTAATGCACCCTGTAAGAAGTAAGGTGTCCATGCTCTACGGGACCTATACATAGTAACTGCCCCCGTCACGTACCCCACGACTCAACCAGATGAACTGCTTTGAGCTGCTGCCAGAGACCATATTTCCTGTTTTGCTCACTGATTATCCCAGTGTAGTATATTGTACACACTCGTAACTGTGTGTACGTGCGTGTGTGTGTATGTATACCAGCCCGGTTGGTCACCCCCCACCTCGCGAGCAGCCGGAAACGCAGGATTATGGTCCTCGTAGGGCTCTCATCACTGTACATTCTGCCCAGGCTGAGGTGTCCATTTCCGACTCCTTATTCTTCATTCTGCACATTTCACACTTGTTCAAAGCATCTGCTGGGACCATAAAAGCTCTATTTGGTCATGCAGGAGGACTACAGCACCGGAATAGAAGAAGAAAATGTATACAATGTACAATTTTGGAAGCAAGAGAAAGTGAAGTGATGTAAGGGTACTTGGGACAGACTATAAACTTTCTCTGAATCATTTCTCAAAGTGGATACATGCAGTAAAGTTACATAAAGTAAAGACCAAAAATAATAAAATAACACCGTACTACTGCAATGTTAACTTTTCTGTATGTAACTTTTCTGGTGGAGGATCTGTCACCTGCTTGTCGGCATAGACATGTTGGGGATTGCTTTGCCGTGAATGTTCCATAGTGCGGAGTCTATTTTCTGGTCTGTTATTATGTTTGTTTCATTCACATAGATTTTATACATAAATCCTGCATATTTAAGCTGTGTTCAAACAGAAAACACCCTGGTCCACCATCTGATGTCATGTGGTAATACAGGAAGTGCTGCCCTGTGTTTTTAAACTCATACACCATCACTAGAGTCATTTGGATAATTTTGGCCCTGGAATTGCCAATCTCTACTGAACTATAGGTAAAAAGGTAGCTGTTAACTTGAAAACTAGTGCTTCGTGACATCACAAGGTGGAACAGAGTGAGAGTGAGTTGCTGAAAAAAACACAACTCCAGGTATGTTTTTCAGAAGGTTGCAACATTCAAACGTGGCTTAAAGGGACAGTGTGTAAGATTTTTACCCGTTAATTACTGAAATTGAAGATACCCATTCAAAAATACATTGTTTTCCAAGCCTTTTCACTTCCATCATGAAATCAAAGTATTCTTTTGGACTTAGATATAGTCACATAAAAGGGGGATCTTCCCCATGCAGAGGCAGCCATTTTGAATACGAGAGCCGCAGAAGGACATTTGGGCTCCGCCTTCGCCTTTGGCAAGGCTCGTGGTTTTGGGTAAACAACACAAGCATGCTGCCGGATCAGACATCGTACTGGATTTAACACGTGTTTTGGACTAAATTGTTTTACTGGATTTTATTCGCTGGATCCTTACGGACAAATTGAGAGCAAGTTTATGGTGAAATACAGAGTTTGACCTGTGCAAAGCATTCTAAGGTAAGCTAACCTCGTTTTGTGCTTTTACGTATAAAAGCCCCATGTGCTCGGGGAGTGATTGTTTTGCAGGGAAATGAATTGCATAGTCAAAAAGAGGAGACTGTAAGGTTTCATTTGATGTGTAGAGTGTCATGGTACATGATCGGGAATGTGTGTTTTCATGAGAAAATACTAAAAAAAAAAAAAAAACGGGACCGCGTTTTATTTATACAGTAGCGGCGCGCGGCTCGTGCGCAGGTGACCCTCGAGGTCTGCCGTTAGCTAAAACAGAAAGTGCAATAGCACCATCCACCTATGCGCCACGAATCCTACACACTGGGGCTTTAAAGCTCACAAGAGTCCATTTTGTAGGGCCTTGAAACATATCTATCCCTTTAGAAACTAGCAAGTTATCAATTTGCAAGTCATTGGACACTAAAAATGCTTTTCAATGTTTTTTTGGGGTTTTTTTTACTGTGAAACATTCCAGCGGATAGAGGGGGGGGAAAGTATTTGACGGACCCTTCACCAGAAAAGTTACACAATGCACTTTTAAGTATCAACATAGACTAAACTGAGAAAAGTAGCTGAGACTTGAAAAACAGTAAAACAGTTCTTATTTCACTATAATAAAGACATAATATTGCCCAGAGCTAGTTCAGGGATACGTCCTTATTCTGTCCAGCCCCAAAGCCCTGAGGTGGATATAAGCTATTTATTTATTGTCCCCACAGGAAAAAATGTCTAACACATTTTACACGTTTTGCCTTTGGGGAAACCAGTCAGGAGCAGCAGGTGATGAGAGTTCAGCACCTGTACTGAGAAATATTGCAGAACAAGGATGTGTGTTTTAGTTTCACTTTATTTAATTTGACAGTCATGCGGTCGCTGTACCGTACCGTTGTGGTGAAGAGGGAGCTGAGCCGAAAGGCGAAGCTCTCAATTTACCGGTCAATCTACGTTCCTCCCCTCACCTATGGTCATGAGCTCTGGGTAATGACCGAAAGGACGAGATCGCGGATACAAGCGGCCGAAATGAGTTTCCTCCGTAGAGTGGCTGGGCGCTCCCTTAGAGATAGGGTGAGGAGCTCAGTCACACGGGAGGAGCTCGGAGTAGAGCCGCTGCTTCTCCACGTCGAGAGGAGCCAGCTGAGGTGGCTCGGGCATCTGTTTCGGATGCCTCCTGGACGCCTCCCTCGGGAGGTGTTCCGGGCATGTCCCACCGGGAGGAGGCCCCGGGGAAGACCCAGGACGCGCTGGCGGGACTATGTGTCCCGGCTGGCCTGGGAACGCCTTGGGGTCCCCCTGGAGGAGCTGGAGGAAGTGTCCGGGGTGAAGGAGGTCTGGGCGTCCCTGCTTAGACTGTTGCCCCCGCGACCCGGCCCCGGATAAGCGGAAGAAAATGGATGGATGGATGGATTAATTTGATAACTAAATCCTGATGTGGTTGAATAGGTGTTCTGATGTGATATTCATGACTGAATTGGCTCTTTTGAAAGGTATGAAACAGATCTACAGTTCAAGAGGTTTTTATTTTTATTTTTTAGAATAGGAATTGAAAACAAATGTACTTTGAATAAATATAAGAAAGAGCAGTGAGGCAGAACAGGACACACTATTGAGAGAGTGTTTGGCCTCTAAAAATGATTTTGCATATGAGCTGTAATGGAGCCAATCATCCATGTCAAGGCCTGCACTTGTCAGAAGCTAAGCAGAGCTGGGCCTGGATTGGGCAGCACTCGGAATACCAGGTGTCAAAGTGGTGTGTTGTTGTGTCCTTAGGCAAAACCCTTCACCCATAAACAGATTGGCAGCCTCGCTTCCGTCTGTTTGCCCCAGGGCAGCTGTGACTATAGTAGCTTACGACCACCGAGTATGGAGTGAATGAATAATGCACCAAATTGTAAAGATGTCTCTAATAGCTCTATATGAGACTAATGTATTATTTTTATTATTCATAATTTTTAATTGAATTTTTTATCATTTTTATTCAATCAATAATTCAAAGGTTAAACACTCAAGTGCAAGTTTAGACAGATTTAATCAAACCTGACCCTTCATCACAGTGTCTATCTGTTTACTGGATAAAGTGAATTATGGTTTCTGATGTAAATAAATATGAAATGAGCCAGTCTTTTGAAGGGCACTTTTAACAAACGGCTCCTGAAGATCCGGCTCCCGTTAAAGCGCCATACCACCCATCAGTAGTAAGGTGCAACCCTTCTCCATGCAGCCAAAGAGAGGAAGGAGGGAGGGAGTGGAGGAATAGACAGGGAAATATGCCTGACTTGGATGTGGAAAAATACACAATGGGAAAGATGAAAATGTATGTTAAGTTATGATTTACTCTTTTTGTATTTTAATCTGTGAAACAGTACAAGATTAGTTAAGTGTTGACTGATTGATTGATTGATTGATTGCATTTATATAGTGCCTTTCATGACACCCAAAGCGCTTTACAGTTCATTGTACATTCACTCCACACTTGAGGGTGGTAAACTACTATTGTAGACTGACGGAAGCGAGGCTGCCAATCTGCGCCATCGGCTCCTCCGACCACCACCAACACTCACACACACATCACTTTCAGTGAAGTGAAGTGAAGTGTTGTCACAATATTCAAATTTCAGTTAGTTGCACTAGTGTAAGATGAGTTATTTTTAGGGCTGTCAGTTTAACGCGTTAATTAGATTAATTAATTACACCGCAAATTAACGCGTTATAAAAATTAACGCAGTTAATTATGAGCGGCAATTCAATGCGCGCATTTTAAATTTGGCGTGCGGGGCCTTTGAACGGCAAGTTTATTTATAAAAATGTGATGAAGCAGGTCCGTCCCTAAGTCCGTTGTCCCTGGGGAGAGCACGTGAAGACGCACGCGCCCGTTTCCTTATCTGCTCCGCTCCGTGCGCCGAACCCTTTTCAGTTCATCATAACCTCTCCAGCGTGTTCTGCCGTGACTAAGGCTGCACACTTAAAAGTGCCAGTTTTGCCCATCCAAATCACTAAACCTGATCATTTACTTACCCGCGCGTGGCTGCCTTCTCCCTCCTCCTGCCGTGGGATCTGGTGCGATCTGGTGCGATCTGGCAAACCCGCAGGTTCTGGGGGTCATGTGAGCCATGAGTAATTTGCACGGGCAATTATTTGTATTCTCTGTATATCTGAAGCTTTTTATATTATTTATTGATGTTTCATGAAAGCTACTGTACGTGCTCTCCTTTTGGCACCAGAAATATTCGCCATTTAATAGTGGAATGGTGTAAATGAGGTTTCGAATGAATGCTATGTAATGTGGGAGGGGGAATGGGGGTATATAGGTGCACTCTGCAGGTCTGTCAGCAGTCTTGTCTTGTGTGCATGAAGAGAAAGAGAGCGAGCCAAAGACTGAAAAACTTAAAGACTTAAAGGGGAAGTCTGCAGTCTTCACTGTACCACAACAAATCACACGTTTGACACATTGTTTTGCACTGTGGGAGAGCACAACAAACCACCTAAAAAATGTATTAAAATGCGATTAATTAGATTAATTAATTACAAATCCTGTAATTAATTAGATTAATTTTTTAATCGCCTGACAGCACTAGTTATTTTATATGGCTATTTATAGGGCAAAGTGATTCTGATATTTAAATAAATATCAAAAGAGCCAGACTTTTGAACGCCTCTTTTAAATGAACACCTTCTGAAGATCCGGCTCCCATTAAAGAGCTATACTCATCAGCAGTAAGGCGCGATGCTTCTTCATCCAGGCTGAAATCTCTGAAACTGTCTTTTGTGCAGAAGAGCAGAGTGCTTTTTTCCATTCACACAGTACAATAGTTCTTGTTGAGAGCCTGTACGTGTGAGCCGGGCGCTGGTGACACCTTTGTCCCAAGAAACCCAGACACCACCTGATGTCTCATGAAGGGGGGATGTGTGAAGTCCTGATGCGTAAATGTCATTTTATCTCCTGGCTATCATTCAAATAACCATCTCTTCTTCGTCTATGGCTCTTAGGGGTGCCATTTGCCTCCTCCCTGTCTCTCCCCTTGCCTGTCAAAAGCTTAATCTGATTTTAAATGTACTCCCAAATGCAACACTACCCTTCAAATCCTCCATTTTACCTGAGAGACATGCATACCTGCTTGCCGAGCTCCTCTACCAAATCTCGTCCTCCGTCTCTCTTAAATATGAAGACCGCACCTGCCACACTGCCAGCCTCATTGATTCCTCTCCATTCCGCACTGACCCAGCTACTCCCACAAATCACCCCTTCTCCCTTTGAGCTCGCTCCCTACAAATGTCAGGTGCAAGGGAAGCAGTGATCGCCCATGGGTGGGGGTTGGGATGGTGGAGGTGGGTGCTGGGGTGGTGGGACGGGATTGGGTGCACACATCAGACACGAGAAGGATTTGACTTTGGCGTGAAATCGCGTTATCAGACCGGCGCAGGGTATATGCCAGCCCGGAGAAGAAAGCCAAAGGAAGGAGGAGGAGGAATGGGAAGGAGGGAGGGATTGGAGGAATAGACAGGGAAATATGCCTGGCTTGAATGTGAAAGAATGCACTATGGGAAAGATGAGATTTTGGCTAATGATTTTGTACTAGTGGTTATGATTCAGTCTTTTCTTTTAAAAGTTACGATTTAGTCTTTCAGTATTTTAAAGGGCCCATATTATGCTATTTTCTGATTTACAGTATGTTATAATGTTGTTTTCTCATCACAAACATACCTTGAGTTGTGTTTTATTTCATTCACATGTTTATCACAGTTCTTCACCTTCACTAGATTCATTTGGATGATTTCTGCCCTGGAACTGTCAATCTCTTCTGAACAAAAGGTAAAAGGTTGTAATGCAAAATTAGTTATTTATGGGGTTTTTGCATGTTGTTGCATTTCATCTGCATACAGTAATCCCTCGTTTATCGCGGGGTTTAGGTTCCAGAAATAACCCGCAATAAGAGAAATCCGCGAAGTAGGACAACTTTATATTTTACAATTATTCTACATGTTTTAAGGCTGTAAATGTCTCACCACACACATTATACGCTTTTCTCAGACTGGAATTAACATTTTCTCACATTTCTCTCTAGTTTAAACACTCAAACTTTCATAGATTTTCAACAAAATGCCCAGAACGCGTGCTCTCAACCCGAGCCACAAACCGAACACGCACAAACGAACGCAAAAGCCCCACGGAGTGATTTAATCCTGGTTCAGACCTGGTCTATCAATCAATCAATCAATCAAACTTTATTTCTATAGCACCTTCCAACAGCCAAAGCAGACCAAAGTGCTGTACAACATTAAAAACAAGATAAAAAACAATAAATGTCATACAAAAAGGATAGTCCAGGTCTAGACCTGGTCCAGTCCTGGTTTAGTCCAGGGCCAGTCCAGGTTTAGACCTAGTTTAGATCTGGTCTAGACCTGGTTTATTTCTGGTCTAGACCTGGTTTAGTCCACGTTCAGTCCTGGTCTAGTCTCTTAGCCAATCAGGACGCAGAACACATTGTTACACTATTTAAAAAAAAAGTTACACTATTAAAAAAATGAGAAAAAAAAAATTTGAAAAAAAAAATCCGCGAAACAGCGAGGCCGCGAACAGTGAACCGTGATAGAGCGAGGGTTCACTGTAATTCCTTCTGGTATGGGCATTTTACCTATTACTTAATATTTCAAATTAGTGTTTGAAAATGGATTTCAGTAACATATGAAAAAGACATATTTGATACCGATTTCAAAACCACAATCAGACTACTGAATATAATGTGAAAGAGCGCACTTGAAAACTGAGAATTTGGTGATTTTAGTGACATGGGCTAAATATAGTTTAAATCTTCGAGAAACTATTGTTTGTTGTTTTAAAATTTGAATGGGCAAAATCATACTATTAATTATTGTATGTGGCATGAATAAGATAAGATAAGATAATCCTTTATTTGTCCCACAATGGGGAAATTGCAGTGTCACAACGCAGGTTTTAGAAACAGTTGGAAAAAAGAGCATGCATCAAAAATTAAGATAATAATAATAAGTATGTACAGCTAAAAAACACAACACTGTAAGGCACAGGAACGCTGCACAATAAATAAATGTCTTTGGTTCTGAGCAGTGAACAAACAGCAGTTAAAGTGACTCCAGTAGAGTAATATATAATATCACTACAATAAAGTGACTCAGATGATTGTGAACAGTGCTGTGATGGACAGTGGTGGTTACATAAATAAGTAGCAGGTAAAGTGAGGTTTACCTGCAGGTTTTCTTATAAGCAATTCCTTTAGGGAGTTATTGCTGTCCAAGATCCCAGGCCAAGATTTTGAGATGGGTCCCCAGGCACTGCACGGCGGTCACCCATTGCTCTGACAGATTGTTCCTAGCAGCAAGGAAGGACGGGTCAAACTCAGAGGACACATTATCCAACTAAAGCCTGGGTATTTCTGGTGCTACCATGGGTATGGGTTTCAGAGTGATGGAAATCCAACACAGTTGCCGTAGCAATTAACAATTCAAAAGTATTGAATGAGCAAAGGTCCTCAAAATATCTATAAACAAGAAGGTAACGGGCCATTTACACCAAATCCGTCACGTGTCCTGTCCAAGCCCCCTGCATCACATCTTCGATCCGTTTGCAGCTCTGCGGCAAAAAAATTTGACTGATGCGGCGGTATGAATGATTTTGTACCAACTATTTATAAAGCGTTTTCACAAACCCGGAAAATCGGGACAATGACCTGAATGTGTGGCCATGTTGGAGATATTGCGCTCTCAAATTAAACACATTTATAAAGCATTTACCATGCAGAAAAACTCAAAATTTTTTGATCAATCTTCCACATCCAAAACTTCTGATACAGTTGTCCAGCTGTATAGAGATAAGTTGGATGTCAAAGAAAAGGAGCGTTATATGAACAAACTCAAATTAATTGGGATGAGAAGAAGATCCATATGAGATGGATTCTGCCTGCTGTAAGCTCTCCCGATATTGTGAACTACCTGCTTTTCTCCCCAAGCCCTTATACAGCACAAGACCTTCAGAGCTCTAAAACAGTGTTTCCCAACCTTTTTGTCTTGTGTACCCCCTGAGCCTTTTTGTCATACCTCGAGTACCCCCCTCACTCATATGTGTTGATAATTCTCCAAAAGTAGAACGTGACACAACAGATTATTAAGATAAGATAAGATAAGATAAGATAAACTTTATTGTCCCCGAGGGGAAATTTGTCTTGGGCTCACTGCCCGCAGCATAAAAACATAGTTATACACACACATACAGTACAGACAGATAACAGTCAGAACTCATCACAGGATACATGTAAAGTGCCAAAATATTGCACCAGCCCTAGTCCACAATGGATAATGCACAAACCCTATTTCACAGAACAATTATTGCACAATTCCTATTGCACAGGTAATTATTGCACGAGCCCTATTGCACAAACAGTTATTGCAACATATAATATAAAGTGACTTAAGTGCGCTTTTGTTGTGCAGATTTGTTCAAGAGTGCAACAGAAGTGGGCACAAATGAAAGTTTATATCTGTTACTCTTAAAGTTATGCGCTCGATAGCGTCTGCCTGATGGAAGCAGTTCGTATTCCCCATGTAACAGGTGAGAAGGGTTCCCCACAATCCTTCTGGCCTGAGCGAGCACAGAGTCCTGAAAAATGTCCTGCAGAGAAGGGAACTCATGAAAATAATTTTATTTCATCTCCTTAATTTGAAAATTTAATTCTCAGACATTTTCTCTCTTTTCTTTCACTCAAATTTACTCAAATTAGAATTTAAAAATTCAAAAAAATCTCCCCCTGCGCCTGGCAGCGACACTGCTGAGTACCCCCTGCAGTGTGCTCACGTACCCCTCGGGATACTTGTACCCCTGGATGGGAAACACTGCTCTAAAGGTCTGGAGACAACAACCAGTTTGTTTGTAGCTGGTACGAGAGCGCAAAGTGAGGAAAATTGGAGACAAGCACATTGTGATGGCAAAGGTAGGCATACTTGTATCTAGTAGACCTACATGTGTAACATGTTTAAGTATATAAATAGTATATTACTAGTACTAGTATATTGCTTTTTATTATTCATGTTTTGCAAAGATTAAAATATTAACATTGTAATACAATTTACTGTAGGGGCTAATGAATCAAATGAACATGTACATGTACAGGTATTTACAACTACCAAAGTTTAGTAAGTTAGTAATGCATGGACCTAAAAAATAACAAATAAAAAAATGATGACAGCAATCACAAGGCACAGTATGAAATATCTACTGGCTGCAAAATGAGCTGAGCATATGCAAATGTTCTCATGATTTTTCCCATCCAAGTTCTGTTAGAGACTGGCAATCCACAATCGCCTCCTTTCCTTTGATAATCACTCTGTCTGTTCACTCTGGTCATTCACAACTTTAGGTAAACGATAGAACTGCAGGTGTTTTTCTCTGTCTGGTCTATTGTGACAGCCTAGGACCTGACAATAGTTGACCATTTTGCTTTTTCTAAACTCCTAAGTGCATAAGTGGACTGTTCGCTTTGTTTCGAATATCTCCAACATGGCCAACTTCCGGATTATGACATCACATGAAAACGATCTATATCCACACAGACAATAAACATGAGAAAACAGTGCGTTTTCAATGGAACTTCACTGTATCAAGGTGGAACCTTTCATTTCCTTGTTTCTGGTACACCAAAAATGACGACGGACATCAACACCGGCAACTTAGCTGGCCAGAACTTTATTTGTAGGTGGATTTCAGTTTTGATTGCGTCTCTCCTGGAGCACTTGTTGAATGAGGGAACAATTTACAATGAAGAACAGCAAATATAGGAGCAGAGGAGAGGTCAGAGGAGGAGAGGATGAGCGGAGGAGAGGTCAGAGGAGTTGAGGATGAGCAGAGGAGAGGTCAGAGGAGGAGAGGTCAGAGGAGGAGAGGTCAGAGGAGGAGAGGATGAGCAGAGGAGAGGTCAGAGGAGCAGAGGATGAGTGGAGGAGAGGTCAGAGGAGTTGAGGATGAGTGGAGGAGAGGTCAGAGGAGGAGAGGATGAGCGGAGGAGAGGTCAGAGGAGGAGAGGATGAGCAGAGGAGAGGTCAGAGGAGGAGAGGATGAGCGGAGGAGCGGACAGAGGAGATGGGGATGAGCGTAGGAGAGGTCAGAGGAGGAGAGGATGAGCGGAGAAGAGGTCAGAGGAGCAGAGGATGAGCGGAGGAGAGGTCAGAGGAGTTGAGGATGAGCGGAGGAGAGGTCAGAGGAGGAGAGGATGAGCGGAGGAGAGGTCAGAGGAGCAGAGGATGAGCGGAGGAGAGGTCAGAGGAGGAGAGGATGAGCGGAGGAGAGGTCAGAGGAGTTGAGGATGAGCAGAGGAGAGGTCAGAGGAGGAGAGGATGAGCGGAGGAGAGGTCAGTGGAGTTGAAGATGAGCAGAGGAGAGGTCAGAGGAGGAGAGGATGAGCAGAGGAGAGGTCAGAGGAGTTGAGGATGACCGGAGGAGAGGTCAGAGGAGCAGAGGATGAGTGGAGGAGAGGTCAGAGGAGGAGAGGATGAGCAGAGGAGAGGTCAGAGGAGTTGAGGATGAGTGGAGGAGAGGTCAGAGGAGTTGAGGATGAGTGGAGGAGAGGTCAGAGGAGGAGAGGATGAGCAGAGGAGAGGTCAGAGGAGTTGAGGATGAGTGGAGGAGAGGTCAGAGGAGTTGAGGATGAGTGGAGGAGAGGACAGAGGAGTTGAGGATGAGTGGAGGAGAGGTCAGAGGAGGAGAGGATGAGCGGAGGAGAGGTCAGAGGAGGAGAGGATGAGCAGAGGAGAGGTCAGAGGAGTTGAGGATGAGCGTAGGAGAGGTCAGAGGAGGAGAGGATGAGCGGAGGAGAGGTCAGAGGAGCAGAGGATGAGCAGAGGAGAGGTCAGAGGAGCTGAGGATGAGCGGAGGAGAGGTCAGAGGAGCAGAGGATGAGCGGAGGAGAGGTCAGAGGAGTTGAGGATGAGCGTAGGAGAGGTCAGAGGAGGAGAGGATGAGCGGAGGAGAGGTCAGAGGAGCAGAGGATGAGCGGAGGAGAGGTCAGAGGAGGAGAGGATGAGCGGAGGAGAGGTCAGAGAAGTTGAGGATGAGTGGAGGAGAGGTCAGAGGAGGAGAGGATGAGCGGAGGAGAGGTCAGAGGAGTTGAGGATGAGCAGAGGAGAGGTCAGAGGAGGAGAGGTAATGTGGAGGAGGAGGAAAGGGAAAGGATTGGAGGAGAGGAGAGCTCACACTCAGATGAGACGAGTCTACAGCACAGGTAGGCTGCATGCACACAACCACGTCTTCCTTGGTGTTTTCTATTAGGCATGTTGTGAAATATGCTATTTTATACAAATGCAATACACCATTCCCTGGGAGTGTGGTGCTAACTGTAGACACTGCTCTGTCAGAAGCTCTGTTAATCATTTAGACTTTAATCTGAGTTTTGTTTTAACACAATCTGATTGTAAAGAAATGACTTGGATGGAACTACAACAGGTGAACTGATTTTTGCTGTTAAACAAGTCCCTTTCAAATAGCATTACAGTCACACGCTAGCTGATGTTAGCCAACCGTTTTTCAGTTAAACACTCACCTTTTTAGTTGAAAATCAAACTTCTAAACAGGACCATAAATGCTCGTATTGATCACAGGCTGCTGAAAATGTGTTTCATTAGATGACGTAATGCATGCGCGCATTCACAGCTGATTCCCAGATAAACATGTCTTTCTTGTGTGTTTAGATGACTAAAACGCACCGTGATAAAATTTCTTGTAGTCTGTTAGATAATTAGTTGTGCCTGTGCACTTCACGGTTTTCCCTGTCCTTTCTTGTCTATGCATAGGAGTGCGAAATGTAATTTAGAAGCCGTTGTATATCTAATACATGTGAATAAATTGATAATGAAGTCCCCTTTTAGTTTTTCGCAACTGTTGGTCAGGTTTACAGCCTAGCCTAGCAGAGCATGTCCGTCTTCACACAGCATTATATCTGTACATCCCGACTTTTACAATTGTCGAAAAGTATTCCACTCAAGTTTTAAAAACTTTTAGATTTACTTTGAGACATTACATCAATCTATGTACACTTGCTAGCTCCATAACACAAGCATGTAGAAAACTTTAGAAACGCCATAGCCTACCTCTGTTCTCCTGCAGCCAACGGTATCGCAGTACTTCTCAGAATCGTGTGCTGAATCCGCTGGCTTCTTTCTTTTCCTTTGCTGGAAAAAAATCGTCCGGACTGAAGTGGGTACTGCAAACACGATGGTCCAAACGTCTTACAGTTTTGCCTTTCATGTTTGGGTCCATTCTCAAAGCAACTAGCCACAGCTTCAATAACTCCGGATTGTGATGAGGAAGGCAGTGAAAACTCAACTTCGTCCAACATGTCATTTTGTTTTTTACAACCGGGATAAATGCATGTTCGCACCATTTTCTCAAGTGGAGATGTAATCGTCTTCTTAGCTTCGGACTGGAACAGCTGGAGAGCTGAGAGCGTTGTTTATCTGGGAATCAGTTGTGAACGCTCGCACGCGCGCTGTCCTCGATGATGACGTCATCTAATGAAACTATAGCTGGATATCGGGTTTCAGGCCGCTTTTGACTCCAGCGACACTATAGACTTACACATCGCGCTTCTGTGATTTGAAAAGTGCTAAAGTTTGTGTTATTTGGTGACCACAAACATATCGCTATATGTTTGATATCGCTAAACTACAAATTCTCTGGACATGCTCCAAATGACACCAAAGTGCTATGGGTGAGTTACTCACTTTGTTTTATTACCGAAATAAGGTTCAGATTGTAAAAAACGTTACTATCTATCTATCTATATACAAAGGCTGTGTCCCACCATAGTGGGGTAGCCTAGACAGGGCATACATTTTTGTTCCTTTCCCTCCTTCCTTCCTTTCCCCAAACCCTCCTTCCGTGACTTTTTTTTTTTTTTTCCCCCTTCGTTTGTACCAGCGTCCTTTCCTCATCACCATCACCACTCTCTTCCCACACTGGCGTCCACCCACCCCCCATCCATGCACTGGACAACCGAGTGTTTAAAGGAAACGTTACTATTCCTTTAAATCTTTTTTGACTGTGTTTGCTAATGTGTGTCTCTCTGGTGAATGTTTCACCAATACACATACATTTAGAGCACCCCCCTCATGATGTCACTGCAAATTACCGGATTTAAAGGAAAAGTAACATTTTTTACAATTTGAGCCTTATTTTGGTAATAAAACAAGTTGTTTTACTCACCCATATCACTTTGGTGTCATATGGAGCACTTCCGTAGATGTTTTAGATTAGCGATAGGCTAACGCCGTTAGCCTAGCGCGACTGATAGCCATAGCTCGGGGCATTCCCCGAGCATGTAATATGCCCCGTGCGGGCTCCAAATAACACAAACTTTAGCACTTTTCAAATCATAGAAGCTCGATGTCTTTAGTCTACGATTTTGTTTGGTCAAAAGTGGCCTGTAATCCGAGATTTATCCATAGTTTACAGCTATGCGTTCCATGTTTGGGTCCCGGGAGCTGAGAGCACAGTTCGCGCATGCGCACTGGCGTCCTCATCTACTCGAAACTATGGATAAATCTCAGATTACAGGGCACTTTTGACCAAACGAAATCGTAGACTAAGACACCAAGCTTCTATGATTTGAAAAGTGCTAAAGTTTGTGTTATTTGGAGCATATTACATGCTCGGGGAATGCCCCGAGCTATGGCTATAAGTTGCGCTAGGCTAACGGCGTTAGCCTAACGCTAATCTACAACATCTCCGGAAATGCTCCATATGACACCAAAGTGATATGGGTGAGTAAAACAACTTGTTTTATTACCGAAATAAGGCTCAAATTGTAAAAAAAACGTGACTTTTCCTTTAAATATTCCTGAAATACACACCTATTTTGCCCCTGGACTGTTAATTTGTTGTTTGTTAAATGTTTGTAGGAGAAAGGAAGAGAATCGGGGAAAAGCTGCTTGACTTGACTGTGAAAAATGCCCATTGGAAAGCTGAGATTTATATTGATGATTTAGCATTAGGAGCCTTCTTAAAGTGCTGTATTGGCTGTGGTCTGGCCAATAGGATTCTCTGTCAATTTCACGCTTACTTTGTCATGTACACCAACCTAAGCTTCAAAGACACGTCGGCGATAGACAGAGCGCCGTATAATCATGAACATAATATGCACACACAAATACACACACATATGAATGCACACATTTGCATATATGGGCACAACATTGGCATAATCTTTGTCGTGTGGGGCTCTCTGACTCTTTTATCACATGGGCACTACTTCAGAGCCCGCAGACATGCACAGTGCAGCCCGCGCCATCATGGCATAGACTGGCATGGCATAGTCTAGTTTCGTGAAATGGAATGTTGGTCACTAGGCAACAATTCCTGTAAATCCCCTTTTCATTAAAAGGGAGAATTTGCATAATACTGCTGATTGCCATGGCTAATTGGGACTTTCTGGTGTGTACATTCTATATCTGCGTATTTCCACTCATTTTAGAATTTATGATTCCAATTAGGATACCACACAGGAATGTCATTTTTAACACAAAATAATGTATTTAATATTTGCATGTGATCTTCTATTAGTTCTGAATCCTGAGTTTTGTCTGGTGAAGTACTTACATTGTGGTAAAGGTCTTGTCTGTGATTATCCATCCGTAACTTCCTGTCTACATCCTCATATTCAAATACTGATTTAATTTTGTGAGCCTCGGCTAAATCCTCGTAGAGATTGAGTGGAGCAGGAATGTGGCTTTGCACTTTTTGAGAGAACCAGAACTACGTAGGTTCTGAGAAATTACAGTACCTTACGAAAACAAACAACAAACGAAAATTCCAAGTTACGAAACGCCTTCACGTTAAATTTTGGTCTCTAGATACGAATGAAAACTCAAGTTATGAAAAGCGAAATCTCAAAAATTCAAATAATGCGCGCTCAGCCACACATATTATACGCTTTTCTCAGACTGGATTTAAACTTTTCTCACATTTGTCTCTCGTTTAAACACTCAAACTTTCATAGATTTTCAACAAAATTATTAATAGTGAAGCGTGTGGGGGGAAGGAGGAGGGGGAGAAGACTGCGCGCGGACACGTGTGATAGCGCACATGACCCGGCGCGGAGCTGCGAGCACGAGACCCGTGCTCAAACCGTGCCTCCTCTAAACCAGATCTAAACCAGGTCTAAGCCAGGATTAAACCAGGATTAAACCACCGCGGCTCTTGCATGCGTTCGTTCATGCGCTCGGACTGCGTGTGGTCCGGAGGGAGGCACATCTCCTCCCCTCCTCGCTGCTCGCCTCAGCCGTGACTCGTGAGGTACACCGGTGCTGCTGCTAATAGCAGAGCTAGCACGAAACCAGGAAATAGACCCGCATGCGGCGCTTTAATCCTGTTGTCCAGTCCTGGTTTAGTCCAGGTTTAGTCCTGGTCCAGTCCAGGTATAGACCTTGTTTAGACCTGGTTTAGTCCACGTTTAGTCCTGGGTCTACAGTCTCTTAGCCAATCAGGACGCAGAACACAGTGTTACACTATACAAAAAAAAGTTATACTATAAAAAAAAAAAACTTGGAACGGGGCCTTGGAACGAATCAGGCTTTTTCCATTGAAATAGCTACTCAACTTATGAAAAATTCACGTTACGAAACCACTTCTGGAACAAATTAATTTTGTAAGGTGAGGTACCACTGTATTAGCATTTCTTTTTGTCAGACAGAGTTTATTTACGTGTTTTACATGTTTTGGCTACTTCCTGAAGTCTTCCTCAAAACTGTCAGATGAAGGTGATTGGTACAAAATGAGTGTATAGTTTTTGATTGTATATCAAGTAGTATCTAGATATCCGATGACACAAACAAGTGTTAATTTTATGTTCTTCAATATGTGGCCACTTTTTATTTCTATAACTCCTAAACAATATTCCCCTCTGCTGCTGTGCCCATGTAGTGATTATCTCTGCGCATTCAGTGCATTTGTGACACCTTAAAGATCCCATGACATGGTACTTCTTGATGCTTTTATATGGCTCCTTAATGGTTCCCTAATACTGTAAATGAATCCTTCTTCAAAATCAACACTCAGTGCATGAGAAACAGAGATAAGATGAGAAAGAGTAATTTTTCTCTCTCTGAACAGGCCATTATGGGCGTTGTTGCTTGAATGCAAATGAGGAGAAAAGAGATGGCCTATAGTAGAGGGTGGGGGCGTGGCCAAACTCTCCGCTCTCCGCTCTGATCCATTTCCGTGTTTTTGCACGGGGGGAGAGATTTGAAGCGTTCCATTGAAAAATAAACACATTTCCACAGAAAATAAAATTAAACCACTGCTGTTCAAAGGTCCAGAGGCTCAGATAAAGGACTTCTGAGCCTAGAAACACTCGGACGTGCCTCCAGGCAAATAAAAATATGCATTTCGCATTGCCTAGCGCATTCACAGTCCAAACTCTCTGGGCGTGATTTACAGAGACGCTGAGTACAGACAGACGGGGGTGGAACTGCATTTGCATTTCTTTTTTTCGATCTGACGTCAATAAGGTGCCTTGTTCAAAATCGCCCGTTTGAGCTCCGATTTTTTGTAACGCAGAAAAGGATCGCAAATGCTCAGTTTAGACATTTCGCAACTTTTAGCCATGGGGGGGGGCTAAACAGGGTAGGGGAGCTCACATTAACGTTCAAAAACCTCAGAAAGTGAACATTTCATGCCATGGGACCTTTAAACTAAAGAATAGTGTTTACTTAAGGTCAACTACATAATGTGTTGAGTAACTGCCCTTGAACAGTATTAGTGCAGCCAATTTACAATGTGTACTATATACACAAAAATGTACTCAAGGATAGGGTTATTTCAAAATTATATGTTATATACAGTATATTCTCAAGAAATTAGACAAGAGTGATTGTTAGGACATAATATTTGATTTGAATGAATGAATGAGTGAATGCACTGTGAAGGACAAAAGGTAAAATAATATAGAAGATTTTGATTTTACACAAGCACAATACAAGTATGGTTAAAAAAATACTCCAACAAGTAGAATTCTATTCAAAGGTTTAGTAGAGTACATGAGTAAATGTAACTGAATACTTACCTGGCCAGCCAAATGATATCTCTCTGTATTTCCTATACACCGCGATACCATTTGGACACTCTCCATCCACTCTCGCTCCTCCGGTTCCAAACCGACTCCGCGATTCTGATTCGTTCAAAGATGGTGACGTCAGTGCACCCGCCTTTGCCCGCAAAGTCACTCTTAGGCAGCGGAAGTTCCGCCTCAGTTTTGAATCAAGATGGCGCAATCTCTGATTGGTTCACTTAGCTGTCTGTCTACGTGCAACTACAGCGCATTCTGTGGATCAAACGTTACCAGACTCACTCGCTGGTACAGCGATGAGTCATGGATTCTTCCAGGCAAACTGAATACTACCCACCACATGTATAAAATATGGAAGTTCAATCTTGTATCCAACACACCAGACTCCTTTGCATATAGTTTCGGGGAACATTGCATATATTTGGTCCTGGATTATGAAACTGGAGCAAAGTGGAAACTCCTGTAAAAGTGTGTATGTTTCTATGGGAGGAGCTCACTACATGTTTTTTACACAGCTACTTACAATTGTGTTTGCCAAAATTAATTATTCATACTTTCTGGCAGTCCACAAATATCATCCCCCAGAGATTAATATAAAGTGTTTCTGTCCCACATCCTGACTCGAGGTGTACCTGCAAAATACAGAGGGAGAGGGAGAAAGAAAGAAAGTAGAGAGAGTGGGAGAGGGGAGGTAAGGGGAGGTAAGAGAGAGGGAGAGACAGAAAGATGAAGAGATGGGAAGAAAGGGGGTGAGGGAGCAATAAAGAGAGAGAAGATGGGAGTAAAATTAGAGATAATGGAATCGAGACAGAGAGAAAGAAAGAAAGAAATGGAAGAGAGGTGGGGTAAGAAAGGAGAGAGACAAAGAGAAAAATAAAAGAATGAGAGAGAGAGAAAGAAGAAGGTTGTAAGAGAGAAGAAAGAGAGGTTTGGAGGTTAAAGCGGATAGAGAGAGAGTAAGAAAGGAAAGACATAGAAGAGAGAAAAATTAAATGGTTGGGGTGAGAGAGCAGGAGAAAAAGAAAGCGAAGTGAGGGGTTGGGGGTGAGAGATAATAAGAAAAGAGAGAGAGAAAAGATGGAGGATTAAGAGGAGAGGGAGAAAATAAGACAGAAAGAAAGGGAAGAGAGAAAACAAAGAGAGAGGAGCTGTTTACTATGCAGCCTGCAGCGTGACAAGTCAAAGAGCCGCGGTTAAGTTAATTAAACATTCGACGTTAATCAAAATCAGATTGATAATGTGGCATGATTATATCGTGTATTATGCTCTATATGTACGGCAAGTCTCCAGGCCAATTTTAGTAAGAAATCCTTTGAATAAAAGATGTAAAAATGACAGCTACAAATATCAGAGGTAGATTCAATCAAAGCATAGACCTCTGACACGGCACTGGTCCTGTTTTGCAGTTTTAAAGGTACACTATGGAACTTTTCTACTGGAGGGTCGAAAATCATTTGATGAAAGACCATAATGTTCCAGGCAAAGCAATAGTATGGAGCTATTTAAGCTATATGTGCTATTTAATATTAAAACTATGAAAATGTTTAAAGCCCCAGTGTGTAGGATTCGTGGCGCATAGGTGGATGGTGCTATTGCACTTTCTGTTTTAGCTACGGCAGACCTCGAGGGTCACCCAGGCGCGCGCACGAGCCGCGCCGCTACTGTATAAATAAAACGCGGTCCCGGTTTTTAATTTTCTTTCTTTTCTCATGAAAACACACATTCCCGATCATGTACCATGACACTCTACACATCAAATGAAACCTTACAGTCTCCTCTTTTTGACTATGCAATTCATTTCCCTGCCCAACAATCACTCCCTGAGCACATGGGGCTTTTATACGGAAAAGCACAAAACGAGGTTAGCTTACCTTAGAATGCTTTGCACAGGTCAAACTCTGTATTTCACCATAAACTTGCTCTCAATTTGTCCGTAAGGATCCAGCGAATAAAATCCAGTAAAACAATTTAGTCCAAAACACGTGTTAGATCCATTATGACGTCTGATCTGGCAGCATGCTTGTGTTGTTTACCCAAAACCACGAGCCTTGTCTAAGGCGGAGCCCAAATGTCCTTCTGCGGCTCTCGTATTCAAAATGGCTGCCTCTGCATGGGGAAGATCCCCCTTTTATGTGACTATATCTAAGTCCAAAAGAATACTTTGATTTCATGATGGAAGTGAAAAGGCTGGGAAAACAATGTATTTTTGAATGGGTATCTTCAATTTAGGTAATTAACGGGTAAAAATCTTACACACTGTCCCTTTAAAGGTTCTCTATTGTGCAAAATTGATTCTTGTGAGTTTTAACCCATGTTAGAATGTTGTTACCTGTGTTTTGTTTCGCTCACACATGTTTGAGTAATTATTTGTATTAGTCTGGCTGCATCGGCCAAAGAGATGAATGAATACGAAGCGGTAATTTTCAAGTTGACCTTTACATTTTACTTTTTGTTCAGTAAAGAAGTAAAGAAGGCAATTCCAGGGCTGAAATGATCCAAATGACTCTAGTGAAGGTGTTTAAAAACACAGTGGAGCACTTCCTGTATTACCACATGACATCTCAAGGTGGAATCACAAGAGTTTTCAGTTTGAGAGAAGGATTTTTATGTTATACATGTGTCAATGAAACTAAATGATAACATAGACCAGAAAATGGCATAATATGGGTCCTTTAAATAGTAGCTAACCATGATTAGTTTTTTCCAAATGGTACTTGCTCCACAGTAATTGTGCTTTTTAATGAGAAATGTAGTACATGTGTTTATGAATAGTGCTGTCAATTTGTGTCTGCAAGTAAATACATTTGAGTGAAGAAATGTGTTTAATTTAGAACTCTTTTGACAGAATTGGGGGCTCAGCGGGCAGCTACAAAAATTAATATAAATAATAGCGACAGACAGCTCATCAGCGCCTCACCCCCAGAAGCTGCATGCAAACATCATTATTTAACAAGTCACATGCTCAGAAATGATGGCAGACTTAGCACACACTGGTCACCCCATGTTTGCAGTAATGATTTTTATGATGGACCCCCTACTGCAAGCTTTTATTAAATTCTGAAATATCTTAATCTAAATGCAAGTCTGTTTTACAGCCATACAATGACTTTTAAAGAAGTAAACAAGATGCCTGCTTGTCTCCGTGGAAATATTGTTTTGCTTGGAATGTTCTACAGTATGGCATTTAAATTCATTCAGTTGCAGGTGGTTCTTTTGCTTGGGAAAAAAGGACACTGCTCCACAGATCTGATTTGTAACTCCTCCTAGTAGCATCACTTGCTTGTCTACATTCTAATAGAAACATATTGCCATACTGTGGAACATTCCAGCCAAAGAAAAAGCAGGTAGCGCACCCTCCACTTTATTAACAAGTTCAGTGTACTTAACTGAGTACTATCCATCTCTGTATATGTAAATACAGAAGCTCAAGCTTGTATCCAACATGCCCTATGGTATGCATACATTGTACTTGATTTTCAATGGATGATAGACAGTAGTTTGTAACACTCACCACTAAGGCTGGGATATATTTACTCACAGGGGCGGATCTAACCATTTTGGGGCCCTAGGCAAAATATAGACATGGGGCCCTTAAAAGTCATTCTTCAAACCCTTATTTTGTGTGCACGTGTGTGTTTGAATTAAGATTTCAATTTTTTTGTGTCATGTCAGGAGTGACAGTTGGGGCCCCTCTTGACAGGCAGGTTTGGTGGGGCCCCCAGGCGAATGCCTCTGTTTGCCTAATGGTAAGTCCGCCTTTGTTTATCAGGGCTCTCAAGTCTCACGCATTGAGAGTGTGACACACGCAATTCGACGTGTTCACACGCTCACACGCCACACATGGTATTTCTCACGCTGATTTCTTTTTTTGTTTTTTTGTTTTTTTTGTGCCCAGAAAATCGGTCTGTGTGGCTCAGTTTATGCAGGCACCGCGTGTTTTCAGTGAAAAAAAACTCTCCCCCTCCTCCCCGTCCCGCTCCCGGAAAAAAATCAGCCAATCAGAAAATAGATTGTTCTGTTGTTGGGCAGACTGTAGAGTGTAGTTTCAGCTGCTAAGCGCACACTGCGGTGATGATAAAACAAACTGAGAACCATCAGGTAATAACTTCATTTATATAACTCTCATTAGTTCCTTTGTAGTTTAAGTTTGCTCTTTAGACAAACATTTACAGCATTTACAGCTCTCAAGTCTCACGCATTGAGAGAGACAATTCGACGCGTTCACCCCCCCCTGCTCCTCGGAAATTACGCAGTCTCACGCACGACCCCGCTCAAAACTTGAGAGCCCTGGTTTACTCATGTACTATACTAAACTTTTGAATAGAATTCAACTTCTTGGAACATTTTTTTTTACCATTTGTAAAATCAAAATCTTTGATACAGTGCACTTTCAATTCAATATGATATATTTCAAATCAGTGAAAAACAAAGGGTAAATCATGGCTGTGATACTCAAAATCTATTAAGTCCACTACGTTTGTGCCACTGAATTTCTCTCTTTGAATTTTTTAACTCTGAAAAAAGATGTGTTGAATTATTTTTATTGTTGCTTAAGTTGCTGAAATTGCTGACATTTTAAGTATACTTTTTCCAATATGTTTCAAATTCAAAATAAAGATTTCCCCTTTTAAATATTCAGCACAAATATTTTCAGGCCCTCAAATTACAGTCAAAAGAGTATAAAATGCCACAGCAAAGATCCAAGGAGGACAGAAGCAGCTGTTACCTACTGGCCTTTCTCTTCTGTGGACAGGGGTTTATGCTTAAGAAATAAAAGAGATGCGGTTTTGATGAGGCTGACTCTGACTGGTTCACTAGACCATTTCCTGCTTGTTACTAAGTTAGATCAGATCACTTTAGATCAATTCCTTTGGCCTCGGCATCAGGCGAGGTGCCAGGATTCCAGTTGTGGATGGGCCAGACCACTTGTGGGTGAACCTTACATTAAAATGTCATCAAATCCCTGTTTAACCTAATAAAATGACTAATATACTGTTAAATTATCTGTGCATAATAGAGATTTTAATAGCTTCATGCTCATTTAAATATTTTGTTGCATTGTAAAAACCTATCTGCGATCGCTCTCCTTGGTTCTGAGCAAAGAACCAGAAATGCCAGAAACAGACAGTCATTTTGGTCACTACTGGCTGAACTGTATCTATCAGAGCACAACACACAGCCAAGCACAAAGTTTACACAGCAGCACAGCCTGATCCATCGCTCACACTCGGCCCCAACAACACGACCTGATCCACCGCTCGAGACCAGCCCCAACAACATCAGCAAAACAACAATAAGAGGCTACGGTCACAACACAAACACACGGCGTCAAGGCTGCTCCTACAGCACCCAGCAGAACACCAGAGCAGCTCCGTCGCACCCACATGCTCAGTTACGCACTATTTAACAATTAACACTATAACACTATTTACCTGTGAGGCTCTGTCAGATTTGCCAAAAACGAATGAAAACAAGACTCTTCCACTCTGCTACAGTCCTCTGGTTCTGCTGTCCTTTTGAAGTCCAACATGAAGATAACAATATCCTCCTGAGACCCATTCATTTGTGCCCTTTATAGTGGACATCGTCTGTCTTTTTAAGTGTTTTGAGATAGACTCTAGTTTGTGGCTGCGCTATGATTAAATAAACGATTAAATAAATAAATAGATAGATGAATAAATAAATAAATACATAAATGGATAAATAAATAAATAAATAAATACGTAAATAAATAAATAAATAAGAAATTAAAAGGGAGTCTAAAAACTTTTTGAGGCGGCTGTAGAAGCTTGTCAGAAATGCTGGTCGTATAAAAAAAATAGTTTTTGTTAGGTTGTAAACTTCACATGGATTTAACACTATTACAGTCCATTACAGTCCATTATGAATAAAAATAAAATTAACAAAATGCAAATGCTAAGGTGTTCATTTATCTAAAATAATAATAATAATAATAATAATAATAATAATAATAATAATAATAATAATAATAATAATAATAATAATAATAATAATAATAATAATAAAATATATAAAAAAAATAAAAAAAGTGTTGTAGTAGTAGTAGTAGTTTTATTTTATTTAATAAAATAAAACTACTACTACTACTACACTTTTTACTTCGGGTCCCAGGAGGATATGAAGAGATGAAACTGGTCCAAGTCCTGGTTCAGTCAGGTCTGTGATGCGCGGTCCGGAAGACAAGGACATGAGCTGGTGGTAAAACTAGTCTAAATCCAACTTCCCACTTAATCTGAAAGTTACGGCCACTCCATATTACGCCTAGGGCACCAGGAGGACTATCATCCGCTTGCGAGTCACAGCAACTAAAATTCAAAATAAAAATTATATCTTTTTTTCAGAGTAAAAAATTCAAAGGGAGAATTCAGCTGCATTTCAAATTCAAAATCTGGAGTAAATCTTGTAATCCAGTGCTTGATAATATTACTCAAGTACAAATAATATACTCCGAGAAGAACAATTTTTGTTTAGTATATACTGTATGTAGTAAAAACAGTAGTACTAACCACCCCTGCATTATGTAAATGGAAGTTCAAGCTTGTATTCAACAGGACCCATAGTATGCATACATTGTACTTGATTTTCAGTGGGATGATAGACAGTACAGTGGTACCTCACCTTACGAAATTAATTCGTTCCAGAAGTGGTTTCGTGACGTGAAAAATGTGTAAGTTGAGTAGCTATTTCAATGGAAAAAGCCTGATCCGTTCCAAGGTTTTTTTTTTTATAGTGTAACTTTTTTTTATAGTGTAACGTTGTGTTCTGCGTCCTGATTGGCTAAGAGACTAGACCAGGACTAAAAGAACGTGGAATAAACCAGGTCTGGCCAGAACTAAACCTGGATTGGACCTGTTATTATTATAACATGGCAGTGCCGTTGGAGGAGCGCGGTGCTCGTTGCTCATGGAGCAACGAGCCCTAGCGTGGAACGCTCCTTGCGCGTTCCACGCTAGGGCTAAGAGGCCGAGAAAGACGCTCTTTCAGCGAGAATAAGAGCGGGGCGGGGCGGGCTCTGCTTCTATCTGACCTCCAGAGCCGGGGCGCCGACACTGTGAGCTAACAGGCCGAGAAAGGTGCTCTATCGGCGGGCAAGACCGTGGGGTCTCGCTCGGGGCGGGCTCTGCTTCTATGTGACTTCCAGGTCTAGACCAGAACTAAACCAGGTGTGGCCAGAACTAAACCAGGTCTAAACCTGAACTGGACCTGGACTAAACCAGGACCGGACAAGGATTAAATCACCCTGTGCTCGGCCCGCGCATGCTCGGCCCAGAGGAGGAGGCACGGCCCGGGCGCCGCAGCCCCGGTGTAGCGCGGCCTTGCGCCGTATGGACGTCGCTTTTTGATCCTTCGATGTCGGCTCTTCCTCTCATTGTGAAGCAGAATTCACCAAGTGTTGCATTGTTCACTCTCTAAGGGAACGTGAGCTGGGTTTAGACCGTC
This sequence comes from Paratrypauchen microcephalus, assembly GCA_036785185.1. Taxonomy (NCBI): domain Eukaryota; kingdom Metazoa; phylum Chordata; class Actinopteri; order Gobiiformes; family Gobiidae; genus Paratrypauchen; species Paratrypauchen microcephalus. The sequence goes on from JAVJIX010000265.1 coordinate 678,746, forward strand.
GTGAGACAGGTGAGTTTTCCCATACTGATGATGTGTTGTTGTGTCTCCCCTCGCGCGTTCGGCGCTATATTGAGCCGTGTCCACCCCACGCTTCACTATCAACACATTCCATTGAAAATCTATGAAAGTTCGAGTGTTCAAACGAGAGAGAAATGCGAGAGAAACTCCAGTCTGAGAAAAGCATATAATGTGTGTGGTGAGATTGAGATTTGTTGTTTTTAAAGTGCTTTATAAATAAAGTTGGATTGGATTGGAGATTTCGCGTTTCGCAACTTGAAATTTCATTCGTATCTAGATACCAAAATCTATCGTGAAGGCGTTTCGTAACTTGAAATTTCCGTTTGTTGGGTCATTCGTAAGGTGAGGTACCACTGTAGTTCAAAACACACTCACCACACACTAAACTTTCATTGTGTCCTTAGGCAACACACCCAACGCCCTTTCTGTGGTCAAAATATGTTGCCAGTTTCAACATGAAGGACATCTGATTTCCTCTTAATCCCCAATGTAATATTAGTTCTCTGTAACTACCCCAAAGGCAGAATAACAAAAACTGCGTTCTCTTCATCTTTAAGGTCATTTCCCAGTCAGAACAATTCGCTACACGATTTCACCATGTTAAACCAAAACTCTCTCCAGCGGGAGCCACCACGACACGAGTGCACATCAAAGTATCTTAATGTGAGGACTAAATCTTGTAATCCAATGCTCGGTGTTCACTTTCATTACCTCCTCACTTGTGCTTTAATGAGTCTCTACGGGCCTGTGAGTGTCCTGGTGTCATCAATAACAATAGCGGTTGGGGGTGGACTAAATATGCTTTTGTGGTCTGGTTAGCCTTGGCTCTGCTCTCTGTTATTGCTGAGGGTAGCGTTAGCATGGGTGAAGTCTGTCATCTCAGCTTGCTGCGTTGGCTTCTCTGTTGTTAAGGAAAAAAAAACAAAAAAAAAACCTCTTTGATCCCAGATACAAGCCCAAAGATCCAAAATGCTGAATGGACCCATGTATCATTATGCGTCACCCACCCCTATTTCTGCAAACAGCCCCTGGCCTATTCACTATTTGTGATCATAATAGGCTAAATTATTTATTGAAGAGGACGCTGCTGTCCTTGTGCTATAGACAATGTTATTTTCTCCCACACAGGTAGAGTAATTTTGTCCAAGGCACGATATGAGCTGAATGCACGGGTTAGTGATGACTTTCGACTCTTTCATGGGATCCAAATCTTTTGGATTGGTTCATTTCAAAAGAGTTGTTCAAAAGACAGGCTGTTTTTATATTTATTTATATAACAGGAGCCAATGTGAGAGCAAATTTTATTTACTAAAAATCACAGGAAGACATGACCAATACGCAATGAGCAAGATCTGCTTAAAGGAAAAGTAAAGTTTTTTACAATTTGAGCCTTATTTCGGTAATAAAACAAGTTGTTTTACTCACCCATATCACTTTGGTGTCATATGGAGCATTTCCGGAGATGTTTTAGATTAGCGTTAGGCTAACGCCGTTAGCCTAGCGCGACTTATAGCCATAGCTCGGGGCATTCCCCGAGCATGTAATATGCCCCGTGCGGGCTCCAAATAACACAAACTTTTGCACTTTTCAAATCATAGAAGCTCGATGTCTTTAGTCTACGATTTCGTGTGGTCAAAAGTGGCCTGTAATCCGAGATTTATCCATAGTTTACAGCTTTGCGTTCCATGTTTGGGTCCCGGGAGCTGAGAGCACACTCCGCACATGCGCACTGGTGTCCTCATCTACTCGAAACTATGGCTAAATCTCAGATTACAGGCCACTTTTGACCAAACGAAATCGTAGACTAAAGACCTCGAGCTTCTATGATTTGAAAAGTGCAAAAGTTTGTGTTATTTGGAGCCCACACGGGGCATATTACATGCTCGGGGAATGCCCTGAGCTATGGCTATAAGTCGCGCTAGACTAACGGCGTTAGCCTAACGCTAATCTAAAACATCTCCGGAAATGCTCCATATGACACCAAAGTGATATGGGTGAGTAAAACAACTTGTTTTATTTATTATTACCGAAATAAGGCTCAAATTGTAAAAAACGTTACTTTTCCTTTAAAATGCATAAACTGAGTAGGAGTGTGTTTACCTTTTGAAATGATAAAAATCTAAATAAAGTTACACTATAATAATCATTTGAAAGCTTATCAAGATCCCAAATATGTTTTTTTGTGTGTGTGTACAAAGCTCTCACTCGTGTCACCTACTCTGCTTATCTGTTGATTTTAGTTTTTGTTCAGAGTTAATCAGGATAAAAATGCATACAAATTAGAAAAGTTACACAATGCACATTAAAGAACCTCACATCGCTAGAGCAGATGACTGATTCTCGTGTTACGGTGCACGGAAAGGCTAATGTCTATTATGATCGTCAACGTAATCATATTTTTCATTGCTGCCTGCTGCCAATGCGTACATCCGGTTTACTGATTACCAAGCACATCTGTCAATAACGCACCAGACAGTACAAGTTCCCGACCCATCACCTTGATTTCTGGCTGTCATAACTCTTTATAGCAGGTTTATTTCATCTTTCTGTGCAGCTGTGAACCGCTCGAGCTGGCATTGAGCGCTTGGAGTAATCATGGTTTGTATTAGGGGTAAAAAGAGTTGTTTGTGAACTTGTCAGAGCACAAAATGTTGTTAACTCTTTATTGTGTTGAAGAGGAACTAGAGCGTATCGGGAGAAGTGCTCCAAGTTTGTATTTTGTATTTTTTTTTCTATTGAAGTAAAAGTGGTGGTTTTCAAATGTCAGTTTATCTTTGTGGCAGTCCCAAGCCTTGATAAATGTAGATGCAGGAAGAAATGATCAGATAAAACAAACAAAGTATATATTGCCCTATTGTATTTCTACATTCTTGCAATCTGTCCTCAGTAGTGCCCTAGGGATGCATCGATTCAGATATTTCAGTTCTGATACCAACTACGATGCTATAGCTTTTATGGCAACCGATAGCAGTGTAGAGATTGAAAATGTACTCTTCCTAAAAACAAAAAAAAATATTGTATGACAAAATGTTTATGTAGTTACAGAAAATCTGTGCATTAAAATCTCAAGCATTACAAAACTTTCTGAACCAACTTCAACCAGTAAATAGTCTATATCAGGGGTGCCCAACCAGTCGATCGCGGTCTACCAGTCGATCGCGAGAAATGTGTGTCTATGGTTACGTTCAGACTGCAGGGCTTAATGCTCAATTCTGATTTTTTTGTGAAATCCGATTTTTTTGCGAGGTTGTTCACATTTCCAATTAAATGCGACTTGCATGTGATCTCCAGTGTGAACTTTATACACCCCAAAAGTGTCCCGCATGTGCCTTGGAGGACACGAGGTCATGTGCAGTGAGCATGCTCAATGTTTACAGAAGTCGCCTAAAGTTGCTGTCGTACCGGAGCCAAAACATGTACAGCTTATTTGTTTTAAGGAGGAGACGGAGAAGGACGAGGTTTTTGGCCACGGCGTTTTGCGGGGCAGTGGCAGCAACGTCCGTAGAAATGAACGTGTTGGTGCGGAGTCGCAGCCAAGAGTGGACGAATTGCTAGTTTATATACTATTTTCACATGACGAGAAGAACGTTTGTGTACATTTGTGAGCGCCGACTTGTACCACTCTCGCTGGAGAAAACACACCCAGGTTGGATGAATGCGACCTGGCCGTTCAGACTGAAGCCGCATGCCAAAAGATCAGATTTGTATCGGTTTTAGGACCACATATTTTGGGCTACGTTCACACTACAGCCTGAAGTGACCCAAATCCGATTTTTTCGACTATAAAAATAATCTCACTCTAAAAACCCATATTTGCCATGTCTTAACAGGTCATTCTAGATCCCCTAGATCTCGGTTAAAAAAAGGTTGAGCACCCCTGGTATACATGAATTTATAGGCCCAACCAATATGCAGAACCAATTTTTTAGAGGCGATATTCAATCCAGCAAATTTTCAAGGATTGGTGCCGATATTTGATACCAGTATCAGTGCATCCCTATAATACCCAGGGCCTCTTCTACATACAATATACACACAATATTGTGGTCACATTGTGGTTGTTCTAGGTCGGTTCAGCGGGATGGATGTGCTGTGTCCCTGTTTGTTCTGGTGCTCTGTTTCCAAATGAAGTTCCTCTCAGATAAATAAAGTCATTTGGATTTGATTAATCCGATAAGTGGAGCACCCAGAGGAAATTCAGCAGTAATACTGAAAAAGCACATTATGTAACCTGCCAACTGCTTGTCTCCATGGAGATGTTGGGTTGTTCGTGCTTTTACCAAAATGTTCCATCTTATGGCATGACATTTTCTCAATGGAGACAAGCAAGTGATGCTACAAGGCCAATTTACAGGTCAGATGTGTGGAGAGGCAAGCTCAATCACAGAAATAATGCGTGTTTGAAGGTATTTTGGGGCCAATAAGAACAGCTGTTATGTAATGAATGCTCGATAGATTATGTTTAATTCCATACTGTGTAACATTCCAGTCATTTCCATGAAGACAAGCTGGTGGTGAACCCCCCACCAGAATAACACTGCGCTCCTTCAAACATGTTTTACTGGACACATCTAATGCAGTCATACATCCAAGTGGGAGAAACGTCTTTATTCTTTAAAGGTCCCATGGCATGAAATTTTCACTTTCTGAGGTTTTTGAACATTAATGTGAGCTCCCCTACCCTGTTTAGCCCCCCATGGTTAAAAGTTGCGAAATGTCTAAACTGAGCATTTGCGATCCTTTTCTGCGTTACAAAAAATCAGAGCTCAAACGGGCGATTTTGAACAAGGCACCTTATTGACGTCAGATCGAAAAAAGAAATGCAAATGCAGTTCCACCCCCGTCTGTCTGTACTCAGCGTCTCTGTAAATCACGCCCAGAGAGTTTGGACTGCGGAGGAGCTACGCAATGCGAAATACGTTTTTTTATTTGCCTGGAGGAACTTGCGAGTGTTTCTAGGCTCGGAAGTCCTTTATCTGAGCCTGTGGATATCTGAAACAGCAGTGGTTTAATTTTATTTTCTGTGGAAATGTGTTTATTTTTCAATGGAACGCTTCTCATCTCTCCCTCCGTGCAAAAACATGGAAGTGGGTCACAGAGCGGAGCGGAGAGCTTGGCCACGCCCCCACCCCCTACTATAGGCCACCTCTGTCCTCCTCATTTGCATTCAAGCAACAACGCCCATAATGGAGTGTTCCAGAGTGACATTTATGACTCTTTCTCATCTTATCTCTGTTTCTCATGCACTGAGTGTTGATTTTGAAGAAGGATTCATTTACAGTATTAGGGAACCATTAAGGAGCCATATAAAAGCATCAAGAAGTACCATGTCATGGGACCTTTAAACTTTTGTCCAGTTAAGAGAATTTAATTTTCTTTTGCTATTGATCCTACCTGGACGAGTGAGGCATTGAACGGATACTAAAAAGATTTGTTGTCTTTTGTCACAATCATTTTGTGTGAGGCATGATTTTAGTGTGGAAAATGGTCATATTCATGTTTAAATTTTTATTATTTCAGTTGATTAAGCAGGATAACCACAGCACCTAGAGGAAACCCACTGATGTAAAGCATCTCAAACAATGAATCCTCTTCCATCCTCTTCCAGAAGCATCTTTTTGTCAAAAACAAATTCATCATTTTATATTTAGACTTGAAAACTGCCACAACAGGTCTGCACCTGTTTTCCATCTCATCTTTTGGCCCTGAACCTGTTGGAGGTGGAGTGTTTACTGTAATCATACCCTCATTTCTGTGTGGGTAAAAACATGTGTTTTGGAGCTTGTCAGGTTACCCACAATATCACCTCTTTCTGACACGTAATGCTAGCTCCACGGACCAATGAAACAAGCAAATTATTTTATTTACCAGGAGAATCATGAATCAAAGCGCTCCCCTGGCAGTGGTGCAGAGTGGCGTGATGTCATTAACACTTGGCCTGCGGGGAAAACTGCCAAAAAAAACCTTTGTGGAACATTTTTATTCACAACACCCCAGTGAAGAAAGCACACCCAGCCAGTAATGAGGTGTCTGGAGCTTTGGGCACAGAGCACTACTGCATCTTAGCCTTCACCGGTGTGATATTTCTTCGAGTGCATTTATTTTGGTGAGGAGCGTGCCACCAAACAACTTTTAATACAAAATATCCCTGTGCAGACATCCCAAGAGTGAAATAAAAGTACATCTCACGCTACAGAGTCATTTAGTGCCAGTAAAAGTAAAGTAAAAGTACTGTACTGTACTTTCCGGGATGAAGCATCTGTCACCGTGGAGATGTTGTTATTTTGGAATTTTTCACAGTATGGTATTAAACGTATTTATTTCCATGGAGTCAAGCACCAAGTCAGTTTAGAGGTTTGGGGAGAGGTGAATACATATTTTTCAAGGTATAGTTTAATTGTAAATAAACACCTATAGTTAAAGAATAAGCAAGTTTAATGACATACTCTGGTACATTCCAGCAAAAGCAATCTCCCCAGCATATCTCCATGGATACAACCAGGTGCTGGACTCCCAGAAAAGTTACATAGTCCACCTTTAATCTGTAGTGCTGTAACCTGCTTGTCTAGCTTGTAATAGATTTAGGTTTAATCTATACTGTGGAACATTCTAGACAAAGCAATATCATTTCCATGGAGAAATACTAAACAGTGCACCTTTAAGTAACAAAATGGAGTACTTCTTCCGCCACTGAATAGTACACCTCACTCTGCGGAGTCATTTAGTGCAGATGCTAAAGTTAGCGTGCAAATGTTAGCGTGTATGTGTGTGTACATGTATGTATGTGTGTGTGTGTGTGTGTGTGCGTGTGCGTGTGTGTGTGTGTGCGTGCACTCCAGGATGGATGGGTCAGCCCTGCAGTAAATGAGCTGCCTTGATGCGGCCTATCAACTGTGCTCTCCAGCCAGACTCCCCCATATCCCATTTCATCCATCTTTATAAAGGCAAAGATGACGGAGAGATGGAAGGGAGCAATATAACTATGGGGAAATGACAGAAACGACTAGTTCAAGTGGCTTAAGGGCTAATTAGGGGCCACATTTGGAGGATAAGTTGAGGAGATAGTGGCAAAACTAGAGTTTCACAGAGTTAATCTTTTGTAATTTGCATGAGAAACTACATAATGTTTCAGCTAAGACTACTAGGTGGTGAAAAGAAGTGCTCCAAATGCTGTGATGGACCGTAATGAAGTAAAAGTAGTCAATCACTGTACTAAATATGCACTAAAGTTTAGGTATCTGTACTTTACTTAAAGGAAAAGTAATGTTTTTTACAATTTGAGCCTTATTTCGGTAATAAAACAAGTTGTTTTACTCACCCATATCACTTTGGTGTCATATGGAGCATTTCCGGAGATGTTTTAGATTAGCGTTAGGCTAACGCCGTTAGCCTAGTGCGACTTATAGCCATAGCTCGGGGCATTCCCCGAGCATGTAATATGCCCCGTGCGGGCTCCAAATAACACAAATCATAGAAGCTCGATGTCTTAGTCTACGATTTCGTTTGAATCAAAAGTGGCCTGTAATCCGAGATTTATCCATAGTTTACAGCTATGCGTTCCATGTTTGGGTCCCGGGAGCTGAGAGCACACTCCGCGCATGCGCACTGGCGTCCTCATCTACTCGAAACTATGGCTAAATCTCGGATTACAGGCCACTTTTGACCAAACGAAATCATAGACTAAAGACATCGAGCTTCTATGATTTGAAAAGTGCTAAAGTTTGTGTTATTTGGAGCCCGCACGGGGTATATTACATGCTCGGGGAATGCCCCGAGCTATGGCTATAAGTCGCGCTAGGCTAACGGCGTTAGCCTAACGCTAATCTAAAACATCTCCGGAAATGCTCCATATGACACCAAAGTGCTATGGGTGAGTAAAACAACTTGTTTTATTACCGAAATAAGGCTCAAATTGTTAAAAAAAACTTTACTTTTCCTTAAAGTACATACTTTTTAATTTCACTTCACTACATTTGAGAGCAGGTGTCTGTACTTTCATTTTTGAACTGGACTGAAAAGTAAAACTATTTTTTATTATTGTGTGAGACCTGCTGAAAAGGCTGAGGGGGTTAGTTTTAGCAAACAAAAATATACAAATTAAAATCTGTATCAAAGTCACTACATTGGAAGCTTTATTAGATCTCAGTACTTTTTACTCTACATTTGTTAACATGTAACCTACTTTAATATGTGAGTCGATTTTTCATGTGATACTTTTACTGTGTACTCTAGACACTAGTTTTATCAGCCCAGGTTTAGATGTACATGATTGACAGGTGGGTAAGCCAATAAGAGACATGCATGGTCTGTCTGCACCAAAACCAACATGGCAGCCTCTAAAAGATCCCATGACATGGTACTTCTTGATGCTTTTATATGGCTCCTTAATGGTTCCCTAATACTGTAAATGAATCCTTCTTCAAAATCAACACTCTGCATGAGAAACAGAGATAAGATGAGAAAGAGTTTTTTTTTTCTCTCTGAACAGTCCATAATGGGCGTTGTTGCTTGAATGCAAATGAGGAGAAAAGAGATGGCCTATAGTAGAGGGTGGGGGCGTGGCCAAACTCTCCGCTCTCCGCTCTCAGCTGATCCATTTCCGTGTTTTTGCACGGGGGATTTGAAGATTTGAAGCGTTCCATTGAAAAATAAACACATTTCCACAGAAAATAAAATTAAACCACTGCTGTTCAAAGGTCCAGAGGCTCAGATAAAGGACTTCCGAGCCTAGAAACACTCGGACGTGCCTCCAGGCAAATAAAAAAAAACGCATTTCGCATTGCCTAGCGCATTCGCAGTCCAAACTCTCTGGGCGTGATTTACAGAGACGCTGAGTACAGACAGACGGGGGTGGAACTGCATTTGCATTTCTTTTTTCGATCTGACGTCAATAAGGTGCCTTGTTCAAACTCGCCCATTTGAGCTCCGATTTTTTGTAACGCAGAAAAGGATCGCAAATGCTCAGTTTAGACATTTCGCAACTTTTAACCATGGGGGGGGCTAAACAGGGTAGGGGAGCTCACATTAACGTTCAAAAACCTCAGAAAGTGAAAATTTCATGCCATGGGACCTTTAAAGGAGAATTAACGTTTTTTTTTTTACAATCTAACCCTTATTTCGGTAATAAAACAAGTTGTTTTACTCACCCATAGCACTTTGGTGTCATATGGAGCACTTCCAGAGATGTTTTAGATTAGCGATAGCCGTAACGCGAGTTCTCGGGGCACATATAATATATGCCCCGAGCTTTGAGTTTCATGTTTGGGTCCCGGGAGCTGAGAGCAAAATAAGCTGTGACTCCACACATGCGCACTGGCGTCCTCATCGACTCGAAACTATGGATAAATCTCGGATTACAGGCCACTTTTGACTCAAATGAAAGCGTAGACCAAGACATCGAGCTTCTATGATTTGAAAAGTGCTAAAGTTTGTGTTATTTGGAGACTGCAAACATGTGCCCCGAGAACTCACATTACGAAGATCGCAAATCTAAAACATCTCCGGAAATGCTCCGTATGACACCAAAATGCTATGGGTGAGTAAAACAACTTGTTTTATTACCGAAATAAGGCTCAGATTGTAAAAAATGTTTATTCTTCTTTAACAAGGAAAAGATACGTGCTAATTGATTCTTAAAAATGTACTTTTAGACATTCAAATGTTACATTTTGGCATATTATTCAAGGCCATACACATTCTAAAGATGGGAGATGAAGTGTCTTGCTCAACGATGTCCATATCTGTATCCATAGACAGTGGATCAAACTACCACCCTTTTGCTTAAAGTTTCTGGACAATTTGTACTTTTCCAACAGTAGCCAACAAACATGTACTAGAAACCCAAATAATACTCTCTGTAATATTTCATTTGAATAATTGCATGGGGCATATAGATTATTAAATTTAATAGAATTGCTTTTCAAACCTGAGCTATTGTGAGCTTGAAATGAAATGCAGAGTGGATGAAAAAGAGCTTTTCAAATGAGATGAAAAGTACCTGCAAATGTCCTTGCTTTTGTCCAACGCCACCATCCACAAAAGCAGATGAGAAGATTATTTTAAGATAGCTGATTTGTTTGTTTTATGTCAAGTTTAATCTAGAAAATGTCCAAATGTCCAAAAGGGGGACAAGTCATGCATTATTCCTAATATTAAAATGATGTTATTGAAAAAGACGTGTCCTTGTAAACCTATGAGAAGACCAAATGAAATAATGGAGTACTATCAAAGAGTGTATTAGGGAAATTTGTTTGGATAATTTCTTCTGGGTTCCACTGTTTGTCTTATCAACTATAAAGAGGAAATTTGTCAGTCATTAGTTTAGAATTAAACTATAACCGATCATGATTTTAAAGTACAGTGGTACCTCACCTTACGAAATTAATTCGTTCCAGAAGTGGTTTCGTAATGTGAAAAATTCGTAAGTTGAGTAGCTATTTCAATGGAAAAAGCCTGATTCGTTCCAAGGCCCCGATCCAAGTTTTTTTTTTAATAGTGTAACTTTTTTTATAGTGTAACATTGTGTTCTGCGTGTTTCTCACATTTGTCTCTCGTTTAAACACTCAAACTTTCATAGATTTTCAACAAAATGTATTAACAGTGAAGTGGGGGGGAAGGGGGAGGGGGGAGAAAACTGCGCTCTGACACGTGTGATAGCGCACATGACCCGGCGCGGAGCTGACAGCAGGTCTAGACCAAGGTCTAAACCTGGACTGGACCAGGACTAAACCTGGACTAAACCAGGACTAAACCTGGACTAAACCAGGACTAAACCTGGACTAAACCAGGACTAAACCAGGACTAGACCAGGTGGATTAAAGCGCAGCGCGTGGGTCCATTTCCTGGTTTTGTTTCGAGTCACAGCTGAGGCGAGCCGCTGCTCTAGACCTGCCCGCGTAAGGTGCTCACAGAGCGCCCTGGATAGAACCGTGAGGTTGGCCTCTTCAAGACCTCCAGGCCAGTGACCGGGACAATCCCCGGACCCATGCCCGCTTAGGGAGCTCTTAAGGCGGGCTGGCAGTGTCCCCCTGGGTCCCTGGATGTCTGGGGCTCCGTGCCTGGAGGGGCCCTGGAGAGCAGGTCTAGACCACCGCGGCTCTTGCATGGGTCTCGAGCATGCGGCTCATGCGCTCAGACTCGCGTACCAGTCCCCACGTTCCTGCTTTAATCCACCTGGTCTAGTCCTGGTTTAGTCCTGGTTTAGTCCTGGTCTAGTCCTGGTTTAGTCCAGGTTTAGACCTTGGTCTAGACCTGCTGTCAGCTCCGCGCCGGGTCAGCTGTCACACATGCCGCTATCACACACGTGTCTGCGCGCAGTTTTCTCCCCCCTCCCCCTTCCCCCCACACTTCACTATTAATAATTTTGTTGAAAATCTATGAAAGTTTGAGTGTTTAAACAGAGACAAATGTGAGAAAAGTTTAAATCCAGTCTGAGAAAAGCGTATAATGTGTGTGGCTGAGCGCGCATTATTTGAATTTTTGAGATTTCGCGTTTCGTAACTTGAATTTTCTTTCGTATCTAGAGACCAAAATTTAGCGTGAAGGCATTTCGTAACTTGAAATTTTCGTTTGTTGGGTCATTCGTAAGGTGAGGTACCACTGTAATAGTAATGGTCCCCAGTCTGTTAACTTCCTGTTCAGAATTGAAAGGACTCATCTCTTATTGTGTTATTTCTAACATTCACATATTTCTAACATTTCTTAACCCTACATGTATGACCCAGGCTGATATTTGAATAATCACATAATTACAGTGACTTGGGCTGAGATAGGGGTAGGTGAATTACTCATGCATGAGTCAATTGAAATACAACTTTAATTAAACAAACTAATGATTAGGTAAAGCCACTGTAACATGGTTAAAACCACAGACTGTATAAAGAAGTGGATTAAGAGTGTGTGACATCACCCATTGCATTCTTCAGTCAAATGAAACTCACAATGCTAGCAGTTATAGGAGTGAATTTGGAGCCATGTCCCATATTAGGAATAGGATTTTATTTACAGACAAATTAAAAATATCAGGACCATATAGAGAGGGTTAATCTGAGCATTTCAAGAGCAAAATGATGAGGCTCATTGCAGCTGTTACTGAGAGAGGGTGACAAATTTTCAATGTAAAGTCAAATCTTCCTATTTGTAACATGGCGGCTAGCAGGTTAGCTATATACATATACAGTGAGGAAAATAAGTATTTGAACGCCCTGCGATTTTGCAAGTTCTCCCACTTAGAAATCATGGAGGGGTCTGAAATTTTCATTGTAGGGGCATGTACACTGTGAGAGATATAATCTAAAAAATAACAAAAATCCAGAAATCACAGTGTATGATTTTTTAACAATTTATTTGGATGATACTGCTGCAAATAAGCATTTGAACAGCTGAGAAAATCAATGTTAATATTTGGTACAGTAGACTTTGTTTGCAGTTACAGAGGTCAAACGTTTCCTGTAGTTTTTCACCAGGTTTGCACACACTGCAGGAGGGATTTTGGCCCACTCCTCCACACAGATCTTCTCTAGATCAGTCAGGTTTCTGGGCTGTCGCTGAGAAACATGGAGTTTGAGCTCCCTCCAAAGAGTTTCTATTGGGTTTAGGTCTGGAGACTGGCTAGGCCACTCCAGAACCTTGATATGCTTCTTATGGAGCCACTCCTTGGTTTTCCTGGCTGTGTGCTTTGGGTCAAAATCTCTCAATACATGGCCCCGGTCATCCTCTCCTTAATACAATGCAGTCGTCCAGTCCCATGTGCAGAAAAACACCCCCAAAGCATGATGCTACCACCCCCATGCTTCACAGTAGGGATGGTGTTGTTGGGATGGTACTCATCATTCTTCTTCCTCCAAACACGGCGAGTGGAATGAAGACCAAAAAGTTCTATTTTGGTCTCATCTGACCACATGACTTTCTCCCATCACTCCTCTGGGTCATCCAAATGGTCATTGGCAAACTTAAGACGGGCCTGGACATGTGCTGGTTTAAGCAGGGGAACCTTCCGTGTCATGCATGATTTTAAACATGACGTCTTAGTGTATTACCAACAGTAACCTTGGAAACAGTGGTCCCAGCTCTTTTCAGGTCATTGACCAGCTCCTCCCGTGTAGTTCTTGGCTGATTCCTCACCTTTCTTAGGATCATTGAGACCCCACGAGGTGAGATCTTGCATGGAGCCCCAGCCTGAGGGAGATTGACAGTTGTGTTTAGCTTCTTCCATTTTCTAATAATTGCTCCAACAGTGGATCTTTTTTCATCAAGCTGCTTGGCAATTGCCCCGTAACCCTTTCCAGCCTTGTGGAAGTTTGCAATTTTGTCTCTGGTGTGTTTGGACAGCTCTTTGGTCTTGGCCATGTTAGTAGTTGGAGTCTTACTGATTGTACGGGGTGGACAGGTGTTTTTATGCAGCGAACCACCTCAAACAGGTACTTCTAATTTAGGATAATAAGTGGAGTGGAGGTGGACTTTTTAAAGGCGACTAACAGGTCTTTGCTTAGCTTAGACAGGTGTTCAAATACTTATTTGCAGCAGTATCATACAAATAAATTGTTTAAAAAATCATAATTATTTCTTACCTGGCCAGCCAAATGATATCTCTCTGTATTTGCTATACAGCGAGATACCATTTGGACACCCTCGCTCCACCCTCGCTCCCCCGGTTAACAACGGACTCCGCGATTCTGATTCGTTCAAAGATGGTGACGTCAATGCACCCGCCTTTGCCCGCAACGTCACTCTTAGGCAGCGGAAGTTCCTCCTCAGTTTTGAATCAAGATGGCGCATCGGAGAACTGAACGTCCCTTCCATTCAGCTGTAAAATTGGTCTTAAATGACCTAAAACACATCGATTCCTTAAAACCACAGCAGCTGACAGCTCTAGAGGCCTTTCTTTTCTTTCTTTTCTTTTGTTTGATTGGTTCACGTCGCTGTCCGTTAACTGTTCTCTGATTGGTTCACTTAGCTGCCTGTCTACGCGCACCGGCAGCGTATTCTGGACCAAGCATTACCAGACTCGCCGCTGGTACAGCGATGAGTCATGGATTCTTCCAGGCAAAATGATTTCTGGATTTTTTTTAGATTATGTCTCTCACAGTGGACATGCACCTACGATGAAAATTTCAGACCCCTCCATGATTTCTAAGTGGGAGAACTTGCAAAATCACAGGGTGTTCAAATACTTATTTTCCTCACTGTATATGTATATAGCTAACCTGCTAGCCGCCATGTTACAAATAGGAAGATTTGACTTTACATTGAAAATTATATATACTGCTCCTCGGGTTTGGCAGTGACACTGAAAAACAGGTCAAATGGAGAGGACAATTACCCAACAAGGACAATGGAAGTGCCTGACACATAAATGTATTTTAAATCAGATGAAGATTAATGACTATGAAAATACATATACTGTATATATATTACTGAACTTGTGATTGTGAAAAACTATTAAATATTAAATATTGATCTATTGATTTTGAGCACAACCTTGTGAATAATCGATAACCCTGTGGCAGCTTTGGTCTCTTCCTCAAAGACTCACATGTCAAACTCAAGACACATGACAGTCTGGGTGATGGATGGATTCTATAGCTCCATGTCCCTGAAGAAATGTCCCAGGTTATCCAAAGGTACACAGAGGTATAAGTAAGTAGTTGTTGTTTGAATTAAGGAAAAAAACAAACAAAAAAAACTTATTCTATTGGCAAATCATTTTACATTTCAAGTTGAATCTACTCAAATAAAGTAAAATGTTCTTAATTTAAGTTATTTTAACTTGATTGCCAACCCTTATAATAAAAGTTAAAGCTACCATCTGCCATTAAATTTGCTGATCCACCCCTATTACATTCTCACATATCACCACTAGATGCTGTCTACATTACTGCAGTCTAATAATAAACCAGCTTTGGCCTGACAGAAGAAGACCAGAGAGCACAGGTGAGTCTGAACAAAGGCCAGGTGAGTGGAGGGGGAACAGGCTTTACCTCCATCTACTGGTAAAAAAAAAATGAAATAAAGATAAAATAAACTTGCAGATGGTAGCTTTAAAGCCCCAGTGTGTAGGATCCGTGGCGCATAGGTGGATGGTGCTATTGCACTTTCTGTTTTAGCTACGGCAGACCTCGAGGGTCACCCGGGTGCGCGCACGAGCCGCGCGCCGTTACTGTATAAATGTTTTTTTTGTTTTTTTTTTCTCATGAAAACACACATTCCCGATCATGTACCATGACACTCTACACATCAAATGAAACCTTACAGTCTCCTCTTTTTGACTATGCATTTCATTTCCCTGCACAATAATCACTCCCCGAGCACATGGGGCTTTTATACGGAAAAGCACAAAACGAGGTTAGCTTACCTTAGAATGCTTTGCACAGGTCAAACTCTGTATTTCACCATAAACTTGCTCTCAATTTGTCCGTAAGGATCCAGCGAATAAAATCCAGTAAAACAATTTAGTCCAAAACACGTGTTAGATCCATTACGACGTCTGATCCGGCAGCATGCTTGTGTTGTTTACCCAAAACCACGAGCCTTGCCGAAGGCGGAGCCCAAATGTCCTTCTGCGGCTCTCGTATTCAAAATGGCTGCCTCTGCATGGGGAAGATCTCCCTTTTATGTGACTATATAGTCATAGTTTGCTTTATTGTCGAAAAACAATCATATGTACATGTACACAGAGTGAATTCGAAATTTCGTTTCCCCACTAACCAGGCAGGACAGTGATAGAGTGGCTAGGGGAGGGGCCGCTGCGCATGTGCGCGCCGCCGACTGGGAGATGCAGAGTAGAATAGATGCAATACATACAATCAGTGACAATTTAACAACATGTAATTACAGAAAAACAGTTGGAGCTATAACACAAGGTGATCTTTTTTGTTGGTAACAGAAGGAAGGATGTGGGGGGGGTCAGATTGGAAATCGATGAAATTGATTGAACCGAGAGCAGATAAGATAAGTCCAAAAGAATACTTTGATTTCATGATGGAAGTGAAAAGGGTTGGAAAACAATGTATTTTTGAATGGGTGTCTTCAATTTCAGTAATTAACGGGTAAAAATCTTACACACTGTCCCTTTAAAAGTGATTCCTACTTTTTAGTATCGAAATAACTAAACGTGGGTATTCTGTTGCCAGTTGCAGAGTTGTCCTCGTGTAGCCTGTTCTCATGCCTAATGGATACATAGTGGTCAGGGTATGTTTTTGGAAGCTCCTGCAGGTCCTTGGACAGAGCAGGAGGCCAGCAGAACCTCTGGAGATCTTCTGTGTCTGTGTGATTTAAACAGTGACGGATGAGAGTGGCCATGAGAAGACTCCAAGCCAGCTCTCAAGCCAAGTCCCTGTCCCCCACCACATTAATGGGCAAAAGTCATATGCGGATACTACTTTTTATTATGATTTTTATTTATTTTTATCCTTCCATGGAATATCTTTGGGTTTCTTGAATTGCATTAATTGTTACATATTATTAAACTGAATATTCAAAGTTCAAATAAGAACAAACAGATGAATGGTTGCTTATATTTTAAAGTTGCAGTACATAACTAGAGAATATGTTTGTTTGTTTTACTTTAATCGTTTCATAGTGCAAATGTGTAAATATTTTTTTCACTTTGGCCCAGGTTCTTGAAAAAGAAATTTGGATCTCAGCGGGTCTTTTCACCTGGTTAAAGGAAAATTAACGTTTTTTTACAATCTGAGCCTTCTTTCGGCAATAAAACAAGTAGTTTTACTCACCCATAGCAGTTTGGTGTCAATTGGAGCAGTATCACAGAACTTATGTTGAGCCGTTCTGTTCTACTAATGATCCCGTATCCGTTAGCGTGAGTGCTCGGGGCATTACTTTGCGGTGTCCAAATAACACTAACTTTAGCACTTTTCAAATCACAGAAGATCGCTGTGTCAGGGTAGACTTTTAGTGGATTCCAAAACGGCCTGAAACCCGATATCCAGCTATAGTTTCATTTGATGACGTCATCAGAGAGGACAGTGCGCATGCGTGAACTCAGCTGTTTTGTAAACACCGCTAGGCCGAAAGAAGCTAACACCGCTCTGAACTTTACTTTTCTGTTGCGATATCGGGTTTCAGGCCGTTTTGGAATCTACTAAAAGTCTACCCTGACACAGCGATCTTCTGTGATTTGAAAAGTGCTAAAGTTTGTGTTATTTGGACACCGCAAAGTAATGCCCCGAGCACTCACACTCACACTCAACGGATACGGGATCATTAGTAGAACAGAACGGCTCAACATAAGTTCTGCGATACTGCTCCAATTGACACCAAACTGCTATGGGTGAGTAAAACTACTTGTTTTATTGTCGAAAGAAGGCTCAGATTGTTAAAAAAAAAAAAACGTTAATTTTCCTTTAACATAGGGTTAGTAAATAAATATATAAATAAATGAATAAATAAATCAACAAATAAATAAGTAAATAAATAGTATTACATTAAACCAAGCTATGTATGTATTTATTTAGTCACAGGTGTTAATTGTCTTGAAAAACCATCAATTCTTCCTGTGAGCGACCTCTCCACAGATCTGAGCTGGTGTCGTCACAAGTTTGAGAAGATAAGTTCACAAGTTTAATGCCACACTGTGCAGCATTCCAGACAAAGCAGTAACATCGCCATGCAGGCAAACAGCTGGCGCTTTCTCAACTAGAAAAGTTACAGAAGTACAAAAATAAGCTGTTTGTGCCAAGTGGCCATGAATCACGACTCAAACCACCCACTTTCACTCCTGCTTTAGTCTCAAAAGTATTGTCCTGGCCTATTATATAGTATATTTTAAACCCAGCTGTTTGTGTCTCATAATCTTTATATGTCCCAGGTTTATTGTGATCAGTATAATACCCAAACTTCCCTTGAAGCTTTTCCTCTAAGCTCTGTCTACTACTATTAACATGATGTATTAGACATGACAGAGCCTGGACCTGAGAATGGGAGATATCGCCGTTCTATTACAGCTCCCCTCCTGCTGCAGACACATGGTCCAACATACGGCATATGTCCACATAAATCCACCACATCTGGGCCTGTCTTTAGCTTCATTTGCCCATAAACCTTGAATAAATCGAGCTAATTCCAAAAGCATGTGATATATAAAAATGACTTATTGCGTCTGATTTAGTAGCATTTCTATATTGACTGCAAACACCATTAATATTTAATTTTCTCCCTGGCTGATCTGTTATGCGTGTGGTAGCATGTTCTTATAGCAGACTTTAAAGGTCCTATATTATGCATAGTATGTCTCTTGTGAGCTTTAAGTCGTGCGAGAATGTTTAGTTGTGTTTTGTTTCATTCACACATGTTTGAGTTCCTGTTTATTATTAGTACAGCTCAAAGCTCAAAATGCTCTGCTCCACCTTCTGATGTCATGTATTGGTAGTTTTCAAGTTAACAGCTATCTTTTGTTCTGCAGAAACAGGAAATTCCAGGGCTGAAATCATCCAAATGATTCGACTGAAGGTGTATGGAGTTTAAAAAAAAACAAAAAAACATAGTGGAGCACTTCCTGTATTACCACATGACATCAAAATGTGGTACGTACTATTTTCTGCTTGAGAGAAGAACTTAGCCTTAATATGCAGGATTTGGGTGTTAAGTGGCGTTCCTAGAGTGATTTACTCCCTGGGCAAAAGTCACTCAGACCTCAAACAATGCAAAGAAACAAGATCAAATTCATTTTAAAACAACATAATACTAATGTTTACACTCAAGAAGAGTTCACAAATCAATATTTGGTGCAATAACCCTTATTTTTAATCACAGCTTTCATGCGTCTTGGCATGCTCTCCACAAGTCTTTCACATTGTTCTTGGGTGACTTTATTCCACTCCTGGTGCAAGAACTGAAGTAGCTCAGCTTTGTGTTTGTGTTGGAATTCAACAGACGCTGGAATGGAATGGCTGTAATACATGTAGAGATGCTGATTTCAGAACAAAAATGCAGTGGTCTCTTTTTTTTTTTTTTTTCCAGAGCTGTATTTTGACATGAAACTAGTACTGACTCCAAATTGTGCTCTGGGTGTCAAAATAGCGCAGGTACATTTGAGATCTTTTCTGTTTCTGTTTGGCATTTTTAAATTTTCTTGTGTTCCATTTGACTTTCTCCGCACTTGAAACCTGTATCCAAAAGTTTGAATTCTTATCTTTTTAGCAGAAAAACAAACACTTTACATTGCTGTGTTGTCACCCAAAAGCCGTGCTCCAGTGCCTGCCGATTCAATCAGCTAACCACTGTGCCGCATCCCAGATTTATACAATACAACTTTGTGAGGAATTTATTTCATTTTTTTTCCTCAAGTCAAAGCAAAACTTTCCTGTGAATTTGTAATTCTAAATGTGTGTGCACAACATTTAACAGGATTTTTGCCATAAGGCTGTAGTAAGTGATGTTCTTTTTATATTCTGCAGGGATGGTCCTGCCTAAACAAATATTATATTATAGACACTTTGCCCTGGTGGTCCCCAAGTCCCATTTCTCCTGCTAATAGTTCTTATGTTGACTCATTCTCCACATGAAATTTAAATCTGGTACATCTTTAGATCTAGAAAAGTATCTTACCGTAACTATATTATATTCAGTCTGTACTAGAACCAGTATTAAAGGGTCCACATGATGTTATTTTCTGATCTACTTTTTGTTATAATGCGGTTTCCTAATCTAAAACATACCTGGAGTTGTGTTTTGTTTCATTGGCATATGTTTAACATGCATCTTCTCTCAAACACAAAACACTCCACCTTGTAATGTCCTGTAGTAATACAGGAAGTGCTTTACTGTGTTTTTAAACTAGAATCATTTGGATGATTTTAGCCCTGGAGATGCTAAGCTCTGCTAAAAAAAAAAAGGTAAAAGGTAGCTATTAACTTGGAAAAAGTATTGCTCTATAGGCCTAACATCACAGAACATTTTGAGCTTTGGAGATGTAGACTAATAATAATAACAGGTTACTGAAACATATGTGAATGAAACAAAACACAGCTCCAGGTATGTTTATTATGAGGTAACAACATTCTAACATCACTCTAGCCAGTGGTGAAAGTAAAGCGGTACGCACCGGAACGCAGCACCGGTATAAAATTCACAGCCGGTACTTAGCAGCACCGCTAAGAGAATATGGTTAATGGGGCCAAAACCCACATTTGAAAAAAAAAAGTAAGGTGCTCTATTTAAGTAGAAAACACAAACAACCACACTATGCCATTGGAGAATAACTGAAAGCTACCCGAAACTCTCGTGCAGAGATATCTGCAGTCTGTTAAGCAAGGATTGTCAAAACGTACTGTATCTGACTGTAGCCGTGAAAGTCGCCTAAACCATTGTGAGGCGGTGCTGCGCACTGGTAGAAGATTTAAAGGTCCCATGGCATGAAATTTTCACTTTCTGAGGTTTTTGAACGTTAATGTGAGCTCCCCTACCCTGTTTAGCCCCCCCCCCCCATGGTTAAAAGTTGTGAAATGTCTAAACTGAGCATTTGCGATCCTTTTCTGCGTTACAAAAAATCGGAGCTCAAACGGGCCATTTTGAACAAGGCACCTTATTGACGTCAGATCGAAAAAAGAAATGCAAGTGCAGTTCCACCCCCGTCTGTCTGTACTCAGCGTCTCTGTAAATCACGCCCAGAGAGTTTGGACCGCGAATGCGCTAGGCAATGCGAAATGCGTTTTTTAATTTGCCTGGAGGCACGTCCGAGTGTTTCTAGGCTCGGAAGTCCTTTATCTGAGCCTCTGGACCTTTGAACAGCAGTGGTTTAATTTTATTTTCTGTGGAAATGTGTTTATTTTTCAATGGAACGCTTCAAATCTCTCCCCCCGTGCAAAAACACAGAAATGGATCAGCTGAGAGCTCAGAGCCGAGAGCGGAGAGTTTGGCCACGCCCCCACCCTCTACTATAGGCCAGCTCTTTTCTCCTCATTTGCATTCAAGCAACAACGCCCATTATGGAGTGTTCCAGAGAGAGAAACATTACTCTTTCTCATCTTATCTCTGTTTCTCATGCACTGAGTGTTAATTTTGAAGGATTCATTTACAGTATTAGGGAACCATTAAGGAGCCATATAAAAGCATCAAGAAGTACCATGTCATGGGACCTTTAAGGCCGGCGCGCTGCCTGCACCTGTAAGAGAGGGTTTATGCTGACTAAAAAAATATGAAATAATTAAGTATATTAAAAAAGTAATTTATCTATGAAAAGGTGTAAAACATTAAAAAAAAAATTAAAAAAAACTGGTAAAACGAGTGTTTAAAAAAAACGGTAAAGTGATGCACTGGACATTATAGCACCTGTAAGAAATGAAAACTACTTTCACCACTGACTCTAGCTCACACGAGTCAGTTTTTGGTAATATGGAACCTTTAAAAGTTGATAGTTACTCATGTGAACACTGAAAAAACACATACAGTTGGCTAAATTTGATGTATTCCAATTTTTTCCTGCAAAATGTTGCTTCTATGTCTGTGTGAGTGTTGAAAATCCAGTAGTGTCTAAAAAGTTTCCCTGGCGAGTCCGATATCTGTGTGTATTTTTTATACAGAGGAAGATTAGTCTGGTCCCCACACCCTCCAGGCTCAAACATAACAGTGCAATCTGATTAGCTTTTTCAGTGATGCATGGGAAACCAAGGAGTTCACTGGTCACCCATCATATTGCAACAGAATTAAATTTCTTGAGTTTAGTGCTCATTGATTCTGCAGACAGTCCTCTGTGATATATTTTTATTTTCCTCATTTAGCAGCATGGAGTTTAGCATCATGAGAGCAATTACTCTTATGCAGTAGTCATCCTGGGTCATCACTTCTCTGTTGCACCTTATCAGACGTTGTGAAATCAACAAAATCCTTAAAAAAAACCTTCTGACCTATCCTAAAAGACTGACCAAATAATAGAACGTATGACAAACATGTGATGCTAGGAACTCAAGCTACAGGTCAGATCTGAGGAGGTTTTTCAAGTCTTTTGGAGAAATTAAATGATCTGTAATTGAATACACGCAAGATGGATAAGTTTAATGCTGTACTGTGGAACATTCCAAAGCAAAACTATGCACTTTTCATGGAGGCATGCAGGTAGAGGACCCTCCACCTGAAAGTTACACAGTGCAGCTTTAAATCTGAACTGCCAGCCAAAAATAAAATAAAATAAAATGCCCACAATATGACTTTTCATCTGATAAAAGGTGGATTTTTTGTGTGTGTGTGAAACTGAAATTTTTTAAAGAACAATTAGCTTCTATTTGTTCTACAGCTCTGGAAAAAAAATAAGAGACCACTGCATTTTGTTCTGAAATCAGCATCTCTACATGTATTACAGCCATTCCATTCCAGCGTCTGTTGAATTCCAACACAAACACAAAGCTGAGCTACTTCAGTTCTTGCACCAGGAGTGGAATAAAGTCACTCAAGAACAATGTGAAAGACTTGTGGAGAGCATGCCAAGACACATGAAAGCTGTGATTAAAAATAAGGGTTATTGCACCAAATATTGATTTCTGAACTCTTCTTAAGTGTAAACATTAGTATTATGTTGTTTTAAAATGAATTTGATCTTGTTTCTTTGCATGTTTTAGGTCTGAAAACATGTATATTTTTTGTTATTTTGACCATTTGTCATTTTTCTGCAAATAAATGCTCTAAATGATTTACCTGGCCAGCCAAATGATATCTCTCTGTATTTCCTATACAGCGCGATACCATTTGGACACCCTCGCTCCACCCTCGCTCCCCCGGTTAACAACGGACTCTGCGATTCTGATTCGTTCAAAGATGGTGACGTCAGTGCACCCGCCTTTGCCCGCAACGTCCCTTCCATTCAGCTGTAAAATTGGTCTTAAATGACCTAAAACACATCGATTCCTTAAAACCACAGCAGCTGACAGCTCTAGAGGCCTTTCTTTTAAAAAAAATATGTTTTTGCATTGCTTCCTACCGGCTTGGTTCACGTCGCTGTCTGTTAACTGTTCTCTGATTGGTTCACTTAGCTGTCTGTCTAAGCGCAACAGCAGCGCATTCTGGACCAAGCATTACCAGACTCGCCGCTGGTACAGCGATGAGTCATGGATTCTTCCAGGCAACTAAATGATAATATTTTTATTTGGAATTTGGGGGAAATGTTGTCAGTAGTTTATAGACTCAAACTAAAATGTTCCTTTTGACCAAACACAAACCTATAAGTAGTAAAATCAGAAAAAAATGATCATTTTGCAGTGGTCTCTTATTTTTTTTTCAGAGCTGTATGTACTGCTCATGTCCAACCAGGAAGTAAATACAATTCCGCAAAATCTGATTAGATTTTTAGCAAACTTCTAAATACAATTATCTTAATATCAGTGAAATTGGCATAAGTAACACAATTGTGTAATGATGTGTTATGTGGAATATAAGAGTGACAAGAGCACACAAGGGCGACAGTGTCAGTGTTTGGTAACCTGTTTTGAAAGCTGTTTATTTATGATGAATTAAATGTAATCAATGTCCCAATCAGTTTTGTCATCTCTGAAGTGCTCTCCAAAAACTCTAGAAGATGATGACAAAAACACATTGTGTGTAAGTTTCTAATTGTTTTTTATGAAATCGCTTTTGGAGTGTGTGGACAGATCATTTTGTAAGAGGTGGGAAAGCAAAGAAAAGTCTATCTGTTTTTGTAAAGGAGACACGCTGTGCAAAATCGACTTAAGAGCTTGTAACGATTTTGTAAGCAGTTTGTTTTCCTTTCTCATTTACTGGCCTGAAGTTGTATTTAGAGTGATTCATGCATGTTTGAGTGGACTTAGACAAACTTTACTGAGCCACAAGGGAAATTATTTGGACTCAGTAGCTCACACATTGCCGATATAATATAATAACAAAGAGCAAAAATATAAATGGTAATAAATTCAAAATAAGTAGCAAAAATAACAAGAGGCTTGTGTCAAATAAGGGAGTCTTTATTTTCAAGCATTCAAGACATCATTGCCCCAATTTACTCCCCTTGTCACCCACACAAATACACGCCCACTGCTCTATATGTACATTCTCCAATTTTATATTTTTGATCAGTGCCATTTTGGTGCGAATGTTGTATGAACTTGTATGAATGTTGTATGAATTCATACATATCATGTATGAATGCGCACTACACAGAAAGTAATTGGGAAAAGCATCGAGCAAATTAATTCCTTTTGGCCGAAATCTTTCTCTGGCGACGTTAGACTCCAGTCTAACGCGGAGTAGCTGCAGATACCGCGGCGGTCAGTGCTGACAGACTCGGACAATGGCTGCGTCACCAGAAAAACGCTTTCCACCACTTATTTTAGTCTCTGGACTGTGGGGAGATGCCCAAGTTTGACCTGGGGGTGGCATATCCCTTTAAGTTGTTGTAGATCAATACAATACAAAATCTTAAGAAACGAGTTGCCTTTCCTAAAAGACTGGCGAATCAGTATAAGTTATGATAATTGCAATACATAAATTAAGCACACTGTGAAAATAAGAACCTGAAAATGTACACTAAACGCACAAACATTTAAATCTGAAATGCCAGACCAATTAAAATGCCCACATGACTTTTCATCTGGTAAAGGATGGATTTTTTTTATATTTTACTGTGTGAAATTAAAGTTTTCAGAAGAACAGTTAGCTTATGTAACGTAATGGGGGCGCAGCATTGTCTGGGTTTATCCATTGTTCTGTGCCACGTTTGATTTAGCTTTAATTCCAGCTATTAGAATTCAAAATGCCACTGTGAGTCTGCCGCATTTATGAAGCAATCTGTCCTTAAATGTGTTATTCTTAATAGGGGGAAGAGTTTAAACCAGTCAAATTTATGCGTGAGGTAAATGGGAAACCTAGCTCCAAAATCCATGTACATTTTTCTGTTACATTTGCATAAAACATTGACTGTAGAGCAGGTTTTATTGATGATGCATCACCGCTATGCACTGCCCCAAGCAAAGTTCAGAGCCGATCGATTGACCCTTTAAAGTATTTGCAATTTTTCTGATTATCAAGAGAAAAGTGATATTTCAAAACAACTTTGAAAATCCATTTACACAATGAGGTGCTGGGCATAATGATTGATTAATAATAACTAACAAACTCAAAATCACAAATAGTTTATTAAGCAGGATTCTGTCTTAGTAACTACTTAAAGGTGCACTACTGTATGTAACTTTTTGGTAACTCGCCTGTTTCTATGGATATGTCATTGCTCTGCCTGAAATGTTCCACGGTATGACATTAAACAGCTCTACTTTACATTTATTCAATTACAGAAAAACAGGCCTTTCGACTGTGAGTTTCGACTGTGAGACAAAGCAATAACATGGAGAAAAGTATTCAACAGACCCTCCACCAGAAAAGTTACACAATTCACCTGTAATTAATACCGTATTATAATTTTACTAAGCCTTAATCATTAGTAACTATTAAGTGAATTAAAGCTACCATCTGTGAGGTTATTTGATTAATTTTGTACCGGCAGATGGCAGATGTGAAACCTGCACACTACTGTATCAGTTAGCAGTAACGTCAATAGGATCTAGTGGTGATATGTGAGAATACAGCAGGGGTGGACCGGCTAATCAGAAGTTCTGCAGACGTTCTCTGATGACTCTGTGGTGGTTGGGTGTATCAGGGATGGACAGGAGCTGGAGTACAGGACACTGCAAATTTTGTGGAGTGGTCCCAGGCAAACCATCTGCTCTTGAACGTTGACACGACCAACTGGTGATTGACTTCAGGAGAAAGAGGACACCAGTGGAGCTCATTAACATCCAGGGTCATGAGGTGGAAATAGTGGACTGCTACAAGTACCTCGGCATCCATGTGAACAACAGGCTGGACTGGAGGGACAACTGTAATGCTGTCGATAAGAAGACCATGAGCAGACTCAGACAGCAGACAGGAGGACATTGGACAAACTGCTCTCCATCATGGACACTCCTGCTCACCCACTGTACCAAACCATAGAGGGACAGAGGAGCTCATTCTCCAACAGGCTCCTACAGCACCACTCAAACAGTGAGAGGACTACATTCATACCATACTCCATACAACTGGACAACAACTCAGTCTTAAAGAGATATGCCACCCCCAGGTCAAATTTGGGCATCTCCCCACAGTCCAGAGACTAAAATAAGTGGTGGAAAGCGTTTTCCTGCTCACCCAGCCATTGTCCGAGTCTGTCGCCACTGACCGCCGCGGTATCTGCAGCTCCTCCGCCTTAGACTGGAGTCTAACGTCGCCAGAGAAAGATTTCGGCCAAAAGGAATTAATTTGCTCGATGCATTTCCCAATTACTTTATGTGTAGTGCGCATTCATATCGAGTGCAAATAAATGTGCAAATCAACACGGAGAGCTTGACTTGGTCATTTTGGGTGGGAACTATTTTCCAGTGCGGAAGAATACAGTCGAATCACGCACCACGTTGTGCAACAGGGGAACTCCCTTCCCGGTGCGTAACTGGGATTCCCCTGGCAGCGTGCTGCATGATTCGGCTGTATTCTTCCGCACTGGAAAATAGTTCCCACCCAAAATGACCAAGTCAAGCTCTCCGTGTTGATTTGCACATTTATTTGCACTCGATATGAATGCGCACTACACATAAAGTAATTGGGAAACGCATCGAGCAAATTAATTCCTTTTGGCCGAAATCTTTCTCTGGCGACGTTAGACTCCAGTCTAAGGCGGAGGAGCAGCAGATACCGCGGCGGTCAGTGCTGACAGACCTGGACAATGGCTGGGTGAGCAGGAAAACGCTTTCCACCACTTATTTTAGTCTCTGGACTGTGGGGAGATGCCCAAATTTGCCCTGGGGGTGGCATATCCCTTTAAGTTACGGATAAGCTTATGCTCTGTCAATCAGTACTTTATTGCACTGCCGTTCTGGCCTCCTGTATATAGCTGTGATTTTATATTTTATTACTTATTGCCATAGTAGTATTACTTATTACCATAGTGTTTCTACTGATTCTTATTATACATTATTCCTCTGACCATGGGAGTCTATGGCAACCCCTAGAACCGTCTGGTAAAAAGTTGTGAAATTTTGCATGCACATTCCAGCCTCTTCCCATTACAGCCTCTTCCCATTACCCACAGCAATTTATAGGCCCCCACCCCCAACCGTCTAGTGCCACCAGCAGGTCAAAGTTTCAGGAATTTTCAGCGTTGCTAGGCAACGCAGAAATATACCTTTGATCTGTCTTTGATGTGTCTTTGATCTGTTAAACCTTGTTAGACCCTGTTAGACCCTGTCAGACTCTGTTAGACCCTGTCAGACTCTGTTAGACCCTGTCAGACTCTGTTAGACCCTGTCAGACCCTGTTAGACCCTGTCAGACTCTGTTAGACCCTGTCAGACTCTGTTAGACCCTGTCAGACTCTGTTAGACCCTGTCAAACCCTGTTAGACCCTGTCAGACTCTGTTAGACCCTGTCAGACTCTGTTAGACCCTGTCAGACTCTGTTAGACCCTGTCAAACCCTGTTAGACCCTGTCAGACTCTGTTAGACCCTGTCAGACTCTGTTAGACCCTGTCAGACCCTGTCAGACCCTGCATGCTGCCTACATGCTGAGGCCTACATGCACCTTCGGTGCTTGGCCCCACATTGCTGCTTGCAGCTATATTTTTTCTATTTTATTTTGACTTGTACATATACACTTATTTTTATGTCTCATTTGCTATCTCTATCTTTCTTGCTATTCTCCTGTTTTTTGTTACTCTCTGCTATATATTATATTTGAAGAGTGAGCTACTGTACCCAAATAATTTCCCTCGTGGATCAATAAAGTTTGTCTAAGTCTAAGTCTAAGTCTGATCTAATTTCAGACAGCAGTTTCAAGTTTTTCCTCATACTTTATTAAAGATAACAAAAGAGGGGTCTTATGCAAATAGAATTTTGGGAGTTTTTCACCATGTCATTAAAAACATGCCTGAAGTGGTTTTAGACGTGATCCGTGCCTGTTACAGATCTCTCCTGGACTTTATTCAAATCCTCCTTACGGTTAGCTGTAAGATTCTGTAAAATGCTCAGACCACAAGCCTACAAGCCGACAAGTCTGTGAGTTCATTAGCGGGATGTACGCTGATAGGAGCAAAGGGAGGGGAGACTCAGAATGTCAAATGTCAACAAAAATGAAACTTATAAAACATGTTCATATGTTGCTTTAGGCAAATATGTGTCCCACCACGGAAGCTGAGGACGCATGTCGGCATTACAGATTCTCAGGAAATGCGTTTTTTGTGTTGTTGTTTTTTTTCAAAATTTGTGATTTTCATTTTTTTGCATAATGTGCTAGTTGAGATCATGAAGACGCCTCTCCATGTTTCAGATAACAGCATTAGTGACGTTAAAAACATACATTTTAATTTTAATGTTTCTGGAATTTCTGGGATCTGCTATGGCTGCTTTCAAATAGAGATAACTTTTTTTAAAATATTGTCAGATTTTCACATGTAAGACATCATTGGAAAGCTTAGAACCTGTACTTTCAGAATCTGTGAATAACTCAAAACGCCTCCGCGACGACTTGGTATTGGTTTTCCTGCGGTTGGACACATATAGCATTTAAAAAACAATAAATGATAACATGACGATCTTAATATGTTATGTGTTAGCAGTTAATACCCCATAGAAGTAAAATACCCCCTCTTTAAGGTGTAGTTATTATAAAGTAGCTCCAATTACAGTAATAATTATATAATTCGTCCTTTAACAAATGATGTTACTAATCTGGCTACCTCGGCTATGATATTAATTGCAGCATCAAGTAAATGGGGGCAAATCTCTTCACTCGGTCCTCCTAATCATTTAACTGCCATTAGAGCGACTGGCCGGGGGGTATAATTGAAGTCGCTCATGGTTGTGGAAAATAACTCAGTAACAAAGACACAGGGGTGGCCGCCTTACTATGGGCGCTAGTGAGCAAGAGCTTAATAGATTATGTAAGGACTTATAACTCATGCAGGGCTTTTATTAAAGTCCACATTTTCTCACACTTAGATTATCAGACTTCACGTTACATGAAAAGTGGTTCCCATGTTAAAAATTCAGGCCTATATTTTTGGTAACATTTGGTCAATTCTGGCATTAGCGATATTACAGATTGCAATTTCACACATCGTAACGCAAATATTTAGACCATGTGGCAACTATGGAAGCCCTGGAGGGACATTCTGTTTTTGTATTTTTGTTTTGTTCAAATTTGTATTTTAAGTCTTTTGAGGAACACTTTACATAATTACTTATTTCATTCCCATAAATATGATGTTTTAGGCAGATAATTTTGCATCTAGCAGCCAAAACATGTCAAGGTAAATAC
Source organism: Paratrypauchen microcephalus (assembly GCA_036785185.1). Lineage (NCBI taxonomy): Eukaryota > Metazoa > Chordata > Actinopteri > Gobiiformes > Gobiidae > Paratrypauchen > Paratrypauchen microcephalus. The sequence goes on from JAVJIX010000265.1 coordinate 708,064, forward strand.
ATGTTGCTAATAAAATTGTCCGTCTAAAATATTTTAAAGGTCCTATGGCATGAAATTTTCACTTTCTGAGGTTTTTGAACGTTAATGTGAGCTCCCCTACCCTGTTTAGCCCCCCCCCCCCCCCCCTCATGGTTAAAAGTTGCATTTGCTATCCTTTTCTGCGTTACAAAAAATCGGACCTCAAACGGGCGATTTTGAACAAGGCACCTTACTGACGTCAGATCGAAAAAAGAAATGCAAATGCAGTTCCACCCCCGTCTGTCTGTACTCAGCGTCTCACGCCCAGAGAGTTTGGACTGCGAATGCGCTAGGCAATGCGAAATGCGTTTTTTTATTTGCCTGGAGGCACGTCCAAGTGTTTCTAGGCTCGGAAGTCCTTTATCTGAGCCTCTGGACCTTTGAACAGCAGTGGTTTAATTTTATTTTCTGTGGAAATGTGTTTATTTTTCAATGGAACGCTTCAAATCTCTCTCCCTGTGCAAAAACACGGAAATGGATCAGCTGAGAGCTGAGAGCAAGAGCGGAGAGTTTGGCCACACCCCCGCCCTCTACTATAGGCCATCTCTTTTCTCCTCATTTGCATTCAAGCAACAACGCCCATTATGGCCTGTTCCAGAGTGACATTTATGACTCTTTCTCATCTTATCTCTGTTTCTCATGCACTGAGTGTTGATTTTGAAGAAGGATTCATTTACAGTATTAGGGAACCATTAAGGAGCCATATAAAAGCATCAAGAAGTACCATGTCATGGGATCTTTAACTATTATAACCATAGACTGTATGGACTTAGCTAATGGCTGCCTCAAAATAGGAAATGGTGGACGCTCTTCCGGCTCCATCAACTGCAATTGCTGGCTCCAATTGTCACCCCTCTCTCTGTAACTGCTGTAGTGAGCCTCGTCATTTTGGTCTTAAAATGTTTGAACTAACCCGCTCTACGTGATCCTATTTTTATTTTGCAACTTTGTACATAAATACATTTCGATTCCTAATATGGACCTGGCTCCAAATTCACTCCTATAACCTCTAGCCTCGTGAGCGTCTTTTGACTGAAGCCAAACGGTATGGGTGTCGTAACACTTCCTTAGTCCTCAGTCTATGATTATAACTGAAGACAATGGATATTACCAAAGTAGCACTAAATACTGGCAGAATTTACAATAAAAAATGTGACTTTCATCTTGCAGGAGAAGAATAACTCTCTATACTTCATCTCTATCGTGCCCATTGTTTCTAATAATCTACTGTATCCGACCACAATATCTATCATACTTCAGTTTGGATTCCCTAAAGTACAAGAATTTCTCCTTATTGGACAAAAGTCAAACTCAATTCCTCACAATATATCATTATTTGAACAGTATCGGCTCGTTAATCACTTCTAAATAAATTGAGAAATCAAACTGACCATTAGTGTGGAGCCTGTAGCCATAGCTGCTGAGCTTGTAGTCCTGTGTTCTCAAATTAAAGTCTAAAACGGCTCTTAACCTCCATCGTTTATGAGGTGATTTCATTTTGGGCAAGATGTCGATATTTGTGACTGAAACAAAGCCAGAGATGGCCACAAGTCTTCCTCACTCCTCCCCAAATCCACAGACTACAACACTTCTGTTACTATAATCCTCGAGACTGCAAAAAAATCACTCTCCAAATGCCAGCTACGAAGTCACCTCCAACTCGTAAAAAAAAAAAAAAAAAAAGATCCATCCATCCATTTTCTTCCGCTTATCCGGGGCCCGGACACTTCCTCCAGCTCCTCCGGGGGGACCCCAAGGCATTCCCAGGCCAGCCGGGACACATAGTCCCTCCAGCGTGTCCTGGGTCTTCCCCGGGGCCTCCTCCCGTTGGGACATGCCCGGAACACCTCCCGAGGGAGGTGACCAGGAGGCATCCGAAACAGATGCCCGAGCCACCTCAGCTGCTCCTCTCGACGTGGAGAAGCAGCGGCTCTACTCCGAGCCCCTCCCGTGTGACCAAGCTCCTCACCCTATCTCTAAGGGTGCGCCCAGCCACTCTACGGAGGAAACTCGTTTCGGCCGCTTGTATCCGCGATCTCGTCCTTTCGGTCATTACCCAAAGCTCATGACCATAGGTGAGGGGAGGAACGTAGATTGACCGGTAAATTGAGAGCTTCGCCTTTTGGCTCAGCTCCCTCTTCACCACAATGGTCCGGTACAGCGACCGCATCACTGCCGACGCTGCACCGATCCGCCTGTCAATCTCACGCTCCATCCTCCCCTCACTCGTGAACAAGACCCCGAGATCTTGTTCACAAGTGAAGTATCTCGGAAAAAAAAGATTATGTAAGATAAGTCTTCGTAGTATGAGCATTAGAGTATAAAGAATCTAATATCTCATTTCTATATATTTTCTGAACCGTCTGACTTCAAATTAGTGTTCTAGCATAATTTTTGAATGATGAACTAATGTTTACCTTATATGGTGGAGGACGTCGGCCCTAGCCCCTCCGCTTCGTGCTCCATAACATCAGACGTATGTGATTGGATGAGTGTCTGTGGAGCCCCAGAGAACAGTGTAAGACTTTTATCCCGTGTATTTGTAAGATTAGAAGAGATCATATCAGATCAGATACATAAATCCTAAACCTGCTGCTCCGTTCACTTTATGAAAAATATCTAATCTAATACTATTCATTCGTTATGTCACCTACAAATTGTAAAAATGTTTGCTTATGTCAGATAATCCTTTGTAGAATGAGGTACTACTCTGGGACAAAGTTGATTTCCTTATTGGCATGTACGTCAGTGGTGTGTGCTGTTTCAATTAGACTGATCAGCGAAGTGGAGACGGTAATATTTGTAAAGGAAGCACGCAGAGGCAGGTTTGAAAAGTTAGCTTGCTGCATAATGCCTTTTAACCCTATTAAAATCGAGCTAAATAGATGGCAGGATGCATTCGTCTGTGAATGAATGTCCTTAAGCTTTAAAGCGGTAAATTAGTACCCAGAGTGCATTGCAGGGCTGATTGATGTTGATTGAGACATGCATAGGGAATCAAACACAATGAAAAGGCCTTTCGTAAACCTTTACATATTAATAAAACGAATGCATGGCTCAAAATATATATAGATTTCAATCTTTAAAGGGATATGCCACCCCCAGGTCAAATTTGGGCATCTCCCCACAGTCCAGAGACTAAAATAAGTGGTGGAAAGCGTTTTCCTGGTCACCCAGCCATTGTCCGAGTCTGTCAGCACTGACCGCCGCGGTATCTGCAGCTACTCCGCGTTAGACTGGAGTCTAACGTCGCCAGAGAAAGATTTCGGCCAAAAGGAATTAATTTGCTCTATGCTTTTCCCAAACACAGCCGAAGCACACAGGGGAATCCCTGTTACGCACCACGTTGGGAGTTCCCCTGTTACACAGCGTGGTGTGTGCTTCGGCTCTGTTTTTCCGCACTGAAAAATAGTTCCCACCCAAAATGACCAAGTCAATCTCTCCGTGTTGATTTGCACATTTATTTGCACTCGATATGAATGTGCACTACACAGAAAGTAATTGGGAAACGCATCGAGCAAATTAATTCCTTTTGGCCGAAATCTTTCTCTGGCGACGTTAGACTCCAGTCTAACGCGGAGTAGCTGCAGATACCGCGGCGGTCAGTGCTGACAGACCTGGACAATGGCTGCGTCACCAGAAAAAACGCTTTCCACCACTTATTTTAGTCTCTGGACTGTGGGGAGATGCCCAAGTTTGACCTGGGGGTGGCATATCCCTTTAAAGTGAGCAGTAGTGGTAGTAGTAGAGGTAGTAGATATTAAAAGTGACAGAGATCTGGTGGGAAGTGGTGAGTAGATACAAGGCTGAGGAAGATTGTAAAATACTGGTATGGTCAGCATACTCCCCAAAATTTGGAGGCAGCCAACTGGACGTTACCTTTGTAAGATGGGCCAGTAAGAGAATTACAGCCATGTGCACATGGCCTCCCCACAGTAGAGGGGAATATCTTAAAATCCTTTGGGAAAATACAACAGGAATTTGGTTTGGACAAATCAGATATAGGTATTTCCAATTAAGACATATTTATGATTAAAAAAATTAGGAACACACAAAATAGAAGGGCAATGAATTGGTAGAAATTATAACAAAGGCATATGTGTCCCACCACGGAATCGTCTCGGAGGCGTTTGGAGTTATTCACAGATTCTGAAAGTACAGATTCTAAGCCTTCCAATGATGTCTTACATGTGAAAATCGGACCATATTTTAAAAAGTTGTCTCTATTTGAAAGCAGCCATACCACATTTTCTAAATCTGAGAAAATCCTTCTCGAAGTTTGGTCTCTTCAGCCCCTGTTAATGCCTAACAAGCATTTTTGAAATTAAAAATGTATGTTTTTAACATCACTAATGCTGTTATCTGAAACATGGAGAGGCGTCTTCATGATCTCAACTAGCACATTATGCAAAAAAACGAAAAATCACAAATTTTGAAAAAACACAAACGCATTTCCTGAGAATCTGTAATGCTGGCATGCGCCCTCAGCTTCCGTGGTGGGACACATATAAACAACTTCCCGCCAAAGTTGTATCTAAATTATACAAATCTTTGCAGAATGTTAATAAGAATGAGACTTTGTATATAAAAAAGAAATGGGAAAGAGAACTGCAGATAGAATGTCTTACAGCATACTTCATCAAGCTCAAGGCACTGGAGAGAATTTGGCTGGAAAAACATGGTGAGGTATTTTATTACTTTAAGCATCAAAAATAAACAAATGACACCCCCCCCCCTACAGTGCTGAAGACTGAGCGCCAATCATTCTCACGTGTTTCGGACATGTACAAAAATTAAATCTTTTGGGAAAATATTGTAATCGTAATAGGAAAAATACTAGGCTATGAAATACCTAATGACCCACGAGTCATGTACATGGGACCTATTCAGACCAAAGACTTTTATTTGTTTAAAGATCCCATGTCATGGTACTTCTTGATGCTTTTATATGGCTCCTTAACGGTTCCCTAATACTGTAAATGAATCCTTCTTCAAAATCAACACTCAGTGCATGAGAAACAGAGATAAGATGAGAAAGAGTCATAAATATCTCTCTCAAACACTTTATTCTGGGCGTTGTTGCTTGAATGCAAATGAGGAGAAAAGAGCTGGCCTATAGTAGAGGGTGGGGGCGTGGCCAAACTCTCCGCTCTGAGCTCTCAGCTGATCCATTTCCGTGTTTTTGCACAGGGGGAGAGATTTGAAGCGTTCCATTGGAAAATAAACACATTTCCACAGAAAATAAAATTAAACCACTGCTGTTCAAAGGTCCAGAGGCTCAGATAAAGGACTTCCGAGCCTAGAAACACTCGGACGTGCCTCCAGGCAAATTAAAAAACGCATTTCGCATTGCCTAGCTCATTCGCGGTCCAAACTCTCTGGGCGTGATTTACAGAGACGCTGAGTACAGACAGACGGGGGTGGAACTGCATTTGCATTTCTTTTTTCGATCTGACGTCAATAAGGTGCCTTGTTCAAAATCGCCTGTTTGAGCTCCGATTTTTTGTAACGCAGAAAAGGATCACAAATGCTCAGTTTAGACATTTCGCAACTTTTAACCATGGGGGGGGCTAAACAGGGTAGGGGAGCTCACATTAACGTTCAAAAACCTCAGAAAGTGAAAATTTCATGCCATGGGACCTTTAAAATCATGCTGATGGCTAGTAAGAAAACTGTAACGAGGAACTGGCTAAAAAGTGGCTCATTAGAACTGAAACAGTGGATGGAAATTATTGAGGACATCTGCAGCATCTGCTGGAGGTCCCCCGGTCCCGGAGCAAACAGTGGGGTGATCGTTCTTTTGCAGTGGCCGTTCCAAAACTTGGAATTCTTTGCCCACTGAGTTACTGACCTGCCTCTGTTCAAAGCCAAACTTAAAACCTATTTATTTAGAATGGCTTTTAACACTTAGTGGCCCTGTGACACTTTCTTTATTTTAATTGTTTATCTTAATTGGTATTTTAATGGTATTTTAATGTGCTTTGTTGACCTTTTTGTATGATGTTTATTCTGTCCTGATAACACATAGGCCGCATTATGCTGACAGATAGCGAACAAAAACAAGAAAGACCCAATAGGCTTGACTCCAGTGTGATTGCGTGACAGCGTTTACTGAAGTTTGTTGGTATATTTGATTTCTCTTCTCATTTCTTTCTTTATTCTTTCTTTTTTCCGTAAAACTGAAACACAATGAAACACAAATACATACCATGACTCAATCGAAATAAAACAGATTGTCCACAATTTTCTTCCTCTACAGATTGTAAATCAGGTAAGTATAATATAACTGAAGTTAACATCTTTGTTTTACATTAACTGTGTGCACAGGTAAGTATTAGCAACGTAAATGCAGCAAATAGCATCGTTTCCCACACAAACAAAGCATTAGCACGAAGGCTTAACAATGAACCAGATGAGTCAGCAGTCTAGCTGAGGTATTGCTAATGATTAGCTTCCCGGTTAGCATTCCGATTAGCATAGTGTTTGTTTCAACATAATTCAAGCATGTCAAACATAAATTCCAACATTATACTACCAATTAACAACTTAAATGTCAAACAGCAACAAAAACTCACTGTTGGTTCCACTTCAAGGCTCAACAACTGACTGTCTGTGGAGGAGCACTTTTACTGGGTGCTTGCAGGTCTAATGCTTGGACCACTACTGACACGTAACATGAAAAGGCAGGACTAAAAACACATGTAGTAACTCAGAGCACCACTAGGGGCGCCAAATACTTACTGACAAGAGTCAGCACACTCCCCGCTTGGTATACATGTATACCACAATTTACCCTTTCTTCTCCCGCATAAGTAAAACAATATCATTAACAGGTCTAAGGTACTCTTTAAGTACTCCTTGGCTAAGAGTCTTCACTATTACCTTACGAACTTTGTTGTCTGAACTAGCAATGGCCTTAACTATTCGTCCCAGAGGCCACATATTACGGTTTGCTTGACTGTCCTTTATCAAAACAATGTCACCTTCCTTGAGGTCAGGCTTCTCCAAAGTCCACTTCCTCCGTGGTTGAAGTGTTGCCAGATACTCCGATCGCCATCTCTTCCAGAAGGAGTCCGCCAAGTTCTGGACCTGGCGCCACTGTACCTTGCAGAGATGATCCAACTCGAAGTCTCCCAGGGGTGAAGGATTAACACTTGCTTTCTGGGTAAGCAGTGTCGCAGGTGAGAGCATTTCAGGTACCTCTACATCGTAGGAAATTGGGACCAGAGGACGAGCATTCATTATGGCCATAACCTCAGCCATCAAGGTTGACAGGACTTCATGAGTCAATCTGGTTGCACTACCCTTCAGTAGCAGTCCATCCAAGATGCGCCTTGCCACTCCTATTAATCTTTCCCAAGCTCCTCCCATGTGTGAGGAATGGGGAGCATTGAAGGTCCATGTACATCCTTGCTCTTGTAAGTGGGTCTTGATTTCAGGGTCGTCTGTATTAATTTGCAATTCTCGACATGCACCTATAAAATTTGTGCCCCTATCCGACCGTAAGTGCTTGACAGGTCCACGAATGGCTAGAAAGCGCCTCATGGCGTTGATGAAGCTCGAGGTCGACATGGATTCAATAACCTCAAGGTGCACTGCTCTTGTACTTAAACAAGCAAAAATGACTGCCCACCTCTTGCTCTCAGCAGCTCCACCTCGTGTCCGCCGCGTGATAACAGTCCATGGGCCGAAAACGTCAAGTCCCACATGAGTGAAGGGTGGATCTGTTGCCAGCCTGTCTGCTGGCAGATCAGACATTTTCTGCACTTCTCTCTTCCCTCTCAACTTCTTACAGGTGACACATTTGTATATGGTGCTGGAGATGAGTCTTCTCCCACCTATTATCCAAATACCAGCAGTGCGCAATGCACCCTCTGTGAAGTGGCGACCCTGGTGGGCTACCTTGTCGTGATAATGTCGGACCAGAAGCGTAGTCACATGATGACTGGCTGGTAGGATGAGTGGGTGTTTTTCTTGATCTTCTAAGTCTGCCCTGCGTATCCGACCTCCAATTCGAAGCAGTCCGCTATCGTCGATGAAGGGGTCAAGCTTGGCAAGGGGACTTTTTCGGTGCACTTTGGTACCCTGCGTCAAACATTTCCGCTCCTCTTTGTAAGCATCCTCTTGCACAGCCTTGAACACACTCGTCTTCGCTTGAGAACACTCTGTGCTGAGCAGCTGACTACATTGATGCCATCCCTTGCAACCGTCACCGTTCTTCACTCCTGAGAATGACTTGGCTACATGAATGAGAGTTGCCATGCCCCTTACAAGACTCTTCCAAGAAGAGAAGCGTTCAAATCTTGATGCACCGAGAGCCTGTTCCGCTACCTTGGTTACAAGACAGGTCACTTGGGGTCGAACTTCTTTGTCTGAGTCTGCGTCAACAAGCTCAAACGTTTCAGCTTTGTCATCGTGGTCAGTGGCCAACTGACTGAGAAATGGGGGGCCGAGCAACCAACTGGACGATGAGAGGTGAGATGCCGGGAATGGCCTGGTTCCCTGGTCTGCAGGATTGTGGTCAGTCAAGACGTACTGCCACTGTTTCGGCTCAGTAGATCCACGAATACGAGCTACTCGGTTAGCTACATAGGTATGGAACCTTCGTGAACTGTTGTGTATGTAGCCTAGTACAACGCGACTATCTGTGAAGAATCTGACTGCATGTAGCTCTATATCAATTTCAGATTGGATCACTTCAGCCAGCTCAACAGCCAAGACTGCTGCGCACAACTCTAGGCGCGGAATGGTGTGCATAGGGTAAGGAGCGAGTTTTGATTTGCCCATAACAAATCCTACATGCCATCTTCCTTCAGAATCCAGGGCACGCAGGTAAGCTACAGCAGCTATTGCCAGAGTCGAGGCATCTGCAAAAACACAGAGTTCTATCCATGTACAGCATGATACAGAGACTGGAAGGTATGATCTCCGTATGCAAACCTGCTCCAGGTCTGTTAAGGAGTTGATCCATGCTTTCCACTGCATCTCTTTCTCTGGTGGGAGGGGCATGTCCCACTCGTACTGTTCTGCAGTTATGTCTCTCACCAGTGCTTTGCCTTGGACGGTGATGGGAGATGCGAATCCAAGTGGGTCATAAAGACTGTTGATGGTGGACAGCATACCTCTCCGAGTGAATGGTTTGATGTCTCTTGAGACTCTGAAGGTGAAAATATCTGTCTGGAGTTCCCAGTTTAAACCTAAACTTCTCTGCAAGGGCAAGGGGTCTGCTCCAAGGTCTAGATCTTTAAGGTCACTTGCTCGTTCTTCAACAGGAAAGGCCTCCATGACCCTTGGGCTATTGGAAGCTATCTTGTGCAGGTTTAAGTTGGACTCCACCAGCAGAGTTTTGGTTCGCTGTAGGAGACTGATAACCTCGTCCTCCTTGGCCAGTGATGTGAGTCCATCGTCAACATAGAAGTTCCTGAAGACAAACTCCTTTGCATCACTGCCATGTTCTGCCTCTCCTTGCTCTGCAGCCTTCCTCAGCCCATATGTTGCCACTGCTGGTGATGGGCTGTTGCCAAACACATGCACAGTCATCCAGTAGTCTATGATCTCCTTGTCCGGATCATTATCTTTGTGCCACAGAAATCGGAGGAAATGGCGATGGTCCTCTCTGACCTTGAACCCATAGAACATTTGCTCTACATCGGCGGTGACAGCAATTTGTTCTCTTCTGAACCTTAGTAGAACACCAATTAGTGTATTGTTGAGGTTGGGTCCACTAAGAAGCACATCATTCAATGACGTTCCGTTGTACTCAGCGCTAGAGTCAAAAACAACCCTTATTTTCCCTGGCTTCTGGGGGTGGTAAACGCCAAAGGTCGGTAAGTACCAGCATTCCTGCTCTGGCTGTAGTTGAGGAGCTGGCTCTGCCTGGTGATTGTTGATTACCTTCTGCATAAACTCAAAGAAGTGCCGTTTCATTTCAGGTTTCTTTCTGAATGAGCGCTGGAGAGAATGGAGCCTTTGAGAGGCCTGCTCTCTGTTATTGGGAAGGGGCTTACGAGGAGAACGAAAAGGTAAGGGTGCAACCCAGTGGTTTTCATTGTCCATATACACCTCCTTTTCCATTATTCTCAGAAAGTCGCTGTCATCCACTGACATGGCTGGTTTGTTATCTTCAGGTGTTTTCTGAAACACTCCGTCTCCGAGACCAGCCCTACTTGTCTTTTGAAAGGCCTGTGAGGGCGACTGAGGCTCGCACTGAGTCACTCCCTCGGGCTTCTCCTTTATGTGGATGCTGTTAGTGCATGGCTTAAGAAAGGAAGAGCGTCCGTTTTGAAGGACCTGTGTCTTGTAGGCATTGACTTCCTCAGTCTTGTGAGCACCACCCAAACACATCTCCCCTACTATGACCCAGCCGAGGTCAAGACGCTGCGCGTATGGCGAATTGTGTGGCCCGTTGCGCTGCTCACGTACCTTGTGCAAGCTCAGAATGTCCCTGCCCAGCAGCAGAAGAATGGGTGCACTGTGGTCAAGCGGTGGGATCTTATCAGCCACTGGTCTGAGGTGAGGGAAATATTGGGTGCACTCAGGTGTTGGAATTTCTGATCGGTCGTCAGGCAAGTGATTACACTCTAACAGGGTGGGAAGTGTAACCTTGGTTTTCTGATCAAGAGATTCCACGATGATGTTGCTTGCTTTCCTCCCCGCAGTCTCGATTCTGCCAGAGCATGTCTTTAGCGTGTATGGGGATGTGGTGCCGTTAATGCCCAACAGATTGAAGAATTCCGATTTCACTAAAGACCGGTTACTTTGGTCATCGAGTATTGCGTACACTCTTTGAGACTTACTTGGATTGTCGGCATGGTACACCTTAACCAAGCAGATTTTTGAACAGGACTTAGGCCGTGGTGCGTCGCCACATATCTCCGTACACTTGGAAGTGACAACAGGGCATGCAGAATCTTCATTCTCCCTACTTTGCTCCCCGCTTTGCTCGCTCCCAGTTGAGTGTCTAGCTTGCCCACCAGATGACCACGGAGCTGGACCAGGATGCATCGCGGAGGTATGTTTGCCGCTTTCGCACTCTCTGCATTGTATCGTGGTTTTGCAATCTTTAGCCATGTGTTTGGTGCTGGCACAACATCGAAAGCAAATTGAATTTTCTTTCAAGAATGCTTTTCTCTCATCAAGGTGTCTCCCTCGGAATCCACGGCATTTTGACAGCGGGTGAGGTTTGTTATGTATAGGACATTCTTTGTACGGTTCGTTTTTCTTCACAGCTGTGCTATCCTGCGATGCACCAACTGTGGCTATAACATCAGTTTTCCTAACTGTGACGAATGATTTTTGCATGTGTTTTTGTTCCCTTTCACCTCTGGATTGACTGGGGATGGAGGAAAAGTTGAATGCAAAACTGGGGTCATTGCGGGTCTTAGCTTGGGAGCATACGAAATCAACAAAGTAACTGAATGGTGGGAAAGGTACGTGATAACACTCCTTAAATTTGGAACCCTGTGTGATCCAGCGTTCCCGCAGTGAGAAGGGTAGCTTTTCAACAATTGGATTCACCCCTCTAGCTGTGTCGAGGTACATAAGTCCAGGCAAGAATCCCTCAGCCTTTGCAGCTTGTAGCTCTTTTAACAAGTCGCCTAACTCTCTGAGCTTGTGTGTGTCTTTGTTAGAGATAGCTGGGAAGGCATCTAGTTTCTTCAGCAGAGCATTTTCAATCACCTCTGGACTTCCGTAAGTTTCCTCCAAGCGCTCCCATACCATGCACACACCTTGTCTGGGATTATGTACATGCACAGATCTAATCCGCATGGCTTGAAGTGATGACTTGGGCCCTAACCACTTGACCAGTAGGTTGAGTTCTTCCTGCTCAGATAGGTTTAGCTCCTTCGTAGCTGCTAGGAAAGAGGCTTTCCATGCCCAGTAATTCTCTGGGCAATCATCAAAGGCAAGAAGTCCAGAGCTCACCATCTCTTTCCTCATGAGATACTGGGCTAAGACATGTGTTTGTGATGTTGGAGGCGAGTATTTCTGCTTTGGCACAAATGGCTCTGGAGAAGAGCGAGGAACATGGCGTTCAGTAGGTGCAGCTATGTGTCCAATTTCTTCAGTAAAAGATTCATACAGTGAACCTTGTACCTTATTGATTGAAGGTTGGGTATTCACTAGTCTATGGTGAACAGTGGGTGGCAGTGGACTAGGCACCTGTAGCTCCTGTGGAGCATGTGTGTCGAATGGCTGTGTTGCTACATAGTTTTTGGTGCGTTTCATTGGATCATCAAGAGTTAAATCCTGTAACTCACTGAGAGTGTGACTTTTGCTTTGTTCGAACTCTGCTGCGGCCGCTTCGTATATAGCTGCCTCTGTTGATGCCGCAGTAGCTTCTTTCTCTTGCTTTAACACATGAAGACTTGCCTCTATTGAAGCCTTCTCTTTCATCATAGCTGCCTCTTTTTCAGCAAAGGATACTTTAATTTTTGCCGCTTCAGCCTTAGCCCTGGCCCTTGTTGCAGCTGCGCTGACCGATGACTGGGCTGATGATCTGGAGGATTTGTGTGAAGCTGAGACACAAGATCTTGTCTCCACCTGAGATGGATGCTCTTTGTGGCCGTTGTTGCTCATCTTGAGACGTTTTTGCGTGCTGTTCACAGTTATTCAACTGTCTTCCCTCGCTGAGTGGTCAACATTTTACTATTCTGTCCTGATAACACATAGGCCGCATTATGCTGACAGATAGCGAACAAAAACAAGAAAGACCCAATAGGCTTGACTCCAGTGTGATTGCGTGACAGCGTTTACTGAAGTTTGTTGGTATATTTGATTTCTCTTCTCATTTCTTTCTTTATTCTTTCTTTTTTCCGTAAAACTGAAACACAATGAAACACAAATACATACCATGACTCAATCGAAATAAAACAGATTGTCCACAATTTTCTTCCTCTACAGATTGTAAATCAGGTAAGTATAATATAACTGAAGTTAACATCTTTGTTTTACATTAACTGTGTGCACAGGTAAGTATTAGCAACGTAAATGCAGCAAATAGCATCGTTTCCCACACAAACAAAGCATTAGCACGAAGGCTTAACAATGAACCAGATGAGTCAGCAGTCTAGCTGAGGTATTGCTAATGATTAGCTTCCCGGTTAGCATTCCGATTAGCATAGTGTTTGTTTCAACATAATTCAAGCATGTCAAACATAAATTCCAACATTATACTACCAATTAACAACTTAAATGTCAAACAGCAACAAAAACTCACTGTTGGTTCCACTTCAAGGCTCAACAACTGACTGTCTGTGGAGGAGCACTTTTACTGGGTGCTTGCAGGTCTAATGCTTGGACCACTACTGACACGTAACATGAAAAGGCAGGACTAAAAACACATGTAGTAACTCAGAGCACCACTAGGGGCGCCAAATACTTACTGACAAGAGTCAGCACAATGTTTATTGTTTTTTTTTATCTTGTTTTTAATGTTATACAGCACTTTGGTCGGCTTTGGCTGTTGGAAGTTGCTATAGAAATAACGTTTGATTGATTGATTGATTGAGGAAATTTATTTGATGTAAAAAATTACTTACTATCTAAGGTTGAAAGCGAGTAAATTTGAGAAAAGACGGATGGATTGACAATAAGAATAAGAGAAATGCATAGCTTTTTATGTTTTTTGTAGAACCCCACAGATTTTGTTTTGTTCTGTACCTTTGTTTTTGAAAAAGCATAAATAAAAAGTGAAGAAAAGATATTAAAAGTGACCCGCTTGTCCCCATGGAGATGTTATTGCTTTGCCTGGAATGTTCCATGATATAATATTAAACGTATCTAAATCCTAGATCTAGAACTATGGAGAGCTGATTCACAATATGAACTCGTGTTTTTCAAGTATTTTGTGCAATAAAAGCACTTTTAAATTAAACGAATGCTAGATAAATGTTTAATAGACAAGAGGAGCTCAGCTGGTTTGTCCACTGATTTGAAGGTTGGTGGTTCGAATCCCGCTCTTGACGTAAACACCACTGGTCAGATCCAGAGCCACTGACCCACAAGTTGGCTGGTGTGATTCCAGCTTCCACAGATGAATGCTGTTGTTGTGTCCTTGGGCAAGACACTTAACCCACCTCGCCCCCAGTATCTGTGTACATTGCTGTATGAATGTGGGTGAATGGGGGAGTGATTCCCCTTGAGTGCTGTGAAGGTGGAAAAGCGTCCACTTACTTAGACACCAGGATAGGTTTTTTTTGGTCCTTCACATATGCTCACTTTAGTCTCTACAGATGGTTTGGCCCCGAAGTTGAAATGGACTAAATCCCATTTTCTCTCCGCTCTTTGGTTCCATAAAGGCGGAGACAGACGGGAAAAGGGGCGCCATGGCCTCGGCACACTTTACGACTTTCACAATCGTTCAGGAGTACAATCGGATTTTTATGACGCCACGGTCCTGCGCTCTCTGCCTTTCCTGAGCCCAAAACATTACACCAGCAGCAAACTAACAAGGCCCTTATGTTTAATGGACTCCACACAGTTTTTCTGTCCCACTTCCAGCCACAGCCAAATTGTCAGAGCTATGAGGAGACGACAGATATGCAGGTGGACATTTTTCCCTCTCCTAATGGGACCTAATTCACAATGTGTTTTACACCTTTCGCCAGCTGTTTCGCACATTCCCACATCCTATTTCACTGTTTTCTGTATTTGAATTAGAATGAAGTGAAAGTGCACAGTTTCACTAAAACATATCATAAAATTGTTGTGTTTAAGATTTAACAAACAACAACATCTTGCTGAGTTTTTGCTAGTTTTTATATTATGAAGCATGTATCATTATTTACTGGCTGGACATAGGTAACAGATATGGCTATGAGGTATTTCCATAACTGTTACCAAGCAACCATCACAGTAAACAACAATAAATTATAGTAGTAAAATGAATGTTTAAACCAGGGGTGTCAAACATGCCCTTCAAGACCTTTAATCTGGCCCTCGGCTGATTTTCTATTAAAATATTTAAATTTTCTATTAAAATATTTAAATTTTATATTAAAATATTTAATTTTTCTATTAAAATATTGGTAATTTTCTGCACCACTTTTCTGCTTTTCTCACCAGAGCAGCACAAAGACTCGCCTCTTTCCAAACGCTCTTAAAGGTCCCATGGCATGAAATTTTCACTTTCTGAGGTTTTTGAACGTTAATGTGAGCTCCCCTACCCTGTTTAGCCCCCCCCCCCATGGTTAAAAGTTGCGAAATGTCTAAAGTGAGCATTTGCGATCCTTTTCTGCGTTTGAAAAAAACACAGCTCAAACGGGCAATTCTCAACAAGGCACCTTATTGACGTCAGCTCAAAAAATGCAGCTCCACCCCCGTCTGTCTGTACTCAGCGTCTCTGTAAATCAATGCGAAATGCGTTTTTTTATTTGCCTGGAGGCACGTCCGAGTGTTTCTAGACTCAGAAGTCCTTTATCTGAGCCTTTGAACAGCAGTGGTTTAATTTTATTTTCTGTGAAAATGTGTTTATTTTTCAATGCAACACTTCTCATCTCTTCTCCGCGCAAAAACGTGGAAATGGATCAGAGAGCACACAGCTGAGAGCGGAGAGTTTGGCCACGCCCCCACCCTCTACTATAGGCCATCTCTGTCCTCCTCATTTGCATTCAAGCAACAACGCCCATAATGGAGTGTTCCAGAGAGATATTTATGACTCTTTCTCATCTTATCTCTGTTTCTCATGCACTGAGTGTTGATTTTGAAGAAGGATTCATTTACAGTATTAGGGAACCAATAAGGAGCCATATAAAAGCATCAAGAAGTACCATGTCGTGGGATCTTTAAAGGACCATCGTTTTGACTGTTGACCGTGACACCCTCATCAGCAAAATGTTAAAAATAACAAAAGTGGACGCCGAGTGCAGGATTTTCCAAGAAAAATTTACTAATTTCTATTTGTTCACGGAGGTGAATGGGAAACCTGTACGCTCGGTGTGTTTGCAACAAGTGGCAGTGCTCGAGGAATAGAATCTTAAACACCACTACGCAACACAGCATTTTGAACAATACAATAACTTGAACGGAGAATTGAGAAGACAGAAGATAAATGAATTATTGCTGGGACTGAAGAAACAGCAGTCTGTAATAGATTTGACATGAGTTTTCTGATTCGGCCCCTTTGGGATCAAAGTAGGTCGGATATGGCCCTCGGACCAGAATGAGTTTGACACTCCTAAATGTGTTAAATGAGTGTATTGTCCCTGTATTTTGGATGGAACTTTTGGTGTTAATGACATTTTTAGAACTCACTGCAAACTAATGTAAAACTAAGATAAATATTTACCGTGGGCGTTATCTCATAATTAGACAAACATGAAAACCCGGCATATGAATTTTAAGATATTTTGCTTGCAGGAATCCGGCAATGGTGGATCGAAGCAGGTTGTACATTTTGTCCTCAAAATGGATTTAAAGGCAGAAAAAGTATGATCACATCTGAACACATCTCTGGTGTGGTCAGTGTCAGAAGAGGTTTGAAGATTGAACTGCGATGAACTGACAGAAGCTAATGCAAGTGGGATCAAACACTGAGATGTGTACAAGTAGTAAAGTACTGTACTTTCATTGGATACTTTTTACTTTTACTTCACTACATTTGAGAGCAGATGTCTGTACTTTCTACTCCACTACATGTTTGAACTGAAATGAAAAATATTTTTTTATTATTGTCTGAGACCTGCTGAAAAGACTGGAGGTTTATTTGTAGCACGTTTATAATTTCAGAAAATAAATAAATAAATAAAAAATATACAGAGAATAAAAAATGTATAAATGGTCTCTGTAGAACAAAAAACAGCACAAATCTGTCTCTAAAAATCATTACATTTGAAGCTTTATTAGATCTCAAAATCTGTGCAGAATACTTTTGCTTTTTAATCTTTACATCATTACAAATACATTTTTAATACTCTTTAATTCATTTTTAAAGCCCCAGTGTGTAGGATTCGTGGCGCATAGGTGGATGGTGCTATTGCACTTTCTGTTTTAGCTACGGCAGACCTCGAGGGTCACCCGCGCACGAGCCGCGCGCCGCTACTGTATAAATAAAACGCGGTCCCAGTTTTGTTTTGTTTTTTCTTTTCTCATGAAAACACACATTCCCGATCATGTACCATGACACTCTACACATCAAATGAAACCTTACAGTCTCCTCTTTTTGACTATGCAATTCATTTCCCTGCACAACAATCACTCCCCGAGCACATGGGGCTTTTATACGGAAAAGCACAAAACGAGGTTAGCTTACCTTAGAATGCTTTGCACAGGTCAAACTCTGTATTTCACCATAAACTTGCTCTCAATTTGTCCGTAAGGATCCAGCGAATAAAATCCAGTAAAACAATTTAGTCCAAAACACGTGTTAGATCCATTACGACGTCTGATCTGGCAGCAGTGTTCCCTCTAAGCTGCGCGCCTGCGCAATTGCGCACTGCTCGCACATTCTCAGCGCACAAGAAAACCTTATGCAGCGCACTGTAAATGAATTAGATCTATATTTTTTTCTGTATCATTTTGCTGTAACTCAGTGAGTGACAGGTGCCCAGCCAATCATACGGTACGATTCACTTACGCTACGCAGCCAATCATGGCATTGACAGTACTTGCGTACGTGCCCTGCCCATACACGCTATAACAGTAATAACAGTGCAGCGGAGTTAAGATACGCTAATGCTAACCAGAGCTCCCTCTAGGTGCGTGCAGCGCATAAAATAAAATCTAACCTCAACTGACAAACAAAGCGCTGGTTAGACGCACGGAACGACCAATCTGATAGATGCACATGTGAATGTGACACGCGTCAGGGAGAAGCCAACTACAGACACATTTCCACCGCGTTTCTCTAGCTTCCTTCAGTAGTTGTAGTTGCACATCTCCGCTGTCAGAGCGGCAGATCATGGAGGGAAGAACACAGGAAGAGGAGACAGGTAGAACCATAATGTAATCTTCCCCTGTTTACTTTGTTTTCATAGTTTTTTGTGAGCCAAAAAGACGGGACTTTCTCAAAGTGTGAATCCTCTCCCCAGAGCATTATACTACAGAGCGCTTTCACTCATGCAAAATTATTACCTGGCCAGCCAAATGATATCTCTCTGTATTTCCTATACAGCACGATACCATCTGGACACCCTCCATCCACTCTCGCTCCTCCGGTTAACAACGGACTCCGCGATTCTGATTCGTTCAAAGATGGTGACGTCAGTGCACCCGCCTTTGCCCGCAAAGTCACTCTTAGGCAGCGGAAGTTCCGCCTCAGTTTTGAATCAAGATGGCGCAATCTCTGATTGGTTCACTTAGCTGTCTGTCTACGCGCAACTGCAGCGCATTTTGGACCAAGCGTTACCAGACTCACTCGCTGGTACAGCGATGAGTCATGGATTCTTCCAGGCAAGCAAAATTACTGAAATAGGCTAATAATTAAAAAAACAAGATATAAAGTGATAATTTATACTTATGTTGGTGATCATTATTTTGGGAAAGATTACCCATCTTATGGCCTATAGATCCTACAATCCATAAAAAAAATCTGCAGCTATATGCATGCTATATTTATCAAGCTAAAAAAATCTCTTAATGTAATTTTACAGATTTATTCACTGCTCATTTATGGGCCGTAGCCCACAGTTTTTTAATTTGAAGTTATTTTAATTATTTGAGGTTATTTTTCAAAATATTGTACTGTTTAATGTTTCACTGACATGCAACATATACAAAGCTCATGAACAGATTTTTCTCTTTGTCATTCTAAGTGGACCAAAAAAATCAGTTAAATTAAAAGTAATCTAACGCAAATAACTGCAGTAATTTGATGAATAAGCTGTAACTTGTGATGATCTCAGGTGTGATACTGGTGTGGCCACAGTGTGCATGTCGGATGTCGCTCACAGGGGTCCAAGGAACGCTCAGGGAGTTAGTGTGTTTGCTCAGACACATTAAAAATTAGGGGGAACATTGTCTGGCAGCATGCTTGTGTTGTTTACCCAAAACCACGAGCCTTGCCGAAGGCGAAGGCGGAGCCCAAATGTCCTTCTGCGGCTCTCGTATTCAAAATGGCTGCCTCTGCATGGGGAAGATCCCCCTTTTATGTGACTATATCTAAGTCCAAAAGAATACTTTGATTTCATGATGGAAGTGAAAAGGCTTGGAAAACAATGTATTTTTGAATGGGTATCTTCAATTTCAGTAATTAACGGGTAAAAATCTTACACACTGTCCCTTTAATTAATTTTAAAATTAAGTACTTTAATACTTTTATTTTAGCAGAGTTTTCATGTGAAACTTTTACTTTGACTTGAGTATGCTTTTGCTCCAGTATCTGTACTTTAACTTAAGTAACAAAATTGAGTACTTCTTCTACTACTGCATGTGTCCAGTCCAAAAGGAAAACCACAAAGCTAAAACTGTTCAACACCTCAGAATACAGTACACAGAGTTGTTGTGTCTGGTGTTACACATTGGGCAGCTGGACTTGACGCTTGATTACTGTTTGAGTAAAAGTGGAGATTCTAGATTCAGCGATGCAGTGACCAGATGTGGCAAACCAGATGTAGGCGCTCCTTCACTGCGTGGCCAGTTCAATGGTGGCGACTAACAGTGTGTATCTTTGCGCTTATCGTAGTATTCCTGGAGCCAACAGGCTGTTCTGCTCAGATAACCAGCCTCATTTGCTGCGTTAAGTGGCTGATTGCTTGGCTGTTGCTGTGTGTGAGCGGGCGACACTTTCATGCATGCGTGGTCACATAAATGCAATTTTCTGCTGCAGCTCTGTGTATGTTGTACGCCTGTGTTGGGTATTGTGTAGCATGTGTGTGCATGTGCTGTGTATGTATTGTGTATTAGATGTGTGCGAGTCAGGTTTCTCAAAAGTATTGAAAATTAAAAAAAAAAATAGTATTGAAACTAGATCTCATTTGAGCAGACATTGCTATTAAAAAAGGTCATGTTTACAGGATAGAAATGAACCTTTCTTGAATAGCTTTAGAATGATCTTGCACTATATAAGAACAAGTATAAGAGCACATAGACTAGTGTACACCCATGAACCACTATGGAACCTGGAACCTGAAGAACTTAGAGATTACAGAGATAATAATAACATCTCAAGGTTAACAAAATGCGCATGCCTTTTTAACCAATGTTACAGTTGTATAAATAACATTTAACTATGAAATGTTATTTATATATATTATATTATTTATATAGTATAAGAAAATACTATTCTGTAATGTTGAAAATGTCATTCTAATGTTTAAGTGTTTTTAATAACATTGTTTTATGGGTGTTCAGGATTGAGTCTATTCCTTAGCAGTGTTGGGCAAGTTACTCAAAAACTGTAATGCACTACTTATTACTTGTTACTGTCATTTTAAAGTAATGCCTTACATTACAATATTACTCTAAATAAAAAGTAAGGCATTACACTACTTTTGCATTACTTTAGTTACTCTCGCCAAAATGACTGGAAATAAGGATTTGGCATCTACAGTGCAAATCTGTCATGTGTCATGAATTTCACCTGCCTCCAGGAGGCAACCAGCCTTCTCACCTCTCGTGGCTGGAGATTCTCTGGTCGGGTCAACATCAGTTTCAGCTGCTTTGTTGGGGTTGTATTGTTCCCTGTCCCATCCCCTCCTTTCCTGACTAATTTCGTGGTGCTATGGCACCTCTGCAAGTGCTTCGTCAAATTGCTTGTACTGCATTTCGAGGTTTGGGATTCACACACAGTGTGCATTTAACTAAAATGTTCTTGGAGTTCTTATTTTGAACGAAGTGAAAGTAGTGGGCGTATGCCCATCTTGAAAAGGAGCTAGCACTATCCGATTCTTCTGGTTCTGTCATCCTTTGTCAGTCTGCCAGTTCGAGACGAAGTAAAATGAAATGTAATGTTCTGCACAGACTTATCAGATTCAGTAGCTGATCTCGCGGTGATCCGCGAACTTTGTATGAAGAAAACGCAAAACCCACAAAAACAAAGCAGGTTAAAATGCATTGTAATGTGCGTTACTGGCATTGTAACGAGTAATATATTACCGATTTTCTTCCCTGTAATGCGTTACATTACTGCGTTACACCAAAAAGTAATGCATTACAGTAATTAATTACTTTTGTAATGACTTACTCCCAACACTGTTCCTTAGTATGGAAATTGAATTTGAAATTTCACTATCATAACAACACTATTGTGCACCTGTGCTGTGTATATTGTGTATTACATACAGCTCTAGAAAAGAAAAAAAAAAGAGACCACTGCAAAATGATCAGTTTTTTCTGATTTTACTACTTATAGGTATGTGTTTTTTAGGAGTCTATAAACCACTGACAACATTTCCCCCAAATTCCAAATAAAAACATTATCATTTAGAGCATTTATTTGCAGAAAATGACAAATGGTCAAAATAACAAAAAATATATATTTTCAGACCTCAAACATGCAAAGAAACAAGATCAAATTCATTTAAAAAAAACATAATACTAATGTTTACACTTAAGAAGAGTTCAGAAATCAATATTTGGTGCAATAACTCTCATTTTTAATCACAGCTTTCATGCGTCTTGGCATGCTCTCCACAAGTCTTTCACATCATTCTTGGGTGACTTTATTCCA
Source organism: Paratrypauchen microcephalus (assembly GCA_036785185.1). Lineage (NCBI taxonomy): Eukaryota > Metazoa > Chordata > Actinopteri > Gobiiformes > Gobiidae > Paratrypauchen > Paratrypauchen microcephalus. The sequence goes on from JAVJIX010000265.1 coordinate 729,689, forward strand.
CTCCTGGTGCAAGAACTGAAGTAGCTCAGCTTTGTGTTTGTGTTGGAATTCAACAGATGCTGGAATGGAATGGCTGTAATACATGTAGAGATGCTGATTTCAGAAAAAAAAATTGCAGTGGTCTCTTATTTTTTTCCAGAGCTGTATGTGTGTTGAGTGCCCGTGCTTTCCATGTTTTCAGTAATATAATACTGAAAATATAGTGTTATTTAATGTTGAATATTACATTTCTAGACTTAAAGGGACAGTGTGTAAGATTTTTACCCGTTAATTACTGAAATTGAAGATACCCATTCAAAAATACGTTGTTTTCCAAGCCTTTTCACTTCCATCATGAAATCAAAGTATTCTTTTGGACTTAGATATAGTCACATAAAAGGGGGATCTTCCCCATGCAGAGGCAGCCATTTTGAATACGAGAGCCGCAGAAGGACATTTGGGCGCCGCCTTCGCCTTCGGCAAGGCTCGTGGTTTGGGGTAAACAACACAAGCATGCTGCCGGATCAGACGTCGTAATGGATCTAACACGTGTTTTGGACTAAATTGTTTTACTGGATTTTATTCGCTGGATCCTTACGGACAAATTGAGAGCAAGTTTATGGTGAAATACAGAGTTTGACCTGTGCAAAGCATTCTAAGGTAAGCTAACCTCGTTTTGTGCTTTTCCCTATAAAAGCCCCATGTGCTCGGGGAGTGTTTGTTGTGCAGGGAAATGAATTGCATAGTCAAAAAGAGGAGACTGTAAGGTTTCATTTGATGTGTAGAGTGTCATGGTACATGATCGGGAATGTGTGTTTTCATGAGAAAAAAAAAAAAAACGGGACCGCGTTTTATTTATACAGTAGCAGCGCGTGGCTCGTGCGCGTGCCCGGGTGACCCTCGAGGTCTGCCGTAGCTAAAACAGAAAGTGCAATAGCACCATCCACCTATGCGCCACGAATCCTACACACTGGGGCTTTAACTCAAACATCACAATATATTATAATCACAAAGGGCAAAAATATAAATGGTGATAATAAATTCTAAATAAGTAGCAAAATTGATGTAGACATAAGGCATAAATGTATATGAACAAGTCAAATTAAAGTATATGAATACAAATCATATCAATATGATATAAGAAATATAGTCTAAATAAAGATTATTGGAATTCTTGTTGAGTATCAAGTCTATTCCTTAGTATGGAAATTGAGTTTGGAATGTTAGTATTGTGAGAGCAGGACTGTGTGTGTGCGGCTCTTTCAGTCAGTCCTGAGCTTAGCGCCTGCAGCACGCCTGACTGAGATTAAAGTCCCCATATTGCTCTTACTGCCAGGAGATGAGAGAAAATTAGAGAGAATTAAACAATGCTATTTGCATACAATTACACAACTGCATGGCAAAACGCTCTCATAGTACCTCTGTCTGCTTGGCTAAGTGAAGCTGCTAAGCGTCGCCCTATTAACTATGCAAACAGCTCACTGGCCTTATTCAATCAGTGTTTATTTGTGCTGTAAGAAAACTCACTCAAATCAGGGTTACTCATTCACATGTAGATAATCCCGGTATTAGCTACTTTACTTGTCCAATTCATCATCATTGTGAGAGGGCCTGAATGGAAGAACAGGCTGTAAAGTTCAACACAAAGAAGGCAATATAATGTAGAATAATATCTGGTATCTTTATTGGACAGAGCAGAAAGAGTCAGATTCAGCGAGCTAGAGGACAGTGTGTACCACGGGCGGAAAAATCAAATACAGTTCATTCTCTTCTCCACTCACTTTTATGAGCTACCGGATTATGTGAGTGGAGATACAACACAGTACTCTGATACCAATAGTTCACTTTGGTACAGACAGAACTAATCAGATGCCCACCCTCACATAACCCTCCTCATTTAGACAAAACCTGAGCTCAAAATTATCGATTGATTTTTATAGGTGGTGTAGTTTACATTGCCAGATAAAATGATGGTGTAACTATAGACCGCACTGATACAATTTTGATATCAAATAGCGGCACAATTATTAAAAAGTTTGGTGGATTGGATATCGGCCTCAAGTTCGGGTCAGTTGATAACACAGTTTGGTCCATAAATTTGTGAAATAAATCAATTTTACTGGACAATGTTGGCCCAAAACACCTCTTAATATTGAACTTTATATGAGAAATAAGTTACAAAACACATTTGGGTAATTGTTTACCATATGCCCTTTGCCTTTAAAGCCCCAGTGTGTAGGATTCGTGGCGCATAGGTGGATGGTGCTATTGCACTTTCTGTTTTAGCTACGGCAGACCTCGAGGGTCACCCGGGCACGAGCCGCGCACCGCTACTGTATAAATAAAACGCGGTCCCGTTTTTTTTTTTTTCTTTTCTCATGAAAACACACATTCCCGATCATGTACCATGACACTCTACACATCAAATGAAACCTTACAGTCTCCTCTTTTTGACTATGCAATTCATTTCCCTGCAAAACAATCACTCCCCGAGCACATGGGGCTTTTATACGGAAAAGCACAAAACGAGGTTAGCTTACCTTAGAATGCTTTGCACAGGTCAAACTCTGTATTTCACCATAAACTTGCTCTCAGTTTGTCCGTAAGGATCCAGCAAATAAAATCCAGTAAAACAATTTAGTCCAAAACATGTGTTAGATCCATTACGACGTCTGATCCGGCAGCATGCTTGTGTTGTTTACCCAAAACCACGAGCCTTGCTGAAGGCGAAGGCGGAGCCCAAATGTCCTTCTGCGGCTCTCGTATTCAAAATGGCTGCCTCTGCATGGGGAAGATCCCCCTTTTATGTGACTATATCTAAGTCCAAAAGAATACTTTGATTTCATAATGGAAGTGAAAAGGCTTGGAAAACAATGTATTTTTGAATGGGTATCTTCAATTTCAGTAATTAACGGGTAAAAATCTTACACACTGTCCCTTTAAAGGAAATAAATAATATTTTCAGTCTCTGCACTGGTATTGGGTCATATCAGGTATTAGCAGAAATTTTATCAACATCGGTATTGAAATAGAGAAAACTGGAGCAGTACATCCCTAGTTGTAACATTTAGAGTTTTTTTTTTTTGTTTTTTTCATTCTGCAGAATCCCAAAAGCTTCCATGCCCTTTCTGTTTGGGATCTTGTTATGGTATAATAATAAATAACTTGTCAAATATGCAACTGGCTTTCAGGACCCTTCGAGCTACTATGTACAGCACCCAGCTCAATGGAACACCTCTGGGTCCCAATCCAGAAGAAAAAAAAACATATAAATTCTAAGCTATGTTTTCACCTATAAACATGTCAGGCTACTTTTACATTTTATCCTTAGGGAACATGCAGTACCACACATGACCTCCGGGTTTTGTGAATATTTGAATTCATTTTGCACAAGAATTAGATCTGCTATAGCTTTGCATAAACAGACATGCATATTTGTTATTTATATTATGCATGAAGCAGTAAGAACCTGGTTCCTTTTGGCTCTATTGACAGCAGACACGCTTTCAGCTCAGGTTAATACAAATTGGAGTCTTGAATTTGGTTTGCATTTCCAGGATCACTTTGATATTTGAACTTGTCAGGTAGGTTATGATACGGTAGCTTTTAATGTGAGGTGTGCATCCCAGATGTGAAAATGCATTTGGTATTCAGATGTTTTCTCATTGATACTTTGCATCTGATGTCATAAACATTCCTCCATGGGGTTAGGAACTCTCTTACTCAAATTAGACTTAAAGGTGTTATTTCTCTGTCTGGAATGTTGCAGAGTAGGGCATTAAACATATCTCCCTTGCATTTTTGTTTTCAATTACAGGTGTTTTATAGCTTAAAGGGACAGTGTGTAAGATTTTTACCTGTTAATTACTGAAATTGAAGATACCCATTCAAAAATACATTGTTTTCCAAGCCTTTTCACTTCCATCATGAAATCAAAGTATTCTTTTGGACTTAGATATAGTCACATAAAAGGGGGATCTTCCCCATATGGAGGCAGCCATTTTGAATACGAGAGCCGCAGAAGGACATTTGGGCTCATCCTTTGCCTCGGCTCCTGCTAACAGCTGCTTAGCCGCGCTAGTAACCCTTCCCCCCTCCCCTTCCCCTTCTCTCCTTCGTTCCTCTGCTCCCATATGCAGCCAGGAGCGAAGGAGAGAAGGGGAAGGGGAGGGGGGAAGGGGGGAGCATGCTGCTGGATCACACATCGTAATGGATATAACACGTATTTTGGACTAAATTGTTTTACTGGATTTTATTCGCTGGATCCTTATGGACAGATTGAGACCAAGTTTATGATGAAATACAGAGTTTGACCTGTGCAGAGCCTTCAAAGGTAAGCTAAGTAAGCTAAGTTTTGTGCTTTTCTGTATAAAAGCCCCATGTGCTCGGGGAGTGATTGTTTTGCAGGGAAATGAATTGCATAGTCAAAAAGAGGAGACTGTAAGGTTTCATTTGATGTGTAGATTGTCATGAATCATGATCGGGATTGTGTGTTTTCATGCGAAAAGAAAAAAAAAAAGTGAACGGGGGACAGCGGTGTATACAGCGGTGCGCGGTTCGTGCGCGGGCACGCGAGATTTCGGCGCTACGTCGCGCCCGGGTGACCCTCGAGGTCTGCCGTAGCCAAAAGAGGAAGTGGAATAGCTAGTAACCACCTATGCGCCACGAATCCTACACACTGTCCCTTTAAAGATCCCATGACATGGTACTCCTTGATGCTTTTATATGGCTCCTTAATGGTTCCCTAATACTGTAAATGAATCCTTCTTCAAAATCAACACTCAGTGCATGAGAAACAGAGATAAGATGAGTAAGAGTAAATTTTCTCTCTCTGAACAGGCCATTATGGGCGTTGTTGCTTGAATGCAAATGAGGAGGAAAAGAGCTGGCCTATAGTAGAGGGTGGGGGCGTGGCCAAACTCTCCGCTCTCCGCTCTCAGCTCTCAGCTGATCCATTTCCGTGTTTTTGCACGGGGGGAGAGATTTGAAGCGTTCCATTGAAAAATAAACACATTTCCACAGAAAATAAAATTAAACCACTGCTGTTCAAAGGTCCAGAGGCTCAGATAAAGGACTTCCGAGCCTAGAAACACTCGGACGTGCCTCCAGGCAAATAAAAAAAACGCATTTCGCATTGCCTAGCGCATTCGCAGTCCAAACTCTCTGGGCGTGATTTACAGAGACGCTGAGTACAGACAGACGGGGGTGGAACTGCATTTGCATTTCTTTTTTCGATCTGACGTCAATAAGGTGCCTTTTGAGCTCTGATTTTTTGTAACGCAGAAAAGGATCGCAAATGCTCAGTTTAGACATTTCGCAACTTTTAACCATGGGGGGGGGGGCTAAACAGGGTAGGGGAGCTCACATTAACGTTCAAAAACCTCAGAAAGTGAAAATTTCATGCCATGGGACCTTTAAAAATACCTTAAATACATGAATTCCTACACAGTGCAGGCTGGCTTCTCCATAGATCTGACCATTAACCTGTCTCCTTTGTGATTACAAAGTTTATTTTCATACTGTGGCATAATTAAGGCAAAGCAGTAATATCTCTATGGAGACAAGCAGGTGGCAGACCCTCCACCAGAAAAGTTACACAGTGCACCTTTAATCTGATCTTTATGTCAACACAGTCTGACCAGAAGGAATTGATTTAGCTGGAACTACAACAGGTGAAATTATTTGTGCGCTTTAACAAGTTTCTCACAAATAAACTTACAGTGACATGCTAGCTATGCGAGCTTTAGCCAGCAGTTTATCAGTTAGTCACTCTCACCTTTTTATTGAAAATCAAACTCCTACATGGATATTGATCACAGGCTCCTGAAAATGTCCTCTTTAAACCCATTTTATGTTTTTTCTTGAGTTTCAAGACCATCTCAAAACTTTGTTGTCTGATTGTTAAGTTGCAAAATATCAATTAACTCTATTCACCTACGGATATTAAAACTCTCTATCAATTCTTCCTCAGAACATATGCTTACAATCTGCCTTGGTGGAATCTGGCTTGCTGATCTTGGCGTGGTACAGACAGGTGACAGTGCGTGGTGAAATATTAATGTGTGCAGTGAAGGGTGATGGGTTGGAGTCCTGCCCCCGAACTCGCCTTTGTTCATGGACCAAAAGAGTTCCATTGATGAGGTCCAGGTCTGGATCTGAGCAGAGGGACAAATCCAACTGATGCAAATGATTCATGGCCAGAGTGTTAAGCACCGTCTGGGATCACAGCGAGCGTGTGCCGAGAATTCATGCCATGGCGAGTTAAAAAGCCCACATGACATTATTTTCTGATCTATGTTATAATGTTGTTTCTTCATCACAAACATGGCAGACTATGACAGAGTTCTTCTTTCAAACTGAAAACACTTTGTTTTACCTTGTCATGGTAATACAGGAAGTGCTCCCCTGTGTTTTTAAACTTCATACACCTTCACTAGGATCATTTGGATTATTTCAGATCTGGAACTGCTAATCCTTATTGAAGAAAAGGTAAAAGGTAGCTGTTAACTTGAAAACTACCACCAAGTGTCATCACAAGTTGGAACAGAGCATTAACATAATGATGTTAATGTAAGGTAATGATAAAAGGTTACTCAAAGTTTTGTGAATAAAACAAAACACAACTCTAGGTATGCTTTTGATGAGGTAACGTTTTGTTTATTTTCTATTTTGCGTAATATAGGACCTTTAAAGCCCCAGTGTGTAGGATTCGTGGCGCATAGGTGGATGGTGCTATTGCACTTTCTGTTTTAGCTACGGCAGACCTCGAGGGTCACCCGGGCGCTACTGTATAAACAAAACGCGTTCCCGTTTTTTTTTTCTTTTCTTTTCTCATGAAAACACACATTCCCGATCATGTACCATGACACTCTACACATCAAATGAAACCTTACAGTCTCCTCTTTTTGACTATGCAATTCATTTCCCTGCACAACAATCACTCCCCGAGCACATGGGGCTTTTATACGGAAAAGCACAAAACGAGGTTAGCTTACCTTAGAATGCTTTGCACAGGTCAAACTCTGTATTTCACCATAAACTTGCTGTCAATTTGTCCATAAGGATCCAGCAAATAAAATCCAGTAAAACAATTTAGTCCAAAACACGTGTTAGATCCATTACGACGTGTGATCCGGCAGCATGCTTGTGTGGTTTACCCAAAACCACGAGCCTTGCCGAAGGCGAAGGCGGAGCCCAAATGTCCTTCTGCGGCTCTCGTATTCAAAATGGCTGCCTCTGCATGGGGAAGATCCCCCTTTTATGTGACTATATCTAAGTCCAAAAGAATACTTTGATTTCATGATGGAAGTGAAAAGGCTTGGAAAACACTGTATTTTTGAATGGGTATCTTCAATTTCAGTAATTAACGGGTAAAAATCTTACACACTGTCCCTTTAAAGAAATTTCCTCTTTCTACACTACCAGAATAGTTTTGGTTTTCCTGAATAGAAAGCATAAATTTATCTGAGACAAGTCTATTTTCTCTGTACCTGCACCTGTCTGCTGCTGTCTGTCAATCACAGCCTGCCAACTTAGCCTCTCGGGCCAGTCTTTCAGGGGGTGAAGCTCTTAGGGCCCTCTTCTCTGCCACTCAGGCATGACATGATTCACATGTCACAACATGGCACAAATAATGCTGTAATAGCATCCACTGTGTTTGTATTACCATTACCAGCATCAAATAGAAATACAAAAGACCACAGCTCAAAGATTATATCCAACAATATCTCTAGAAATGAGTCACAGCCAGTTGGGAACACTGTGAGATTTTTCCAATAATTCAAGTTTCTCCCATCCTCAAGCTGTGGAGTTACTTTTTCAAAACCTCTAGAACACACATTCTTAAAGGTGCATTATGTAATTTTTTCGTTTGGGCTCCACCTGCTTCTGTGGATGTGTCATTGCTCTGCCTGGATTGTTCCACAGTTCGATTATAAACAGCTCTACTCTACATTTATTCAATTTACAGATGTTTTTATTGCTCAAATATACCTAGAAAAACAGGCATTGTGATTGTGAGCACAGTCTTCACAGACCTGACCTGTAACATGGTCTGGTTTGGTTTCCATGAGGATAGAAAGGTTTAATACCACACTGAAACAATCCAGACCAAGCAATAACATCTCCATGGAGAAATGCATTTGACGGACCCTCCAGAAAAGTTACATAATGCACCTTTAAAGATCCCGTGACATGGTACTTCTTGATGCTTTTATATGGCTCCTTAAAGGTCCCATGGCATGAAATTTTCACTTTCTGAGGTTTTTGAACGTTAATGTGAGCTCCCCTACCCTGTTTAGCCCCCCAATGGCTAAAAGTTGCGAAATGTCTAAACTGAGCATTTGCGATCCTTTTCTGCGTTTGAAAAAAACACAGCTCAAATGGGCGATTCTGGACAAGGCACCTTTTTGACGTCAGATCGAAAAAAGAAATGCAAATTCAGTTCCACCACCGTCTGGATCTCCACCTCCTGTCTCTGGAAATCACGCCCAGAGAATTTGGACTGCGGAGGAGCTACGCAATGCGAAATGCGTTTTTTTTATTTGCCTGGAGGCACATGCGAGTGTTTCTAGATTTGGCATTTGCCCCCCCCCCCCCCCACCCACTCCTCTAACCAATCTGTGTCCTTCTCATTTGCATTCAAGCAACAAGGCCCAGAATGAGTTGTTCAGACAGAGAGATTATGACTCTGACTCTGTACATGTGTCTTTCTCATGCACTAAGTGTTGATTTTGAAGAAGGATTCATTTACAGTATTAGGGAACCATGAAAGGGATATGCCACCCCCAGGCACGCTGCCAGGGGAATCCCTGTTACGCACCAGGAAGGGAGTTCCCCTGTTGCCAGCGTGGTGCGTGCTTCGGCTGTGTTTTTCCGCACTGAAAAATAGTTCCCACCCAAAATGACCAAGGCAAGCTCTCCGTGTTGATTTGTACATTTATTTGCACTCGATATGAATGCGCACTACACAGAAAGTAATTGGGAAACGCATCGAGCAAATTAATTCCTTTTGGCCGAAATCTTTCTCTGGCGACGTTAGACTCCAGTCTAATGCGGAGGAGCAGCAGATACCGCGGCGGTCAGTGGTGACAGACTCGGACAATGGCTGCATCACCAGAAAAACGCTTTCCACCACTTATTTTAGTCTCTGGACTGTGGGGAGATGCCCAAATTTGACCTGGGGGTGGCATATCCCTTTAAGGAGCCATATAAAAGCATCAAGAAGTACCATGTCATGGGATCTTTAATGGTTCCCTAATACTGTAAATGAATCCTTCTTCAAAATCAACACTCAGTGCATGAGAAACAGAGATAAGATGAGAAAGAGTCATAAATATCTCTCTCAAACACTTTATTCTGGGCGTTGTTGCTTGAATGCAAATGAGGAGAAAAGAGCTGGCCTATAGTAGAAGGTGGGGGCGTGGCCAAACTCTCGGCTCTGAGCTCTCAGCTGATCCATTTCCTTGTTTTTGCATGGGGGGAGAGATTTGAAGCGTTCCATTGAAAAATAAACACATTTCCACAGAAATAAAATTAAACCACTGCTGTTCAAAGGTCCAGAGGCTCAGATAAAGGACTTCCGAGCCTAGAAACACTCGGACGTGCCTCCAGGCAAATAAAAAAAACGCATTTCGCATTGCCTAGCGCATTCGCAGTCCAAACTCTCTGGGCGTGATTTACAGAGACGCTGAGTACAGACAGACGGGGGTGGAACTGCATTTGCATTTCTTTTTTCGATCTGACGTCAATAAGTTTCCTTGTTCAAAATCGCCCGTTTGAGCTCTGATTTTTTGTAACGCAGAAAAGGATCGCAAATGCTCAGTTTAGACATTTCGCAACTTTTAACCATGGGGGGGGGGGCCTAAACAGGGTAGGGGAGCTCACATTAACGTTCAAAAACCTCAGAAAGTGAAAATTTCATGCCATGGGACCTTTAAAATTCAACATACTTTCCCATTCTTCTAATAAGACTAGAAACTGAAGTAGTATGCTTTTTGTTTGTTTTTTTCCCACTAAATGTTGTGTTTCATGTATTCCTAAATAAGAACTGAGCAGTGAACTCTGAGTCTCTGAGCGTGTTGTGAGTCAATGCCCTCCTGTTGCTCTGCTCCAGCCTCTCCACATCGCCTCCAGCTCCCAGAGGAACGCAGCCGCCATGTTTGGACTGCCTCTGCATTCTGTCTTTGCCTGTCTGCAGGGAAACCCAATGCGTGTATGTGTGTGTTTGTATGTGTGTGTCTGTGTGTGTATCTCTTTGCAAAGGGGTGGACAGCTGCATGTTTTCATCAACATGCTTCTGAAGGTTAAACATGCCAGTGGCGGCACACGTAGAACAATACAATTATCTTGAAAGCTATGGCATGAATATGCATTTAAAATCTCGTAAACAAGACCAGTCTCTGTTCCTGGATACGAGACGGACGTGTTCAAATTAAATGTAATTATAATGACTAATTCTAAACTACAAAATACAAACAACAAAAAAAGCATTGTATGCATGCATTGTTGATTCTGCCATTTGGTGTTTTGGTTCTGTTCAATAAGAAAATCATGCTTTTCGTTGCCAGATCTGCCACTAAAACCAGCTGAAAAGGAAAGCTAAAAGGTCTGAAAAGATCAACTGGCTGCCAATCATTGCTACTACCATCAGTGCTACTTTTAACATTATTCACTATCCACCCTGCCACTATGCACACATGAAATAAAACATACAGCTCTGGTAAAAAATAACTGCAATTCTTTCTGAAATCAGCATCTCTACATGTATTACAGCCATTCCATTCCAGCGTCTGTTGAATTCCAACACAAACACAAAGCTGGGCTACTTCAGTTCTTGCACCAGGAGTGGAATAAAGTCACCCAAGAACAATGTGAAAGACTTGTGGAGAGCATGCCAAGACGCATGAAAGCTGTGATTAAAAATAAGGGTTATTGCACCAAATATTGATTTCTGAACTCTTCTTAAGTGTAAACATTAGTATTATGTTGTTTTAAAATGAATTTGATTTTGTTTCTTTGCATTGTTTGAGGTCTGAAAACATGTATCTTTTTTGTGATAAAAGAAGAAATTCAATTTGTCAACTGGACAAAGTTTGTTTGGTTGAAAACGTTTCGCCGCTCATCCGAGAGGCTTCGTCAGCTCTAATAAGAATACTGGTAAGACACTTGCTTATATCTTGCTGCAGGGAGGAGCTAACTAGCTAACTACTTTCCGAAACTATCTCATTGGTTTCCGTCTTTTGTTTCTCTGGCGTCTAGATTAGCATACCTATTCATCCCTACAACGACTGTTTTTCACACCTCTGGCCCTGACCTGGCTAGCCCTATTGTTCCCCTGTTTGCTTGATCTAGGCTTAAGAATGGAATTATAGATGGGAGACAAATTATGTCTGACTCCACCATTTCTGTTCAAAGAAGGATTCTCTTTTTTGACAAAAATAGCCTCTTTAACTCCCCTCTCAAACCAGTTCTTTTCCCTGGCTAAGATCTGAACCTCACTGTCCTCAAATGAATGACCCGTGGCTTCTAGGTGAAGATGTACGGCAGATGACGGTCCACTCTGGCACGCCCGTCTGTGTTGGTACATCCTCTTGTAAAGTGGCTGTTTGGTTTCCCCAATGTAGCGCTCACTGCAGTCTTCACTACACTGAATGGAGTAGACCACATTGCTTTGTTTGTGGCTCGGTGTTTTGTCCTTTGGGTGGACGAGTTTTTGTCTTAAAGTGTTTGTGGGGTTGAAATAAACTGGGATTTCATATTGTCTGAAAATCCTCTGTAGTTTTTCCGACACGCCGGCCAGGTAAGGAATCGCTACCCCTTTCCTCCTGGGTTCGGATTCTCTGTTATCTTGTTTCTTGCCCTTGTCTCTCTTGGTTTTGTTGACAGCCCATTTAGGATATCCACAAACAGACAGGGCTTCCTGCACATGTTGTTCTTCTTTCTCCTTACCCTCTGTGCTTGTGGGAACCACTTGGGCCCTGTGTTGTAAAGTCCGAATAACACCGTTAGCTGAGAAGAGGACTCATTTATGTATCTTTTTTGTTATTTTGACCATTTGTCATTTTCTGTAAATAAATATTTTTATTTGGAATTTTGGGGAAATAGTTTATAGACTCAAACAAAAATGTTCCTTTTGCCCAAACACATACCTATAAGTAGTAAAATCAGAAAAACTAATAATTTTGCAGTGGTCTCTTATTTTTTTCCAGAGCTGTACAATATTGTCTATTTGTACAGACCAAGGTTGAATAGATAAGTTCATTTACAGTCAGCGGGTGTACCTTATTCCCAGGCAGCAAAAATGTTCTATTTCAAAACTTTGTATGTATTTATTCATATACATCATTTTAAAACAAACCCAAAACACAAGTCTCGAATATACTTTTTTTTGTTTTAAGGGTAGAGATTGGGAATGATGTAGGCGTACGTGGTGAACATTACAAAGCACATGCTGCCATTGTGTCCCGAGGCAAATTGTTATTCTATTCTATTCCCTGTACATGACTGGTTTTCTCTGGCAACCCCAAATAAAAAATGTGAGAAACCCAATAGAAACTAGGGCACACACAACTAGGGCATGCACAATTCCATTTACAATTTCAACGTGTAATAATAATAAGCCCTATATTAAAGGTCCCATGGCATGAAATTTTCACTTTCTGAGGTTTTTGAAAGTTAATGTGAGCTCCCCTACCCTGTTTAGCCCCCCCCCCCCATGGTTAAAAGTTGTGAAATGTCTAAACTGAGCATTTGCAATCCTTTTCTGCGTTACAAAAAATCGGAGCTCATACGGGCGATTTTGAACAAGGCACCTTATTGACGTCAGATCGAAAAAAGAAATGCAAATGCAGTTCCACCCCCGTCTGTCTGTACTCAGCGTCTCTGTAAATCACGCCCAGAGAGTTTGGACTGCGAATGCGCTAGGCAATGCGAAATGCGTTTTTTTATTTGCCTGGAGGCACGTCCGAGTGTTTCTAGGCTCGGAAGTCCTTTATCTGAGCCTCTGGACCTTTGAACAGCAGTGGTTTAATTTTATTTTCTGTGGAAATGTGTTTATTTTTCAATGGAACGCTTCAAATCTCTCCCCCTTGCAAAAACAAGGAAATGGATCAGCTGAGAGCTAGAGCGGAGAGCGGAGAGTTTGGCCACACCCCCACCCTCTACTATAGGCCAGCTCTTTTCTCCTCATTTGCATTCAAGCAACAACGCCCATTATGGCCTGTTCAGAGAGAAAAAAATACTCTTTCTCATCTTATCTCTGTTTCTCATGCACTGAGTGTTGATTTTGAAGAAGGATTCATTTACAGTATTAGGGGACCATTAAGGAGCCATATAAAAGCATCAAGAAGTACCATGTCATGGGATCTTTAACACATTTTAGCCAACACAATGTTTTTTGCATCATCTGCATTTTCACTTTTGTGTCTGGAGCGTTTTGTTTTTCACATGCACGGGTAGTTATTTGCCAAAATCTCCAGCCACACCATCAAGCAAATAGCCCTCGCAATATTGTGTGATGTTGGAGAGACTGTGACTAGTTCAAGGTTTCTCATTTGGAGTATGGATATATATATTTTTTTCTTTTATTTATTTATTTTTTTTCATATTCTGCTGACGCCCTTCTCAGCCGTGCTTATCTGGCATCCTTAGTTGTGGGAGTCAAACCTTACACAGAGATGGAACTTTTACCTGGCAAAAAAAAAAAGAAGATGAGGGAAAGAGAAAGGATTCACATGTATCCCGCTAGGAATCTTGAACAAATGTACACAACAACAACAAAAAACTCAGACATTTTTGCTGCTTTAGAGAGGTTTTACCTGTGTCTGACTTGTGTGCAGCTGTATTGCACCTCACTGGCCCCGAGGAACTTCAAAATAAAATGCCGGCAGACCTGAGCCGGAGACAGTTCTTTTAACTTTGTCTAGACAGTGACAAAAATACAACTGGAATTTTTATAGAGGTGGTGTCAGGGTTGGGAGCACAAATAGTATCAATATTTTAGGTCAAAAGAAAATCCTGCTGCAGATCCATACAGACTCAGACTGTATTGACATTTTGGGAAATTCTTCAACTCATCACAGCAGTGTTGTCATGAAACTAAAATTTCAAACTCTGTACTACAGAATAGACTAACACTCATTACTGGTTCTGATACCATGATAAAAAAAAAAACAATAGAATGCCATTTCAACATTAAAGCCCCAGTGTGTAGGATTCGTGGCGCATAGGTGGATGGTGCTATTGCACTTTCTGTTTTAGCTACGGCAGACCTCGAGGGTCACCCGGGCGCTACTGTATAAATAAAACGCAGTCCCGTTTTTGTTTTTTTTTTGTTTTTTTTTCTCATGAAAACACACATTCCCGATCATGTACCATGACACTCTACACATCAAATGAAACCTTACAGTCTCCTCTTTTTGACTATGCAATTCATTTCCCTGCACAACAATCACTCCCCGAGCACATGGGGCTTTTATACGGAAAAGCACAAAACGAGGTTAGCTTACCTTAGAATGCTTTGCACAGGTCAAACTCTGTATTTCACCATAAACTTGCTCTCAATTTGTCTGTAAGGATCCAGCAAATAAAATCCAGTAAAACAATTTAGTCCAAAACACGTGTTAGATCCATTACGACGTCTGATCCGGCAGCATGCTTGTGTTGTTTACCCAAAACCACGAGCCTTGCCGAAGGCGAAGGCGGAGCCCAAATGTCCTTCTGCGGCTCTCGTATTCAAAATGGCTGCCTCTGCATGGGGAAGATCCCCCTTTTATGTGACTATATCTAAGTCCAAAAGAATACTTTGATTTCATGATGGAAGTGAAAAGGCTTGGAAAACAATGTATTTTTGAATGGGTATCTTCAATTTCAGTAATTAACGGGTAAAAATCTTACACACTGTCCATTTAAATCCTATTACCTTATTTTATATTACCAAGCGGTCTTACATCTGTGTAATCCCTCAGTCGTCCAGGTATGTTCAGAGTGGTCTATGATCATATTCTAGTCTAAGCGGTCTTTTACTTGTTCTGATACAGCTCACGATCATTTAAAGGTTATTCAGACAAAGTTCATTTCCGTCCTGTGAAGATGACTTTTTAGGATAGTGTAGCTGCTCAAATAATATAGTTTTAGTATTGATTTTATACTAGTTTTTGTTTCATGTGCATAGACCCAGTACTTACAGATACATAAACAAATACAAACATCTGCATTTCGACAATCTAATTTGGTGACAAACCTATTTAGTACAGCAGTTACCTATAATTGTTCTGACTTCACTGCCAATTCTGGCTTGACTCTGAGCAGATTGGGTCAAAAGACGAACATTAAAAGTTTCACATAAAGGCATATTTTATAGGGCCATTATAAAATATCTTAACCAATCAATCATGTAGACACAATGCATACGTTCTCCTTATGTTCGACCTTTCTCCTCCTGGGTCTCCACAGCAAATCATCTGCTTCCTGGTGTGCTGTGATCTGCATTTTAATTTGGAATATATGCTTTATGTAATACGGGCAAAGTATGTATGTTACAGTGGCCCCTTGTGGTTACATTTATAGTCATAGCTAAGGCTCACATAATTAGAATTGATAATCTAATGATTAAAAATTACATTTTATTAGTCTTGTAACTCTTTTCCAGATGCTCAAAGTCACTATATAATTGAATGCATTTCAGTCGTGTGATAGAATGATGAAAATGTGTCTGCTAATCTACGCCATGGCAACACATTCACAAATAGGTGTCACAAATGAAGTGTCTTGCACAGTGACTTGTTGGAGCTTGGATTAAACCGGTCTCTTCACCATTCGGAGGCCAAACTTTCTTTCCACTTAGCCACTGTTGGCCCAAAATAGAAGACTGTAAATGTGCGTGTAATCCCTCAGTCGTCCGGGTAGGTCCCATGGAGAAATTCAGCGAAATGTATCTGTCAACTGGACAAAGGTTATTTTGTCAAGCTACTTCTTCACTTCTGGTCAGATTGCTGGTGGACATGGCCTTATATCTTCTTGAAGGGAGGCGCTAATTACACTGAAACTAGGCAGTGTCCACCAATCTGATCAAAACTGAAGAAGCAGCTTGGATGAGCCATGAAATGTATTTGATGAAAAAACTTTTTTTTGTCCAGCTTTTGGGGCAACAGTGGCTAAGTGGAAAGAAAGTTTGGCCTCCAAACGGTGAAGAGACCAGTTTAATCCAAGCTCCAACAAGTCACTGTGCAAGACACTCTATCCTCCTTTTAGTGAATGTGTTGCCATGGCGTAGATTAGCAGACACATTTTCATCATTCTATCACACGGCTGAAATGCATTCAATTATATAGTGACTTTGAGCATCTGGAAAAGAGTTACAAGACTAGTAAAATTTTATTTTTAATCATTAGATTATCGATTCTTATTATGTGAACAGTAGTAAATAATTTGGATTGACAAATTCAAGTGTCAAGGCAGCGCTAAGATTAAGGCACAATTCCTGTCCTCACAGAGATATTTGTCCTCTGCATTCTGCATTTGACCCGTCCTTTAATGCTGCTGGGGCAAACTAACAGGGCTGTCCAGCATCCGGGGACCGATTTCCAGACCTTAAAGGAAAAGTAACGTTTTTTTACAATCTGAGCCTTCTTTCGGCAATAAAACAAGTAGTTTTACTCACCCATAGCAGTTTGGTGTCAATTGGAGCAGTATCGCAGAAGTTATGTTGGAGCCATTCTGTTCTACTAATGATCCCGTATCCGTTAGCGTGAGTGCTCGGGGCATTACTTTGCGCTCTCCAAATAACACAAACTTTAGCACTTTTCAAATCACAGAAGATCGCTGTGTCAGGGTAGACTTTTAGTGGATTCCAAAACGGCCTGAAACCCGATATCCAGCTATAGTTTCATTTGATGACGTCATCAGAGAGGACAGTGCGCATGCGTGAACTCAGCTGTTTTGTAAACACCGCTAGTCCGAAAGAAGCTAACACCACTCTGAACTTTACTTTTCTGTTGCGATATCGGGTTTCAGGCCGTTTTGGAATCTACTAAAAGTCTACCCTGACACAGCGATCTTCTGTGATTTGAAAAGTGCTAAAGTTTGTGTTATTTGGACACCGCAAAACAGTGCCCCGAGCACTCACGCTAACGGATACAGGATCATTAGTAGAACAGAACGGCTCAACATAACTTCTGCGATACTGCTCCAATTGACACCAAACTGCTATGGGTGAGTAAAACTACTTGTTTTATTGCCGAAAGAAGGCTCAGATTGTAAAAAAACGTTAATTTTCCTTTAAGCTCGGCTTGGTTAGTATTGCCTTAGCTGGACGATTTTACCTCCACGTTTTGGTTTGATGGGGGAAACCAAAGTGAAACCCAGCCTTGTGAGGTATCAGGGAGTTGAACCCAGAACCTTCTTGCTGTGAGGCGTGAGTGCTCAGCTTCTGTGCCGCTGCAAAAACATATTAAAATTTCCAGCAGAGGTACCATATTCTGAACCTCCCTCATACCCTTTGAAAGACATCAGAAGTAATTGTACTGTTCTTGTTCATTGTACACTTGTATACTTCGAGTGTGTTGTGTAGCAGATAAAGGCTATTGCTGGCAGCGTGTTTCAGACAGCACCTTTCTGCAGGATTAAGCTGGAGTGATGACTGGCAGGGACTTTATTGTCGTTAAAACACTCGGCTGCTCCAAATGTTAAATATAGGAGTCTGTGATTGTGGCAGCCGCACAAATACTAACAAATGGCCCCACCGCTCTACTGCACAAAGCTGCTTTCCGAACACACATTTGACTGTTATTTTTATAGTAACGAGGCATGTTAATATTATTTCTGTATCCTAAAGGCCTTCTCTACCGGATTTCACTAAAACAATGTACAATCGTAATCCCTTTTAATCATTAGGGCCCACTAGAATTGGCTGGTGGAGTAGATTTACAAAGCGTTGCCTGTGCTGCCTGCAGCCAATCACAGCTTTGACATTTTCCTGTATGATTGCCATTATCGTATTGAGCTGGAGTTACATTGGAGGGAAATGAAGCAACATTGCCTCACACTTCAAGGCTGCTCTTCCGATAATAGACTTACTGTATATTCACTCTTGTGTTTGGCAATATGAAACAATATGAAGAATGCGAATGATGATGGAGATTGCAGTTCATTTCAAGTACAAGGTGGGAAAATATACCTTCAAGTCCAAAAATGTCTGTTGCAAATTCTTGAGTAATTCTTTTCAGTTCAACGTAACTCTTGTCCAAAACTTTTTTTTTTTTTCCCCACACATTTTACACCTTATATTAATTTATGTATTGTTGTAGGATCACTAAGAGGAATGGCTTATTTATAATGTTCTGATCTGCATATCTTACATGAGAATACAATACTGCAGTCAATTAAGAATATTTAAAGGTGAACTAGGTAACTTTTCTGTTTACAGTAGTCAGGGCTCTCAAGTTTTGAAGATTGCTAGGAGTGAGATTTCTGAGGAGCGGGTGCAAGTGACTTTTTTCCCGAGGACCGGGGGGGGTGTTTAGTCCTAGTTTAGTCCTAGTTTAGACCTGGTTTAGTCCTGGTTTAGTGCTGGTTTAGACCCGGTTTAGATCTGGTTTAGTCTTGGCTTAGTCCTGGTTTAGACCTGGTTTAGTCCTGGTTTAGTCCCGGTTTAGTCCTGGTTTAGACCCGGTTTAGATCTGGTTTAGTCTTGGCTTAGTCCTGGTTTAGACCTGGTTTAGTCCTGGTTTAGTGCCGGGTTAGTCCCGGTTTAGTCCTGGTTTAGACCTGGTTTAGTCTTGGTTTAATCCTGGTTTAGTCCCAGTTGAATCCTGGTTTAGACCCGGTTTAGACCTGGTTTAGTCTTGGTTTAGTCGTGGTTTAGTTCTGGTTTAGTCCTGGTTTAGTTCTGGTTTAGTTCTGGTTTAGTCCTGGCTAGGTCCTGGTTTAGTCCTGGTCTAGTCCTGGTTTAGTTCTGGTTTAGTCCTGGTTTAGACCTGGCTTAGTCCTGGTCTAGTTCTGGTTTAGTTCTGGTTTAGTCCTGGTTTAGTCCCAGTTGAATCCTGGTTCAGACCCGGTTTAGACCTGGTTTAGTCTTGGTTGAGTCCTGGTTTAGTTCTGGTTTAGTCCTGGTTTAGTTCTGGTTTAGTCCTGGCTAGGTCCTGGTTTAGTCCTGGTCTAGTCCTGGTTTAGTTCTGGTTTAGACCTGGTTTAGTCTTGGTTTAGTCCTGGTTTAGTTCTGGTTTAGTTCTGGTTTAGTCCTGGTTTAGTCCTGGTTTAGTTCTGGTTTAGTTCTGGTTTAGTTCTGGTTTAGTCCTGGTTTAGTTCTGGTTTAGTCTTGGTTTAGTCCTGGTTTAGTTCTGGTTTAGTTCTGGTTTAGTCCTGGTTTAGTCCTGGTTTCGTTCTGGTTTAGTTCTGGTTTAGTCCTGGTTTAGTTCTGGTTTAGTCCTGGATTAGTTCTGGTTTAGTTCTGGTTTAGTCCTGGTTTAGTCCTGGTTTCGTTCTGGTTTAGTTCTGGTTTAGTCCTGGTTTAGTTCTGGTTTAGTCTTAGTTTAGTTCTGGTTTAGTCCTGGTTTAGTTCTGGTTTAGTCCTGGTTTAGTTCTGGTTTAGTTCTGGTTTAGTCCTGGCTAGGTCCTGGTTTAGTCCTGGTCTAGTCCTGGTTTAGTTCTGGTTTAGTCCTGGTTTAGACCTGGTTTAGTCTTGGTTTAGTCCTGGTTTAGTTCTGGTTTAGTCCTGGTTTAGTTCTGGTTTAGTTCTGGTTTAGTCCTGGCTAGGTCCTGGTTTAGTCCTGGTCTAGTCCTGGTTTAGTTCTGGTTTAGTCCTGGTTTAGACCTGGTTTAGTCTTGGTTTAGTCTTGGTTTAGTCCTGGTTTAGTTCTGGTTTAGTTCTGGTTTAGTGCCGAAATAGATGCAGAAATAATCTGATATATATAGAGAGATTTACTAAGTATTGACTTGGCAAGAAACACTACAGGATAATTAATATGATCTATTTTGATTTAGTATTTTACAGATGTTGTATTACTAACAAAAAAAAATATTTTCTTACTATGCAGGGTCACCTCTCCACAGAGCTGACTTGTAACATGGCCTGGTTGCAAATACTATAGCTAAATTCATGATCGTACTGTGGAACATTCTAGGTAAAGCAATAACTTATCCATATGTGACAAGCAAGTGATGGACTATACCAAAAAGTTACATAGTGCAGCTTTAATATTTGGCTTAAACCCCTGATCTATTTTCAGTGATGTGAAGGCAGAATTTATAGATTAGTTAATAAAAAACATATACGTTTTTGACTGTAAAGCTGAGCTGGCTTAAATTTATTTTCCAAGTGAACTTCTCATGTATATTTATGTTTTGCCAAGTTTGTTTGGTGTGTTCCAATGATTCGCAATTTCACCCCTATTTGCCTCCATAAATTAAATAGTGCACCTTAATATGTGTAAGGCTCTCTTGTGGTTAACTCAAGTATATAAGTGGAATTAATGCAACATCAAGTGGTCACAGTGAGCACGTAATGCGCTTTTACAGTCCATTTTTGCATTTAATTCCTCTCTATATGGCCAGACTTGGATGTTATGGTGCAGACTCGAAAGCTTCGTATCACCCTCATCATCACGGCCACGTTTACGGCTCCATCTCTCTCTGCTCCAATCGCTCTCATTTTCCCTCTTCCATTAGGAGAACCAAGTCTGTTTACAACCATGTCTTATTATGGTGCTCACGTCTTTTTTTTGGTGCAATTTGGCTGTTGTGCTCAACGCAAAACTCTTCCAATAAATGCAAAATAGCTTCAGTGCGGCAATGTGATGTAATTGTGAATAATTCTCGAGAAGTAGAGAAATGAAGGCATCTGTAAATTGGAAATAGAAAGGCGACAGCATTCAAAGCAGCTGCAGATCGGCGTTGTTCGGATAATTTGACAAAGATTTATTTTCCTAAAAGAATTCCTTGAATATTTTTGTGTTTACAGGCTAAGACTTGGACAATTTGTCTATAAATATTTAAAGATGCACTGAATGGATGTCAGATTTGAAAACAGACTGGTGGTTTGACATCAATTCAGTGCTTGTTTTACCTTTTGCTTTACACATGCAAGATTCAAAACCAAGGCTAACCCCCGTAATGATTTATTAACAATGGCCTTCCATTTGCCTGGAAGAATCCATGACTCATCGCTGTACCAGCGAGTGAGTCTGGTAACGCTTGATCCACAGAATGCGCTGCAGTTGCGCGTAGACAGACAGCTAAGTGAACCAATCAGAGATTGCGCCATCTTGATTCAAAACTGAGGCGGAACTTCCGCTGCCTAAGAGTGACTTTGCGGGCAAAGGCGGGTGCACTGACGTCACCATCTTTCAACGAATCAGAATCGCGGAGTCCGTTTGGAGAGTGGATGGAGGGTGTCCAAATGGTATCACGCTGTATAGGAAATACAAAGAGATATCATTTGGCTGGCCAGGTAAGCCTTCCATTAAAATCCCCATTGGTTTGTTTTTTCAGTATGAAATCTAGATTTTTGTGGATTCTTCTGTAAATTTTTCATCTTTGGGACCATTTATGCTTTTTAAAAATTGTACATTTTATCAGATGTGGTCCAGAATATATTTTGTGGTTTACTTTTAGAATTTAACTAGAATCAAAATCATTAACACAAACAATCTGGTGGAATTTGCTTTTGGTACAGCACTAATAAAATGGTTGAAAGGACACTATTATGCATTATTTGTATTGCTATTTATTTATTTATTTGATAGGGACAATGCACATTAATGAACATAAGTATAAAACAAATGTAAATATGCCGAATTTTTGCTACAAAGCTAGTTTTCATCCGTAGTCCCTCGGCAGGCAAATACATAAAAATACAACATACAATACAAGCAGCACAAACAAAAGTCTAGTATTTGTACTGCTATTTAATATGCTCTTGAAAATGTTTTCTTTGCCATTTCATACAGGGACCTACTGGCAGTAGAGGGAATTACCATACCTCAACATGCTAATATAAGCACAGTTGTAATGATTTGATATAAGAAATGCTTAGTTCAACTCTGGCAGTGATTTATGGACTTAAAGGAAAAGTAATGTTTTTTTTTGCAATTTGAGCCTTATTTCGGTAATAAAACAAGTTGTTTTACTCACCCATAGCACTTTGGTGTTAGCCTAGCGCGACTTCTAGCCATAGCTCGGGGCATATAATATATTCCCCAAGCATGTAATATGCCCCGTGCGGGCTCCAAATAACACAAACTTTAGCACTTTTCAAATCATAGAAGCCCGATGTCTTAGCCTACGATTTCGTTTGAAGCAAAAGTGGCCTGTAATCCGAGATTTATCCATAGTTTACAGCTTTGCGTTTCATGTTTGGGTCCCGGGAGCTGAGAGCACAGTCCGCACATGCGCACTGGTGTCCTCATCTACTCGAAACTATGGCTAAATCTCGGATTACAGGCCACTTTTGACCACACGAAATCGTAGGATAAGACATCGAGCTTCTATGATTTGAAAAGTGCTAAAGTTTGTGTTATTTGGAGACCGCAAATAAGTGCCCCGAGAACTCACATGATGGAGATCGCAAATCTAAAACATCTCCGGAAGTGCTTCATATGACACCAAATTGCTATGGGTGAGTAAAACAACTTGTTTTATTACCGAAATAAGGCTCAGATTGTAAAAAAAACCATTACTTTTCCTTTAAAATTAGAACAGGGTCTCTATCTATAATGCCACAATTCTGGGAAAATTCAAACCATGTATCATTTTTTTAGCATCAGAGGCAATGGACCTTGTAAATTTCTGAAATAAGCATGAATGGAGCTAAGTACAACTGGATGTGTGTTTTTGATGAGGGAACAATGTCATAATGCTTATGCGTTATTTGTGTCCTTAAAAATAGTCAAACTGCAATGTGACGTTGTGAAAATGTATCCAAAAAGTGTAAATGCTCATTGTATCTCAATATCAAATATAGCTAGATAGAAAAGGGACATTGCTATGACTCTAGAGTCCAGAGTTGTGAATATTCTTAGTCAGCTCCTATGTCCCCAAAAGTTTCCTTCTCGGCTTTAATCCTATAGATATAATTCAGATAAGACACATGAAAGGGCTGCAGCTGGATTTACATAAAAATTCTCCAGGCGCCTCAGGGTCCAGTTCAGTTTTGATCTTCCCACATCACATCACATCACATAGTATATTTTATTGAGTGTATGAATCCTTCCACAGTCAATGTCCAATGTGGCCTCCTGCCGCCCCTATACATGCCTGTGCTTCCTCCATCTTTGTTTCAATAATATCTCACTTATAAGTCACTTCTCATTCACCCAGCACTGACTTCCTGCCTCCCCATTGAGTTCAAACAGCCAGCCCCAGCACCCTCCTATCTCCCAGTAGGATAAATACATACTCCACCTGAATTCATCCATGTCTCCCCAGACTTCAGTAGAGCACTTTTTCCTCTGCTCTTAAGGGACTCAAGGACTTTGGCGAAGGGGCCGCTCTGTTTACTTTGTACTCCTTGGTGGGATATTTCCATTTGAATAAATGTGTGCGTTGCATGCAGCTGGGAAGGAATGTCTCATCATCAGGCACGTAGCACTGGTTTTCTATGCAGGCCGAGTGCCAGGTGTACTATACAATGCGTGTGTGAAATTGAAAGTTTATGGAAGTATATACTTAAAAATCCACATGGGTTACACTGCCAAAGTTTTATTATGAAGGGGATATATTAAGAAACTGGTGACTTACTTGGAGAGGGCCAAAGGTCCAAAGTCCTGTTACACTTGTACTGATATACTTGTCTAACAAGCTGGTCCTGTCTACATTTTGTCCAGAAGAGACTGGAGCTGTACAATAGAGGGTGAAAATCCTCCATCCAAAGTTGAGATGATCCAGACACAGCTGCTATTTTGTATCACATGTCTCTTAAATGTAGAAAACATCTCCAAAATTCTTGCACCATTCAAAACAAAGTATATAATTATTTTACCTGAGATAAATAATAGTTTGGCACTTTAATTGGTGGTTCTGCAAAACGTTGCATCTCAGTCCTTTATGTTGTTTTTCCCCTTTTTTTTACTTAAACCACCATGTTTGTTTTTGATGGGAACAGACCATACGTCTCCCTGATTGGTTAATCTGCCTGTCAATCAAGCCCTCTGAAATCAGGGAGACAGGACACTTACCTGGCCAGCCAAATGATATCTCTCTGTATTTCCTATACAGCGCGATACCATTTGGACACCCTCGCTCCACCCTCGCTCCTCCGGTTAACAACGGACTCCACGATTCTGATTCGTTCAAAGATGGTGACGTCAGTGCACCCGCCTTTGCCCGCAACGTCCCTTCCATTCAGCTGTAAAATTGGTCTTAAATGACCTAAACCACAGCAGCTGACAGCTCTAGAGGCCTTTCTTTTCAAAAAATATGTTTTTGCATCGCTTCCTACCGGCTTGGTTCACGTCGCTGTCCGTTAACTGTTCTCTGATTGGTTC
Organism: Paratrypauchen microcephalus; assembly: GCA_036785185.1. Classification (NCBI taxonomy): domain Eukaryota; kingdom Metazoa; phylum Chordata; class Actinopteri; order Gobiiformes; family Gobiidae; genus Paratrypauchen; species Paratrypauchen microcephalus. The sequence continues at coordinate 754,147 of JAVJIX010000265.1, forward strand.
ACTTAGCTGTCTGTCTAAGTGCAACAGCAGCGCATTCTGGACCAAGCATTACCAGACTCGCCGCTGGTACAGCGATGAGTCATGGATTCTTCCAGGCAAACAGGACACAGCACCGTTGTCTTTGTCAAGTTTTGTCAAAACATGTGTTTCTGGCTAGTCGGGTAACTGATATACCAATCATGTAGATGCAAATGACGACACGCTGAGACTTCTGATCCCACATACATATGTCCTGATGGTCCTGCCAGAGTTTGGAGTCTGTCAGATCGTTTATACTCTTGGACTATTTTGTTAAAGAGCTACATTTTGGACACAGTATGAACCAATATTGCTAATGTCCTCTGGGGCTCAGGGTGGGGCCACAATATGCTTTTTTTTGTCTCGCGATGCCCTATTTACCTGCCAAGTTTCATTCTGCTATGATGAAAAAAAATATTTTAAAATTCCAGAGTTCATTGTAACTTGGTGACTTCACATACTTTAAATTTGAGTGGACCTCTTCACTATGTGCCAATTTTCACAGGTTTTCAAGCATGTTTACACAATGAAAAATGCGATTCATTTAGCGGAGAAAGAATAATAATAATTTCTCATTGCAGTTGCACTGTATTGCATGCTACTGTAATGTTCCAAAACTTGCGTGCAAGAAGATGTCCACCAGCTTCACCCTGCTTAACTTTAAAATGGGCATCTTAACAATCCTTACGCCTCTTCCACCTTGCCTGGAGCGCTGATCGGATGAAAAATGAACGCTCCCCCCAAAGGAAAAAGGGAGACGGCTGGTCCATCTGTGAGCTGCGTTCAAGGACAACACTGTTATCCATTTTGGAACAGTATGAAACAAGCCAGTATGTGAGAGGAGCTTTATTGGAGTTGCAAGCTTGTGGATGGACTGTGAATGCTACTGTTGCTTTGCCAAAGCCAACTGTGATGTGGCAGATTAGAGGAGGATCATTGACTCCTTGTTTGTAGTCGCTCTACTCTCTTTTTCTCACCGATAATGAACTTATGTGAGGGTTCACTTTGGTTCAGTGTTGTTGTGTGTAGTGCTGGTGGCTGGAGTCATGTTGCTCACTTAAAAAGCACAGTGTAAAAATGTGATTGTGGGTTATTCAGCCTTGGGAAAACCATTTGGGGCTATGCCGATTTTATTTTTTGCTTCTTCAAAGCCTCCTCCCCATCTCTTTTCATTGGTTATTTTTTATCTTAGATGACACAATACTGGTAAATAAGGAAACTTTTGTAACTGATGAGGATATTTTTTTCAGTGATACCAATATTTCTTTTACTGTTGTAGTAGATAAGCACTATTTTGCCCATATCAATATCAATAACTTCTTTCTATGGATATGTCACTGTTCTGCCTGGAATGTTCGAAAGTCATTTGGAAACAGCTTTTATTAAACAGCTCTACCTTATATTTACAGTGGTACCTCACCTTACGAATGACCCAACAAATGAAAATTTAAAGTTACGAAACGCCTTCACGGTAAATTTTGGTCTCTAGATACGAAAAAAAATTCAAGTTACGAAACCCGAAATCACAAAAATTCAAATAATGCGCGCTCCGCCACACACATTATAGGCTTTTCTCAGACTGGATTTAAACTTTTCTCACATTTGTCTCTCGTTTAAACACTCAAACTTTCATAGATTTTCAACAAAATTATTAATAGTGAAGTGTGGGGGGGAAGCGGGAGGGGGGAGAAGATTGCGCTCTGACACGTGTGATAGCGCAGCATGACCCGGCGCGGAGCTGACAGCAGGTCTAGACCTGGACTAAACCTGGACTGGACCAGGACTAAACCAGGACTAAACCAGGACTAAACCAGGACTAGACCAGGTGGATTAAAGCAGCGAGGAGGGGACTGCACGCAGTCTGAGCACAGGAACGAGACCCATACAAGAGCCACGGTGGTCTAGACCTCCTCTAGACCTGACCAGGTCTAGAGGAGGTCTAGAGGAGCCGCGGTGGTCTGGACTAAACCTGGACTAAACCTGGACTAAACCAGGAGGAGCCGCGGTGGTCTGGACTAAACCAGGACTAAACCAGGACTAAACCAGGAGGAGCCGCGGCTCTTGCATGGGTCTCGTTCATGCGTTCATGCGCTCAGACTGCGTGCAGTCCCCTCCTCGCTGCTTTAATCCACCTGGTCTAGTCCTGGTTTAGTCCAGGTTTAGTCCTGGTCCAGTCCAGGTTTAGACCTTGGTCTAGACCTGCTATCAGCTCTGCGCCGGGTCATGTGCTCATCACACACGTGTCAGAGCACAGTTTTCTCCCCCCCCACACACACTTCACTGTTAATACATTTTGTTGAAAATCTATGAAAGTTTGAGTGTTTAAACGAGAGACAAATGTGAGAAACACACAGAACACAATGTTACACTATAAAAAAAGTTACACTATAAAAAAAAAAACTTGGAACGAATCAGGCTTTTTCCATTGAAATAGCTACTCAACTTACGAATTTTTCACGCTACGAAACCACTTCTGGAACGAATTAATTACGTAAGGTGAGGTACCACTGTATTCAGTTTCAGGTGTTTTTTACAGCTCAAAATAGCTAGTAAAGCAGGCATTCTGACTGTGAGTGGGGTTGCTTTTCCACAGATCTGACCTATAACATGGTCTGGTTTGGTCCATGAAGCTAGAAAGGTTTAATACCATACTATGAACCATTTTAGACAAAGCAGCTACGTTTCCATGTAGAAAAGCGTTTGACGAACCCTCAACCAGAAAAATTACACAATGCACCTCTAACATCAATGACAAAGCACACAAATTGAAGTTAATTTGTAGTTACATTTTAAGTTCAACTGTAATTAGCACTGATATATACAGTATATATATATCACTCATCCCTGTTTGTAAACATTATAGGAGTAAAAGCTTTTCTTCAGCATGAACATAACTGGTATAAAATATCAGTGCTTACAATTTTTAACATGCAAGTCATATGGTAAGTTTGGCTTATTAGAAAATACAGCCAGAGGTTGTAAAAAATAAAATAATTATTTTTTTACCTGTAGTCTGGAAAGCTTTATCCCTGTAGGTGCTACTGAAGTATAACCAAACAAATTTTCAGAAACTTTTTATAACTTCTTAATGAACATTTTTATTTTTAGCCTGATGTAGACTTGGTTTGCTCCCGTTTAAGTCCTTGTTTAGTACGTGCCTTTCCGAGGTTTAGTTCCGAGAATTAATAATAAAGTAATTATAATAATAAAGTAATTATTTTCTTACTAAAAAGTATTGTGGAAGGTTTATGCCTTTAGGTGTGAAGTAGAACTAATTTCCAAAAATGTTCTCTTGAAACCCTTTTTGAAACCTTTATAAGCACAATATTTATTTTATTTTTGTGTTTTTTGTGCAAACTTCAGGGACATTATCTCTGTTCCTTCTTAATCCTGGTTTGATCACAGTTTTGTCCTCATGTAGACTTAGTTTGTTTCTCTTTTAGTCCTTGTTTAGTACTTTTCCAGGTTTAGGTTTAGTCCAAATGTTGATGTGATGTTTGTGCAGCTTTGTTTAATCAGGCAGCAGCAAACAAAACTACACATTTAGCCATCACAAAGCTGTTTTTCATACTCTGATTAATACAAACTTTGATTGAGACATACTAAGCTACTTTGAGCATCTGAAAAAGCGATACATAAGACTAATGCGTGTATTTGATACCTTCCCTGACCCTTATCTTTTGTTTTTCTTTGTTTCCACAGAACCAGTTCCACCTGCAGATGTCCGCCCGTGTGCCCCCCTCCACTCTGGGCAGCCTTCTGTTGGCCGTCCTGCAGGGAGGGGAGGAGGAGCGGGACCGGAGCGGGTGGGGCGGGGCAGCTGTGGTGTGCCCTGGCTGGGAGGAGGGGGGAGAGGGCGTACTGTCACACCTCCAGATGCACAGCGGCTCCAACTGGCACCTATGGGACATCATCGACCTCACCCACATCACGGGCGATGGCGAGAGGCGAGGAGAGGCCAGCGAGGAGACCAGGGAGGACCAGAGGGAAGAGGAAGCACTAAGGATACTTTCTAGTCGCTTCCTTCGCTCCCAGTCTCCTATCTCCTCCGTCCTCCTGCTCGGATCTGACCCCGAATGTCTCTCATCTGTTTTACGCGCCGCCCAACGTCTTTCGTCCACTCTGCCGGCGCTGCAATGGATCATGGGATACCCTATGTCCCCGGATGCCCTACACACTCTTGGAGGTCCACTTGGACTTTTGGCCTATGGGGAGGTGGGACGTAAGCCGCTTAGTTTCTACATAAGGGACTCTCTACATTTGTTGAGTCGGGCTGTTACCGCGGCGACGATGGTGAGGCCGGACCTAGCTCTGGTCCAGAGCATGGTGAGCTGCTATGACAAACTCAGCCGACCTGACAGACCCTCCTCAGGACCCTATCTGGCCAGGTATGAACGCCCTAACACAGCTCAACTATGGGAGTTTAGATACCCATTTTAAAGCATTGTTGTTTTGTTTTCAGATATTAATATTTATTCAGTACAATATTTGTTGCAAAGATTAGTAATCAGATCCTCATAGTTTTCAATTAAAAGTGCTTTTTCCAGTTTTGAACCATGAGTTTTAACTGTAAGCCTTATCTCACTCAAATATGAGAGACATAGACTTTTGTACATGGTGCTTGTCTTATTTTGACAGGACAAAACAAGAGTCCCTGGCATTTGCCTTTACATTTTTTAAAATGCATAGTTTTGCATAGTTCATCAGTCGTTCTGAAATACCTCATTATACATTACACTTCTTTGTGCTTTTATCTGAACTAGAAATAATAAATGTCTGAACAAGACCTTGTCACTTTTTGCAGCATGTTTTTCAATCAAATTACCAAGCTGAACTTTAGCCCATTAAGTTGATTTTGCTTATGTAATTACATCATTGATACCATTTAGTAATAACCTTTGAGTCCAGGTTTCTCAGGTCAAACTAATCTAGGCTTGTTAATGGTTTGTGTCTTCATGGGGAAAAGTGAAAACAATTTTATGCCAGCTGTATTATTACAGTTTAATGATCAAATCTGATTATGATCTTTTGATACACCAGGAATTATTGCATTGGTCACTTGGCCTTCCTATTTAAGTGCTATGGCCTTGCTATTACACTGAACATTTATTAGTGTTGCAATTTTCTATGTTAGGAAAAATACATAAAAAGTGTCCTATTTATTTATGTGTTTTCTGCGTAATCCCTAACTTTCCCCTACATGCCCACATAAATGTCACAATCAAATAGAAGTCATGTTATATCCTTTTTAATTAGAGTGCCATACATTTCTTCTTTATTACTTCTGGCACACGTTTGACTGGTGTATTTCTTTCAACACTGTAATTACAAAATTATTAATAGTGTTTATGTTGAACTTACAAGGCACCCAAACATAGCCTCAAGTACAGTTCTTCTCATAATTACTTCTTTTATCCAAACTTTTTTACTACTGCTGGATATCGAGTACAATGTTTGCACAACGTCCCAAATGACTGCACTAAAAACTGTGATTAAAATGTTCGTCATGCTCCGTCCAAAGCCTTTTAGCGCTGGGGCGGGGTCAGCATGGTATTTTTCGGTACGTTTTTAGTATGAGTTGCTCTGGTGGTTGTCCTTGCTTGTCCTCTGCTCTGCCGGGTAGCTTCTTCTCAGGACGGCTATCACACTGAGAGAAGGGAGGAGGTCTTTATAGCAGACGGATACAGGGACATCCCAGAGCTTAGCCAGGTTTTATTACTACAGCCGCTGTACACCTGCAGAGAAGATAAAATATATCTATTATAACAAAAGATCTGTCAAGGGAACATACAGCTAGCACTTACTATTATATTAGTTGTTTGTAGTTGGTATCAGAATTAGTAACTATATGCATAAAAATGATCAAATTACTATAAAATTAAAGGTAACACTCGTCACTTAGCATTTTGATATACAGTGGTACCTCACCTTACGAAATTAATTCGTTCCAGAAGTGGTTTCATAACGTGAAAAATTCGTAAGTTGAGTAGCTATTTCAATGGAAAAAGCCTGATTCGTTCCAAGGCCCCGATCCAAGTTTTTTTTTATTATAGTGTAACTTTTTTTATAGTGTAACATTGTGTTCTGCGTCCTGCGTCCTTTTCTCACATTTGTCTCTTGTTTAAACACTCAAACTTTCATAGATTTTCAACAAAATTATTAATAGTGAAGTGTGGGGGGGAAGGGGGAGGGGGGAGAAGACTGCGCTCTGACACGTGTGTGATAGCGGCATGTGTGACAGCTGACCCGGCGCGGGGGCTGTCAGCAGGTCTAGACCTGGACTAAAACAGGATTAAACCTGGATTAAACCTGGACTAAACCTGGACTAGACCAGGACTAGACCAGGTGGATTAAAGCGCCGCGCGTGGGTCTATTTCCTGGTTTCGTTTCAAGTCACAGCTGAGGCGAGCCGCTGCTCTAGACCTGCCCATGTAAGGTGCTCACAGAGCGGCCTGGATAGAACCGTGAGGTTGGCCTCTTCAAGACTTCCAGGCCGGTGACCAGGACAATCCCCGGACCCATGCCCGCTTAGGGAGCTCTTAAGGCGGGCTGGCAGTGTCCCCCTGGGTCCCTGGATGTCTGGGGCTCAGTGCCTGGAGGGGCCCTGGAGAGCAGGTCTAGACCGCGGCTCTTGCATGTGAGCAGCGTCTCGCCTCAGCTGTGACTCGAAACAAAACCAGGAAATAGACCCACGCGCGGCGCTTTAATCCACCTGGTCTAGTCCTGGTCTAGTCCTGGTCTAGTCCTGGTCTAGTCCAGGTCTAGTCCAGGTCTAGTCCAGGTCTAGTCCGGTTTAGTCCAGGTTTAGTCCAGGTTTAATCCTGGTTTAGTCCAGGTCTAGACCTGCTGGCAGCGCTGGGTCAGCTGTCACACATGCCGCTATCACACGTGTCAGAGCGCAGTCTTCTCCCCCCTCCTCCTTCCCCCCACACTTCACTATTAATAATTTTGTTGAAAATCTATGAAAGTTTGAGTGTTTAAACGAGAGACAAATGTGAGAAAAGTTTAAATCCAGTCTGAGAAAAGCGTATAATGTGTGTGGCTGAGCGCGCATTATTTGAATATTTGAGATTTCGCGTTTCGTAGCTTGAAATTTCATTCGTATCTAGAGACCAAAATTTACCGTGAAGGCGTTTCGTAACTTGAAATTTTCGTTTGTTGGGTCATTCGTAAGGTGAGGTACCACTGTGTTTACACATGTTTGACTAATCCTGTTTTTGAGAAGAGAGGGTTAAAAATGTAAAAGATGTACTATGTAACTTGTTTTCTTCTCTATGTCTTCTTTGACTAGTCAGTATAATTGGAGTGAATAGTGTGCTGTAGTTTACCTTCAGCCAGAACTTGTATAACGCCATAAGCAGATTTTGTGCACTCCTCCCTCTGCTAAAATGAACATGTGCTCTAAATCCATATGCGGAATATATAGAGGGATGTACCGAAGTGCCATATGACTCAAACTCACCCAGTCTGTCCGCCCTGTCGGTTGACATAGAACGTGTTTTTTTCCCCTTTTCTCCGTAGCGACGGATAACGCAGCATGTGACCAGCTTTTGTGTCATGTGGAGCTTGGAAAGAAGGATTTGTGATTTGAGCAAATATTTAATACACATAGAGACTGTCAGAGGAGAGCTATCATCAACGGCAGCAGACATATAATCAACCACAGCTCACACACTACAGTATACTGGCACCATTTAGACCATACAGCAGTGTTATTGGACTCCAACTGAGCAGAAAAACAGTGTAAAGCGCAAGGGGGTGTAGTGGATTGGATGATGCGAAGATGGGTTGACATGGTAGTAATCAATATGCATTTAGTTTACAATGATCAAAACTATGTGTGGTTTGCAGCCATCTTCAAAAATGAATGGAAATGTATACCTTTATACATTATTGAATTGGGTCAAGGTGTATGAGCTGAGAAGGACCTATTGAGATTACGCAGCCATGAAATACTAAGATGCACAAAAACAAACTGAAAAGCGTAAACACATCTTTTCTCCTAGCATTGAACACTATGCAAGTTTCAAGGAGCTTGTATACTTAAAGCCCCAGTGTGTAGGATTCGTGGCGCATAGGTGGATGGTGCTATTGCACTTTCTGTTTTAGCTACGGCAGACCTCGAGGTCCGCGCGCTGCTACTGTATAAATAAAACGCGGTCCCGTTTTGTTTTTTTTTTCTTTTCTCATGAAAACACACATTCCCGATCATGTACCATGACACTCTACACATCAAATGAAACCTTACAGTCTCCTCTTTTTGACTATGCAATTCATTTCCCTGCACAACAATCACTCCCCGAGCACATGGGGCTTTTATATGGAAAAGCACAAAACGAGGTTAGCTTACCTTAGAATGCTTTGCACAGGTCAAACTCTGTATTTCACCATAAACTTGCTCTCAATTTGTCCGTAAGGATCCAGGGAATAAAATCCAGTAAAACAGTTTAGTCCAAAACATGTGTTAGATCCATTACGACGTCTGATCCGGCAGCATGCTTGTGTTATTTACCCAAAACCACGAGCCTTGCCGAAGGCGAAGGCGGAGCCCAAATGTCCTTCTGCGGCTCTCGTATTCAAAATGGCTGCCTCTACATGGGGAAGATCCCCCTTTTATGTGACTATATCTAAGTCCAAAAGAATACTTTGATTTCATGATGGAAGTGAAAAGGCTTGGAAAACAATGTATTTTTGAATAGGTATCTTCAATTTCAGTAATTAACGGGTAAAAATCTTACACACTGTCCCTTTAAAGGGATATGCCACCCCCAGGTCAAACTTGGGCATCTCCCCACAGTCCAGAGACTAAAATAAGTGGTGGAAAGCGTTTTCCTGCTCACCCAGCCATTGTCCAGGTCTGTCAGCACTGACCGCCGCGGTATCTGCAGCTACTCCGCATTAGACTGGAGTCTAACGGCGCCAGAGAAAGATTTCGGCCAAAAGGAATTAATTTGCTTGATGCTTTTCCCAATTACTTTCTGTGTAGTGCGCATTCATATCGAGTGCAAATAAATGTGCAAATCAACACGGAGAGCTTGACTTGGTCATTTTGGGTGGGAACTATTTTTCAGTGCGGAAAATGAAAGCCGAAGCACACACCACGCTGACAGGGGAATCCCTGTTATGCACCAGGAAGGGAGTTCCCCTGTTACGCAGTGTGGTGTGTGCTTCGGCTTTCTTTTCAAGCAAATTAATTCCTTTTGGCCGAAATCTTTCTCTGGCGACGTTAGACTCCAGTCTAACGCGGAGTAGCTGCAGATACCGCGGCGGTCAGTGCTGACAGACCTGGACAATGGCTGCGTCACCAGAAAAACGCTTTCCACCACTTATTTTAGTCTCTGGACTGTGGGGAGATGCCCAAGTTTGACCTGGGGGTGGCATATCCCTTTAAAAGCTCTCTATATTATATGCAGGTATATAGGTAAAGCCCTTGTGGTTTTGTCCATAAGAATACTGTTTGTATTTTAACTAACTGCCTATAATGTATATTACACTTGTTGTAAGGTGACCTTGAGTGTCCAGAAAGGCGCCTAGTAAATAAAATGTATTATTATTATTATTATTATTATTATTATTATTATTATTATTATTATTATTATTATTATTATTACTATAAAATGAATAAAAATGTTAATTAAAAGTTCCCATGGCATGAATTTTTCGTTTTTGGAGGTTTTTGAACGTTAATGTGAGCTCCCCTACCTTGTTTAGGCCCCCCCCCCCCCCCCCATGGTTAAAAGTTGCGAAATGTCTAAACTGAGCATTTGCAATCCTTTTCTGCGTTACAAAAAATCAGAGCTCAAACGGGCGATTTTGAACAAGGCACCTTATTGACGTCAGATCGAAAAAAAGAAATGCAAATGCAGTTCCACCCCCGTCTGTCTGTACTCAGCGTCTCTGTAAATCACGCCCAGAGAGTTTGGACTGTGAATGCGCTAGGCAATGCGAAATGCGTTTTTTTATTTGCCTGGAGGCACGTCCGAGTGTTTCTAGGCTCGGAAGTCTTTTATCTGAGCCTCTGGACCTTTGAACAGCAGTGGTTTAATTTTATTTTATGTGGAAATGTGTTTATTTTTCAATGGAACGCTTCAAATCTCTCCCCCCGTGCAAAAACAAGGAAATGGATCAGCTGAGGGCTCAGAGCCGAGAGCGGAGAGTTTGGCCACGCCCCCACCTTCTACTATAGGCCAGCTCTTTTCTCCTCATTTGCATTCAAGCAACAACGCCCAGAATAAAGTGTTTGAGAGAGATATTTATGACTCTTTCTCATCTTATCTCTGTTTCTCATGCACTGAGTGTTGATTTTGAAGAAGGATTCATTTACAGTATTAGGGAACCATTAAGGAGCCATATAAAAGCATCAAGAAGTACCATGTCATGGGATCTTTAATTAAAATGTACATCAAGATCAGCCAAAGTTGTGTATGTACAGATTTTTTCCACCAGTGACGCAAGACATCATATTTTTGTGTTTTCCATATTACAGATATATGACGGAAAACAGTCCAATCTAAAAACAAATGTGTCACCGACTTTCACCCAGAGCCTGTACAGGACTGATAAAGTTACAATATTCAACTCATTCAACAATAGTCCATTCTGCCCTCTGTCTTCTTTCACTGTCTGATTTGATCCTTATTTTCTGCAACAATTCGTAGCCATTGCTCCATAGAGACTGAACAAAGTCTTAAAAATATATAGAGAGACCTCAACATGGAAAAGGCAATTAACAGCTTAAGACTCAGGGGACACAGCAGAGTTCAGCAGAGGAGAGGCTGTCTGTCTGGAGATGGAAGGGAGGACACCATTTTAAACTCAAAGCACACAGGCAACAGGGAAATGGCTCTACATTAGGCATTGCTGTTGATGGGTTTTTATAACAAATGTCCTCAATAAGAAAACACAATTAGATCTGTAGGACTTAAGAGAGGGTTGGATTCCTTCGTGGAATGATGCTGCATTTAAGCGTTCCTCGGGATTTCAAAATGAGATGTCAAGGTTCCTATTTGTTTGCATTCATGTGCTTTTATGCCGGAAAGTCCAAATTTAGATTTTAAAATGAACGAGTCTGCTCATTAATAGCATTTTAATAGAGCTAAAAAGTAAGATTTGTTGCTGTTAGACTTCGTTAGGCTGCGTGTTTACTTTAGGTACTTACCGTTATATTGGTAATTAATTAACAAACTAATTAACTTGTTGTGTCGGATTTGTCTTAGCCAGATTTACTTGCTCTTATCATTATGAGCCAGGGGTGGACTGGCAATCTTTACGTTCAGGAAAAGTCCAGAACTCTGATTTTTGTTCAGTGTAGATGTCGTCTAGTTCCTGAGATGTTTTCCTGACTTGTCCGAGCATTCATGTGCATTTTTCAGCTTGGAAAAACATTATCCTGAGTTACAGAGGAACACATGAACACAGCATACAGTAAGTTCTGTTGTTGTGTCCTTAGGCAAGACACTGACAATGTGCAGAAGTTTGGACCTTATGATTATTATCTCTATTATCTACAAAAATAAACATGTAATTACTGTCAAAGGTAATATGAAAAACCTCAGTTCTGTTTGGATATTTCTTCGAAAAAAATCTATGATCCAAAGAAATGTAAAATGTGAAATGGCCACTATCTTATATCTGAATGTATAGCATAAAATCTGCAACCTTACTCAGTATTACACAGCAATTATTATGTTTAAAGGGACAGTGTGTAAGATTTTTACCCGTTAATTACTGAAATTGAAGATACCCATTCAAAAATACATTGTTTTTCAAGCCTTTTCACTTCCATCATGAAATCAAAGTATTCTTTTGGACTTAGATATAGTCACATAAAAGGGGGATCTTCCCCATGCAGAGGCAGCCATTTTGAATACGAGAGCCGCAGAAGGACATTTGGGCTCCGCCTTCGGCAAGACTCGTGGTTTTGGGTAAACAACACAAGCATGCTGCCGGATCAGACGTCGTAATGGATCTAACACGTGTTTTGGACTAAATTGTTTTACTGGATTTTATTCGCTGGATCCTTACGGACAAATTGAGAGCAAGTTTATGGTGAAATACAGAGTTTGACCTGTGCAAAGCATTCTAAGGTAAGCTAACCTCGTTTTGTGCTTTTCCGTATAAAAGCCCCATGTGCTCGGGGACTGATTATTGTGCAGGGAAATTAATTCCATAGTCAAAAAGAGGAGACTGTAAGGTTTCATTTGATGTGTAGAGTGTCATGGTACATGATCGGGAATGTGTGTTTTCATGAGAAAAAAACAAAAAACGGGACCGCGTTTTATTTATACAGTAGCGGTGTGCGGACCTCGAGGTCTGCCGTAGCTAAAACAGAAAGTGCAATAGCACCATCCACCTGTGCGCCACGAATCCTACACACTGGGGCTTTAAAGCATACCATAAACTACTACCAAAAAATCTGCAAATACTATTTACTTTGAGTGAGAGAACCCACAACTTGAGAGTGACTGGAGACTTCAAATTGTCCAAAGTGAGAACCACTAAAAAAAGTTTTTGCATGTCTGTACGTGGTGTGAAACTCTGGAACAGTCTGGACAAACTCTACAAGCAATGCCAAAGTGTCAATGCGTTTACATGACATTACAAAAATATGGTCTGGTCACAGTATATGGAGAGTGTCTAAGGTAATTTCATCACTGTCTTCTGCAAAACTAGTTCTGCTGGAACATCTCTTATCATTATACATGCTTTTCCTTACCTTATGGTACTTGCTTTTTCTTACCATCGCTGGTACAAGTATTCATGTCCTGTATCCTGTATACTATATGGTTACTTGTCTCCAAGTAAAAAAGAAAGAAGTATTCATAAGAGATAAGTATTACCATGGGAAAATGGAAGTGTTTTTTCTTTTCTTTACTTATGTGATTGTGTATAGATGAGTAATGGGGGTGAAGTTTTCTTCCTGCCACTCCTTCTTGGACGTTTCAATTTTGATTGTTCTTTTGTATATTAGTTTTGTTTTTTTTTACCTTTTTCATTTGACTTTGATATTGATATTGTACAGCTTGAGAATCTTGGGGGAAAAAAACAACATATTGCCTTAAGGAAAGTAGGACTAGAGTTTTAAATATTGTAGCACAGATGGAGCACAGATAAGTAAGGTGATTTTAACTGGGGCATTGCTAATGAATGTGCATTTTAATAAACATTAGACATAGTTCAGCTCAAGGTTCAGAGACGGTTGTCAGTCAAACTCATTCATGCACAACACTGGGGATGTCATTCAAAGGACGTCCAACACTATTGTCACCGCAAAGTAATTGACAGAGACTTGCCATTTTTCTACCAGTGAACAATTTTATTCCACTTGTACAACTCTAGGCAGAAGTCTGAAAGGTGCCATTCAAGAGTCAGAGAAAAGTTCATGTTCTACATTGCCAGGTTCCAAAGTTTTTTCTTTCTTTTTCTGGGGTCAGCAGAGCAAATGGTCTCCTTTCTAGTGAGCAGTGATTCACATTCTAAATTTGCATATTTTTTGTTGAATCATTTTATCTTATTGTGAAGTATTGCCACCATGATTAGAGTTGAGATCTGTGGTATTTTTATTTCATATTTAAAGAACACTTACTATCTGCATCTCCAAATATGAGGTTAACAAGTTCAAATAAATAGTGCTGACTTATTATTTATTACAAAAAGATGCAGGCTACACATTGTTAATATTTTTATGGACTGGTTCTCAATAATCCAATAAAGAAGGAGAATGAGACCCAAACTTTTGTGTGAGATCAATAAAGGCTTATCTTATCTTTTCTTAACTTTTCATTGTCAGATCCTACCACTAAAAGTGATTGGAAATAAACTGAATACGTAGTGTTGGTGTAGAGTCAAGCTAGAGTTCAGTGAGAATGTCTCTAAGATCATGTAGGTAACTGTGTCATCAGTATAAAGATTGAGGAACTGGCAACCCAGGATCAGTTGTGATTATTCTTCCTTTTTCAAACAACTAAGAGTGCAGGCAACGTAGCCTCCCTTTAAAGGAGAATTAACGTTTTTTTTTACAATCTGAGCCTTATTTCAGTAATGAAACAAGTTGTTTTACTCACCCATAGCACTTTGGTGTCATATGGAGCACTTCCAGAGATGTTTTAGATTAGCGATAGCCGTAGCGCGAGTTCTAGCCGTAGCTCGGGGCATATAATATATGCCCTGAGCATATAATATATGCCCCGTGCGGTCTCCAAATAACACAAACTTTAGCACTTTTCAAATCATAGAAGCTCGATGTCTTAGTCTACGCTTTCGTTTGAGTCAAAAGTGGCCTGTAATCCGAGATTTATCCATAATTTACAGCTTTGCGTTTCATGTTTGGGTCCGGGGAGCTGAGAGTGAAATAAACTGTGACTCCGCACATGCGCACTGGCGTCCTCGTCTACTCGAAACTATGGCTAAATCTCGGATTACAGACCACTTTTGACTCAAACGAAAGTGTAGACTAAGACATCGAGCTTCTATGATTTGAAAAGTGCTAAAGTTTGTGTTATTTGGAGACCGCACGGGGCATATATTACACGCTGGGGGCATATATTATATGCCCCGAGAACTCGCGCTACGGCTATCGCAAATCTAAAACATCTCTGGAAGTGCTCCATATGACACCAAAGTGCTATGGGTGAGTAAAACAACTTGTTTTATTACCGAAATAAGGCTCAGATTGTAAAAAACGTTAATTCTCCTTTAAGTTCACATGGCATTTGAGAGAAGACTAAAATATGAACTTCTGAACTAATACAAGAATCTCCTGTATTTCAGAACATGTTTGCGCTTGGTTTTTTACAGATCGCATTATCGATAAAAGCTATTAATGCTCTTCTCATTTTGTTTTTGGGATAGTTTACATTTTATTTATGACTATATTTAAAATCACCCTGAGACGTAGCTAACTGAACATAAAATAGTAAGGTGTTTTGCTTTGATCAGCGACTTTGTATTGTTGTTCTTTTTGTTAAGGGCTTTGGAAACCTCAGGTGTGTCTTAAATTAGCAGCTAGACCCAATAAGCTCAAGCTGTCATCATTATTTGTAGTGCAGATTTTTTTTGGATATATCTTTTTTATTCGGGGTTGTCCTACAAGTCGATGACACCTGTATTGTTAAATTCCTTTTTTTTCCTTTGCCCAACATGCAGTAATTGGGTCACCATCTATGACATGGGCGAAGTAGTGACAGTACATTCATGCCTCGTTCAAAAATAGTTCCAGGATGTCTTCACAAATTTGCTGCAAAGTTATATGAGCCGCTCTGGCACTGCTATAGACATTTTCACCAATGTATATATATATATATGTATAAGGGAGATTAAATAGAGATTAGAGAGTGATTATAGTGAAATGTGCTTCCTTAACTTGAAACGCTTAAAACTGTATAGGAAGATGATATGGCAGTGTTATTATCTTGAGACGGTAGTGGCTTAGTGTTTAGACCAGTCCCCTCCTAATCTAAACGTTGGCGGTTCAATACCATCTTCGGCTTGTCATGTGTCTTTAGGCAAGACACTTCACCCACCATATCTATGACTCTACTGTGTGATTTGTAGTGGTTAGGGATACAAATTATCGATTAATTCATTAATCTATAGTTCATTGACCTTATCGATCGAGTTACGATTAACTGATAAGCGGCGTTTTTCAACTGAATTTTAGTGTTTCAATAGGGTCTTTAAGAATATAAGCTATAGTAACATAACACTGAGTCATAAATATATCATAGTATTATTATATTGTATATTCCTCAATTAATTATTCCTTAGTAAAAAGCAGACAAATGTATTGATGCTGAATAACAAAATACATTCTTTATTGAAAATAAATTGAGGACTGGCTCAGTTGTTGCACTTGCAGCATGGAAATCTTGAAATTAAAAGGAACAGAAGAAATTAAATAACCAGTGTTGTATAAAGTACTGGAAAATCAAACTCAAGTAAAAGTATAGGTACCCCTCCCAAAAATGACTTTGGTAAAAGTCGAAGTCACTGACTGAAATGTTACTTGAGTAAAAGTCTTAAAGTATCTGGAACTTCTTGTACTTAAGTATGACAAGTAATGTAAAAATAAATATACTCAAGTAATGTAATCAAAAGTACAAGTAAAAGTATCAAGCAAAGGCAGTCTGAATTTAATATTTTTTAATGTTCGCCCCCCCCAAACCAGTGCTGAAAATAAGGCATACATAACACTATGGTGTTATTTAGGGTTTTTTGCAATTGGGCCCTTAATTCTACTGTAAAGCACCATGTTCGGCTCACCCATGGTAGTTTTGTGTCATATGGAGCACTGTCGAAGATATTGGGTTTGGTGATATCCATGAAACGCCGTCCTATGAGCAAGTAAATGCAGGCACAAAATACGTTATTTGTAATTTAATAATTATGGTACGGTAGCACTAATGACGTGTAGTAAATGTTCTTGTCTTAAAACATCTGGGTTGTGTGGGGATGTTGATTGATTAAACTAGCTGCATGAAACCAACAGGTGTAGGCTGATTGTCATGCGCAAGTAGCGAACAAGCCCAGGCACGTCCTGACTTCCTTGCAGTCAGTAGAGGTTTTTATTGTAACGAGTAACTAAACGGCACATTGAAAATGTATCGGAGTAAAAGTATGCAATTAAATTTGGAACTGTAGTGAAGTAAAAGTAAAAGTAATCTTTTTTTTTTTAAAAACTCAAGTAAAGTACAAAGTCTCCCAAAATGTACTTAAGTACAGTAGTGAAGTATTATTACTTCGTTACTATACAACACTGTAAATAACAGAATATTATTTAGTCTACATATTATGATGAAACCATTGCCTGGAAGAATCCATGACTCATCGCTGTACCAGCGGCGAGTCTGGTAATGCTTGGTCCAGAATGCGCTGCCGTTGCGCTTAGACAGACAGCTAAGTGAACCAATCAGAGAACAGTTAACAGACAGCGACATGAACCAAGCCGGTAGGGAGCAATGCAAAAAAATATTTTTTGAAAAGAAAGGCCTCTAGAGCTGTCAGCTGCTGTGGTTTTAAGGAATCGATGTGTTTTAGGTCATTTAAGACCAATTTTACAGCTGAATGGAAGGGACGTTGCGGGCAAAGGCTGGTGCACTGACGTCACCATCTTTGAACGAATCAGAATCGCAGAGTCCGTTGTTAACCGGGGGAGCGAGGGTGGAGCGAGGGCGTCCAAATGGTATCGCGCTGTATAGCAAATACAGAGAGATATCATTTGGCTGGCCAGGTAAATGAAACCAGTGAATCCAGGCTATTTTTAGGACATTCTCAACATTTATTTTGAACTAAGGCATCAACAATATTTCTCTCCCTTAATCTGTGTAGGGTTACAGTACAAAATATACATTTCACAGGGCCCCTGGACACAGCATAAAACATTACAGGGCCTCAAACCAGAACAATCAAGAAATGATAAAAGCATGTAAGTTACATGCTTTTATAATTTCAAAAATATATGGTTCTAGGTCCAGCTCTACTGTGAGTTGTGTGGCAACATCCAGAGAGGAAAGGGTTACATGATGTAACGCTATGGTCTTTCTCACGAGTGGGTTCACATCTCGTGTTCACATTCCAGAGTAGCGCCCTCTAGCGATTAGTTACAATGAATGCATTTTGTTCGGCCAACGTCTTGAACGTCGTCGATGTTGACATCCCTAGTAGTGGTCATAGGGCTTTTGGTGCAGATTGTCAGTCTCTCTTCTGCTAGTCTACACCAGGGCAGCTGTGGCTACTTGAGAACCATAACCATGTGTGGAATGAAAGAATGGTGAAATTGTAACAAACTCGAGGCGGGTAATATGCTGAAATATCAATATCACATTTTCTTGCTGCTCTGCTTCCTTTGGTTCATTGTAATGGGCTGAATTCACGTGTTGCTAACTCAGAGGATCACTGATGTTGGCCAATAGGAGGCATGGGTGGGCAAAAATGTGTAAAAATGCGTAGAGGTTTTCGAGAGAAAATAAATGAATCACAACATGGAAATTTGACCAAAGTACCATATTGTCACAGGAATGAAATTACAATTAAGTTTGTATCAATATCGCCCAATATGGTACTTATTTGGGGCCTGGTTGAAACCGAGTGAAGCAAAAAAACTGATGCACAAATCCTTCACAATAAACATTTGGACCAGTCACAAATAGCGATAAGAAAGGCAAAAAAGTTACACCCTTTAAAATATAAAGTTTCAAAAATGAGAAAAGAGAAGCGCAGGAAAAGTTCTAAAGTTTTGAAAGACAAAAGACAGTCAGGATGTAGAGGATGTTTTGAAGGGCTACTGTAAAAGGCATAGAGAGGAGAAAGAAGTGCAGTTGTTGTTATCGTGCTGAGATCTGCCAGTCCGGGTCTCTCACTTGACAGACTCGTCACACTGATGCTATCTGCGCTGACGAGATTAAAATAGCTGAGGCAACCAGGCCCGTATCATCCTCCAGAACGCAAAGAGACAAGAGTAAACTAAAGGCAAACGAAAGACGAGAAGGAGGGAGGAGGGATGGAGACGCCATATGATATAGACTCATCATTTACTGCCCTGTGGAGCAGAGTTAGAAGGGGTCATTATGGTCCACATCTGACAAAAAAAGGAAAATGGATCGACTTACAGTCATGGATTGGTGCATTTTGGCAGCAGCAAAGGTTAAAGGTGCACTGTGTAACTTGGAGGTTCCATTACCTACTTGTCTCCGTGGAGATATGCCTAGAATGTTCCACAGTATGGCCATAACATAAGAATCTCCATGGGGACCTTGCAAACTAAATTACAGGCTAGATTTGTGGAGAGGGAGGTGACCGCACTCACAGTAAGAATGGATGTTTTGGAAGATATTTATGATGAATACATAACATTTAAACCAAAGCATCAACATCTCCATGGAGACAAAAAGTGTGGAAAGTTACACAGTATGTAGTATGATAAAACGTATGCTAAAACAGCCTTTAAAGCCCCAGTGTGTAGGATTCGTGGCGCATAGGTGGATGGTGCTATTGCACTTTCTGTTTTAGCTACGGCAGACCTCGAGGGTCACCCGGGCACTACTGTATAAATAAAACGCGGTCCTGTTTTTTTTTTTTTTTTTTTCCTCATGAAAACACACATTCCCGATCATGTACCATGACACTCTACACATCAAATGAAACCTTACAGTCTCCTCTTTTTGTCTATGCAATTCATTTCCCTGCAAAACAATCTCCCCCCCGAGCACATGGGGCTTTTATACGGAAAAGCACAAAACGAGGTTAGCTTACCTTAGAATGCTTTGCACAGGTCAAATTCTGTATTTCACCATAAACTTGCTCTCAATTTGTCCGTAAGGATCCAGCGAATAAAATCCAGTAAAACAATTTAGTCCAAAACACGTGTTAGATCCATTACGACGTCTGATCCGGCAGCATGCTTGTGTTGTTTACCCAAAACCACGAGCCTTGCCGAAGGCGGAGCCCAAATGTCCTTCTGCGGCTCTCGTATTCAAAATGGCTGCCTCTGCATGGGGAAGATCCCCCTTTTATGTGACTATATCTAAGTCCAAAAGAATACTTTGATTTCATGATGGAAGTGAAAAGGCTTGGAAAACAATGTATTTTTGAATGGGTATCTTCAATTTCAGTAATTAACGGGTAAAAATCTGACACACTGTCCCTTTAAAATGTAACAAACTTTAATTTTTAGTTTTTACTTGTGTTTGCATAGTCCCTGTTTAATCAGTTACACAGTAGTTCTCTCTCTTATAAGAGTTAGTAAAAAAAGCTATTAAAAAAGGACTATTGAGTAGTTTTGTAAATTGTGGTATAAGAAGTAATAATTTTTTATCTTACTAGCAGTATCTGGGTGTATAGAGTGTCGTGTCGAGTGGAATTTTCAGAGCAATGGCGTTTTGAAAGCAGGAGAATAAAGATTACTCAAACATGCATGAATCAATCTAAATGCAAGTTTGAGAGGTTAAATGAGAAGGAAAACATTATTATAAAACTCCTAAAAGTCAATTTTGCATAATATCTAAGACTGTGTTAACACTTGCAGTCCAGTGTTGTCCAGTTTAGTTCTGATGTAGACTCAGTTTGGCCTTGTTCTATACTTGGTTTAACTCTGGGTTTAGTCCCGGTTTAGTCCCAGTTTTAGCGTGGCATTTGTGTTATACTGTGAATCACCCTGGTAGTATCCAGTTAATAGCTCAGAACATGTTTTCATGATTCCTTTCAAACTCAGTGATGTAACACTTTTGAGTTTTTCTCCTCTATTCAAAATACACTCAGTCCTT
Source organism: Paratrypauchen microcephalus (assembly GCA_036785185.1). Lineage (NCBI taxonomy): Eukaryota > Metazoa > Chordata > Actinopteri > Gobiiformes > Gobiidae > Paratrypauchen > Paratrypauchen microcephalus. The sequence goes on from JAVJIX010000265.1 coordinate 774,423, forward strand.
GAACTCGTTTGCCTTGATAAGAAATGTAAAGCACTTAATTTCTTAGCGCAGCCACATGTATCCACTGCAGCAGACTGGAGAGCTGATGGATCTGCTGTCTATTGGATGTGATGATTCAGCCTGGCTATTACACAGAGTGATACAGGCACAAGGCACTGCTCTTTATGGTCAGTGAGACAGTGGCAGGCTCAGGGAGGAAATATAACTTAACACCGAATGACTTTGAGATCATAGCCGTTTTAATCAGTGTCCGGAGAATTACGAGTTTTTAAATGGATGCTGCTCTTTTGGAGTAAATCAGGAGGAGAGGAGGCAACAGGGGCTGTCCAAGTGACCCAAAATACTGGAATTTAAAACCAACGAAAAAGTTAAGACACTTTGTAAGATGAATGTGTGCATAGGACTATATATTTTTTACAGTTAGAAAAGATGTAATAAAATATACTGTAAATGAATGGTTTGCAGCTCCATTTAAGATAGTGGAATTTGATGTCAGCAAAAGGTCTAAAAAATATGTGACATGGTCAAACTGAAAGTTTTACTTTTCAAGAATGTTGGAGGAGCATATTTGCCCTCAACTTTCAAAGGGCCCATATTACCAGTGGTGAAAGTAGTTTTCATTTCTTACAGGTGCTATAATGTCCAGTGCATCACTTTACCGTTTTTTTGTTTTTTTTTAAACACTCGTTTTACCTGTTTGTTTGGGTTTTTTTTAACGTTTTACACTTTTTTCATAGATAAATAACTTTTTTAATGTACTTAATTATTTCTTTTTTTTTGTAAGCATAAACCCTCTCTTACAGGTGCAGGCAGCGCGCCGGCCTTAAAGGAAAAGTAACGTTTTTTACAATTTGAGCCTTATTTCGGTAATAAAACAAGTTGTTTTACTCAACCATATCACTTTGGTGTCATATGGAGCACTTCCAGAGATGTTTTAGATTTGCGTTAGCCTAGCGCGACTTCTAGCCATAGCTCGGGGCATATAATATATTCCCTGAGCATGTAATATGCCCCATGTGGGCTCCAAATAACACAAACTTTAGCACTTTTCAAATCATAGAAGCCCGATGTCTTAGTCTACGATTTTGTTTGAATCAAAAGTGGCCTGTAATCCGAGATTTATCCATAGTTTACAGCTTTGCATTTCATGTTTGGGTCCCGGGAGCTGAGAGCACAGTCCGCACATGCGCACTGGTGTCCTCATCTACTCGAAACTATGGCTAAATCTCAGATTACAGGCCACTTTTGACCAAACGAAATCGTAGACTAAGACATCGAGCTTCTATGATTTGAAAAGTGCTAAAGTTTGTTTTATTTGGAGACCGCAAACATGTGCCCCGAGAACTCACATTATGGAGATCGCAAATTTAAAACATCTCTGGAAGTGCTCCATATGACACCAAAGTGCTATGGGTGAGTAAAACAACTTGTTTTATTACCGAAATAAGGCTCAGATTGTAAAAAACGTTACTTTTCCTTTAAATCTTCTACCAGTGCGCAGCACCGCCTCGCAATGGTTTAGGCGACTTTCACGGCTACAGTCAGATAAGTTTTGACAATCCTTGCTTAACAGACTGCAGATATCTCTGCACGAGAGTTTCGGGTAGCTTTCAGTTATTCTCCAATGGCATAGTGTGGTTGTTTGTGTTTTCTACTTAAATAGCGCACCTTACTTTCTTTTTCAAATGTGGGTTTTGGCCCCCATTAACCATATTCTCTTAGCGGTGCTGCTAGGTACCGGCTGTATACCGGTGCTGCGTTCCGGTGCGCACCGCTTTACTTTCACCACTGCATATTACGCTATGTTATAATGTTTCCTTATTACACACACACACCTGGAGTTGTGTTTTTGTTTCATTCACACATGTTTAACACACAAACACACATATTTAGGCTGTGTTCTTCTCTCAAACAGAAAACACTCTGTTCCACCTTGTGATGCCATGTGGTAATATAGGAAGTGCTCCACCGTGTTACTAAACCCCATAGATGTCACTAGAATCATTTGGATTGTTTCAGCCCTGGATTTGCCAAACTCTATTAAACGAAACTAGACTACAAACTACCACTACATGACATCACAAGGTGGAACAGAGTATTCTGAGCTTTGGAGATGCAGCCCAACTAATAATAAAGAGTTACTCAAACATGTGTGAATGACACAAAACACAACTCCAGGTATGTTTTTGAGGAGGTAACAACATTCTAGCATGGCTTAATTCTCACACAAGTCAATTTTGCGTAATATAGGACCTTTAAAGATCCCATGACATGGTACTTCTTGATGCTTTTATATGGCTCCTTAATGGTTCCCTAATACTGTAAATGAATCCTTCTTCAAAATCAACACTCAGTGCATGAGAAACAGAGATAAGATGAGAAAGAGTAATTTTTCTCACTCTGAACACTCTATAATGGGTGTTGTTGCTTGAATCCAAATGAGGAGAAAAGAGCTGGCCAATAGTAGAGGGTGGGGGCGTGGCCAAACGCTCCGCTCTCGCTCTGTGCGCTCTCTGATCCATTTCCGTGTTTTTGCACGGGGGGAGAGATTTGAAGCGTTCCATTGAAAAATAAACACATTTCCACAGAAAATAAAATTAAACCACTGCTGTTCAAAGGTCCAGAGGCTCAGATAAAGGACTTCCGAGCCTAGAAACACTCGGACGTGCCTCCAGGCAAATAAAAGAACGCATTTCGCATTGCCTAGCACATTCGCAGTCCAAACTCTCTGGGCGTGATTTACACAGACGCTGAGTACAGACAGACGGGGGTGGAACTGCATTTGCATTTCTTTTTTCGATCTGACGTCAATAAGGTGCCTTGTTCAAAATCGCCCGTTTGAGCTCTGATTTTTTGTAACGCAGAAAAGGATCGCAAATGCTCAGTTTAGACATTTCACAACTTTTAACCATGGGGGGGCTAAACAGGGTAGGGGAGCTCACATTAACGTTCAAAAACCTCAGAAAGTGAAAATTCCATGCCATGGGACCTTTAAATAATGTGATGAGGGAACATGGATGGAGAGACTTAGAACTTTTAAGTTAATAATTTTATTGCCAAACACCATAACAAACACCATACTTTTCAGTTTTTATCAATCATAACACATAGAAATAAGTTGGAAACAGCATATTATACAACCCTGAAACCGAGTGCACCCAAAAAGACTAGATTTTGCAAGTAAATCTGACTTTTTATATACAATCCATGTATGTGGCATCAATGAAAAAGTACAGGACAAAGTCTGTGTGGGACAAAAGAGGGACACTTACAGAGAGTATATCAGATAGCTAATGGGTGTTACTTTAACATTTAAGGGGGTAGATAACCTGATAATATCAAATTTATAGGCTACATTATCTGATTTTATACCCTCAGGAGCATTTTATCTTATCTGCTTTTCACAGAGTTCTTAAACGTGTTAGTTAGCTCCAGGCCAAGCTTTACTGTGTAGACCATGACCTCTCTGATGCTGTCTTTTTACAATCTCCAAATTCTTACACATATTTAATAAAAGAATCTTTATATCCACCAGCTCTGACTTCTGCCCCTTACAATCCACACATAGAAAAAAGAGGACTAAAAGGATAGAGAAAGTGAATAAAACAAAAGGTGAAAGGAGACATATACAGGGGGTCCTCGGGTTACGACGTTGATCCGTTCTTAAGACGCATCGTAACCCGAATTTCGTCGTAAACCGGATTTTGCCTTTGATCTTCCAACCAAAGCACCAATAACCTTTCCATCTCAATTATTAGACCACTACGCTGCTTGGTTATCACTGCCGCTATCATAGGAGCAGATCAGAGCCCACATCAGGTACTTCCGCCCACATTGGACACGCACACGAGGCTGTCTTCTTCTCCCTACAACCACAACAGAGCGTATTCTTGCGCCGTGCGCCGCGCGCCGTTCGCGTTTGTTTACATCTCTTACCACGCTAAACCGCGTAAGACGGAATGACGCGTAATATATACATTTTTTTTTAATGGGGGCGCGTTCGTAACCACGAAACGTCGTAACCCGAGACCGTCGTAACCCGAGGACCCCCTGTATTCTTCAGTCTGCGGAGAGGTTTCTTCGGATTCTCTAACCTCTTTCATTAACAGAAAAGGCAAACTCACTATTGTCCTGCTGCCTTTTTGACCCCAACAAAATCAAAAAATTAGGTCACGGTTCAGGAGCCCATACACCCACGTGCACCCAGGGATCCCGGCGTATACTTTAACATTTAAACCAGCACCTTGACCTGCACACAATCCCAGTTCTAATCAAGGTGTGCTCAAGCAATACTGGCACATATCCACTCATGCATGATTGTTTCCACAGAGGCTAAAGCTAAACACTAACAGCTAACAGCTATCCGTCCCCCGCTTTGGTTCAAGAGGCCAGAGGAGATTTATGGTCAGGCGGGGATTGCTCCTCCTAATGTATTCCTGGGTAAAGACCAGACTAAGGCCTCTGGGAGAGTGAGGGGAATAGCAATGACTGTCTGTATGGACTGGACAGATAGAAGGGGACCCTCACTGCACTGCATTAACTTTTAATTATGACTTCCTCCAAAATGCAATTACTCGTCACAGACCCATTGCTCTCAAGCTTCACCACTTCACCAGAAAATTATATGTCTGCCGTGGCCCAAATCTTGACAAAATGTGACTAATAACCTTGCCTTTTGAGTTAAATACTGTACTTGCTAGAAGCAGTTTTGTAAAACAGTGTAGCAATTGCTGGTACAAAAATGCATTGATTATTTGTGGTAATTGTAATAGGATCAATACAGATTCTGCTTTTTTGTTGAAGAAAAAAACAACATACCAATCACTCCAAAATGAAGTATTGATAAACTATTATTTTAACAGTAGTAGTTTTTGGTGCACAATGGTTTTTGAATCAGATGAATAGTCATAGCAGTATTCGTAGTATTTGTAGTAGTAGTAGTAGTAGTAGTAGTAGTAGTAGTAGGTCTTTTGCATTATTCAAGTGATTTTGAGTACTTTTATTTCATCATGAATAGCCATACTAGTAGCAGTATTAGTAGTAGTAGTGGTAGTAGCAGTAGTAGTAGTAGGAACAGTAGTACTAGTAGCTCTTACTATACAAGTGATTGATTACTTTTATTTCATCATGATTACAGTAGTCATAGTAGTAGTAGCAGCAGTAGTAGTAGTAGTAGTAATAGCAGTAGTAGACCTTTTGAACTATAAGTGATGTCAAGTACTTTTATTTTGTTATTTCATATAGTCTTGAATAGTGAATATTGACTTCTCCTTGTCTTTGTGTCTGTGCAGGTACCTGTCCAACACCTCGTTCACGGGGGCGACCGGTCTGATCCAGGTGGAGGCCTCTCACTCGCGGGTGCTCTCCTCACAGCTCTTCCATGTGTGGAGCCTGAAGAGGGGCGCTCTGGGGCAGCCAGCCTGGGTCACCGTGGGACAGTGGACCCGTGGGACTCTGGAGCTGGAGAACGGCATTCTGGGATTGGTTGGCGGGTTTGGGAACAGCCAGGGCCAGGGTCTGGGAGCGGGGGTGAGAGGAGGGGAGGGGCAGATGGAAGGGATGGTGTGGGGGAGGTGGAGACCGGGGCTGTCTGTGGAGGGGCACCGTCTGAGGGTGGTCACACTGGTGGAGCACCCGTTTGTGTTCACGCGGGAGGTGGACGATGACGGCCAGTGTCCCGCGGGGCAGATGTGTCTGGACCCAAGGACCAACCGCAGTGATGTCATTAACAGCCTGTTCAACCAACTCCACAATCCTAACGCCACCGCAGCTGACTGGGACGGGCCCGGTGAGTCACACCTAAGTCACACTGTTAGACTTTTACAAGACATATGACTGTACAGCCCAGAGCCCAAGACTTTATAATAACTTCACCTTATTTAGCCCTAACAAAGCATGGCCAAACTCAAACTCAAAATGAAGAAATAGTTGCTATGCTATTAGTACTTCCTGACTATAAGTAAATTTTGTAGTTGTTGTGCCACAGTGATAGTCATGATGGGGGAGGGCTTAGCTTAAAGGAAAAGTAACGTTTTTTTACAATCTGAGCCTTCTTTCGGTAATAAAACAAGTTGTTTTACTCACCCATAGCACTTTGGTGTCATATGGAGCACTTCCAGAGATGTTTTAGATTTGCGGTTAGCCTAGCCCGACTTCTAGCCATAGCTCGGGGCATATAATATATTCCCCAAGCATGTAATGCTTGGGGAATAAAGTTTGTGCTCCAAATAACACAAACTTTAGCACTTTTCAAATCATAGAAGCCCGATATCTTAGTCTACGATTGCATTTGAAGCAAAAGTGGCCTGTAATCCGAGATTTATCCATAGTTTACAGCTTTGCGTTTCATGTTTGGGTCCCGGGAGCTGAGAGCACAGTCCGCGCATGCGCACTGGCGTCCTCATCTACTCGAAACTATGGCTAAATCTCGGATTACAGGCCACTTTTGCTTCAAACGAAATCGTAGATTAAGATATCGGGCTTCTATGATTTGAAAAGTGCTAAAGTTTGTGTTATTTGGAGACCGCAAAGTAATGCCCCGAGAACTCAAGTTAACGGATACGCTACAACATAACTTCTACGAAACTGCTCAAAATGACACCAAACTGCTATGGGTGAGTAAAACTACTTGTTTTATTGCCGAAAGAAGGCTCAGATTGTAAAAAAATGTTACTTTTCCTTTAATGTCATGCAAATTAGGCAAGGAGGGCTGAAGAGACCAAACTTGGAGAGGCGTTTTCTGGGATTTTTGGGATCTGCTATGGCTGCTTTCAAATAGAGATAACTTTTTAAAATATGGTCAGATTTTCACATGTAAGACATCATTGGAAAGCTTAGAACCTGCACTTTCAGAATCTGTGAATAACTCAAAATGCCTCCGCGATGACTTGGTATTGGTTCTCCTGCGGTTGGACACAATTTAGTTTATCGTTTTTGTCGGTGTTTGTCCACGGATCCGTAGGTTGACAGTTGGAATCCTGCTCTCGACATAAACATCATTTATAGAGAAGTCAGATCCACTACTGACCCACAGGTTGGCGCTGCGATTTCAGCTCTCACAAAATGCTGCTGTTGTGTCCTTGGGCAAGAGATGAACCCATCTCACCCTAGGGTGTGAATGGGTGAGTGGTTCCTTGAAGTGCTTTGAGTGCCTCGAAGGTGAAAAAGCGCTATATAAAAATAGGACCACTTTATTTTAACCTTGTGTAAACATATTCATCTCATAAAAGAAGAGAAGCTTTACACAAGATTTAACTAAAGCTCGTTTCCATACACAGTGCCAGGGCAGGTTAACAAGCAATTAATGAATGATTCAGGCTTATCAACTACTTACTTAAGGAGTTAGTGTTAGGGTAATTACTAAGTCTGACTCCTAATAAACTATATGCTCATTATGAATTAGGTCTTTGTTCATTAAAACTTATTTCAGAGTAGTTATTATCAGGAAAATCTGAGCCACACTAAATTATTATCATGAACCAACATAAAAAGTCGATTTTTGTCTTGATCTTTTCCAATCTGAAAATAATGATTGCACTTGTTACAGCGTTTTTAGAGGGGAAAAAAACTACACAACAGGGCAACAACCTCATTACTGAGATTTGCCAAAAAAAAAAAAAACAACAAACAAAATAATTTCACTTCACAAGTCTTTCTTTTTTAAACTTTTTAGAATTGACTCAGCTAATTCTCAAAACTTGGTAATGGTGGTAATTTGTTCATTGCTCTGCTTGTGTTACACAGTTCAGTTTTTAATTGCTGAAACTTTGGAAGCAATTTGCACCGTGCCTATTTATCCTGTCCCAATATTTCCACGACTTTGAATCAAATGATGTAAGTATTATATGACTGCTCATGTTAAATACTCTATTAACCCAGTCAGGATTGAGGTTGAATTAACGCTGATGAGGGGTGCACCAATTAGGCCATACACTGACATCAGTTCGACCATTGCCTGATTAAATCAACACACATTTTTATTCATTATGGTTATTCATTATGGTCCCTGTTAGTGCTGTTACTTCAAAATTTTATTCCTAAACGATAGGGATGGACCAATCTGATACTGGTATTGAATATCAGCAAATTTCGCTCGATCAGATATGGGCTTCCAAATACTGGTTCAATTGATATCCTGGTTGGGCATGTAAACTGATGTAATTAGACTATTTACTGGTTGTAATTTGCCCAGAAAGTCTCACAATATTTGAACTTTTATTTACAAAGCTGTTCTGTAGTTACATGAGAGATAAATAACAGCTACACATCTCACCTGGATCAGGTTTGTTACTTTTATTTAAAGGAAATAAATGCTGTTTTCAGTTTCTGCTCTGGACTGCTGTAGTATTGAAATTGGTATCGTAATTGAAAAAGCTGGATTGGTGTATCTCTACAGAAGCACTACATTTACATAGTGGCCTTAAATAGCTTAAGTAAGAGTATTTGGAGAAAGTACTGGCTCAGTCCTAAATTATGAATTGGATAAAGCTGGTCCCTACGCTTTTTTTCCCCATGGAGGAGCGCCGGTCTGGAGAGCCGGTCAGCCCTGTGGGAACATGCTGCCTGATACACGAAGGACGCGCCGTGTGCCTGGCACCGCTGTTACCGGAGGACACGGAGCGATTTCTATTGGAATTTTGATGGCAGGACATCTGGATTGGCCTGAGGGATGTTTTCTGACCCATCACTAATTGGAGCCGAGCGGATAAAAGAGCCCCGATCCGCCGGCCACGGGGAACTGCAAACTGCAACATCAGAAAGAAAAACACAGGTGAACGTATCATCCATCTGTGGGATCCACCTGGCGCTAGATAACATCGCGGATAAATGGATTTGGAACTGTGGGGAACAGCGGCTCAGTCCATATTCATTATCATACGGGAGGGAGGATTGCGAGTCGCACAGACCTGTGGGGACCTGACAGAAACCAGAGTTCTGGCAAATTGTCTGTTTGCCTGGGTTCTAAAATGTATCGATTATGTTAAATTCCCCTTTTGTAATCAATTCTCCTGAAAAAATGTGATTCAACTGGACTCTTTGTTTTGACTGCATCTTCTGCACAAACACGTCCAAGGCCGCCACCCACCGCTTATCTCACAGACTCTACAAAAACATTGCCACACACTATTGGACTCACACTCACATGTATTAAGTAATGCTGCCCTGTCTATTTTTAGGATGTCTGCTTCTTCTTCAGTTTTCAATCAATTTCAATGATTTCTGATCTTTTCCCTTGCCCCACACACCCTTCCTTCTGTTACCAACGAAAAAGATCACCGTATGTTATATCTCCAATTGTTTTTCTGTCATTACATGTTGTTAAATTGTCACTGATTGTATGTATTGCATCTATTCTACTCTGCATCTCCCAGTCGGCGACGCGCGCATGCGCAGCGGCCCCTCCCCTACCCACTCTATCACTGTCCTGCCTGGTTAGTGGGGAAACGAAATTTCGAATTCACTCTGTGTACATGTACATGATTGTTTTCGACAATAAAGCAAACTATGACTATGACTATGACTATGTCTAGAAAGAACATCTAATTTATCATTTGAAATCAATGTGAATGGAAGAACAAAACATTAAATCATTTTAAAAAATGTTCAAATCAAGTGATCTTGTCAACATAAACATTTTCTTTACTCACAGTGGGAAGAGTAACCAAAACTTTCACTCAAGTAAGAGCACTCGACCTACAAACACTATTCTACGAAGAAAGAATTTATAGTAACAAGAACTACCCACTTCTGTAGATGAGACTTTTTGGTCTAGTAGACAGCTTTGCTCTGGACTTGCTCAGCCATTTTTCAAAATTCAGAAGCCAAATCCAGTCTTGAGTACTCCTTGCTGTTTTCTAAGCTCTCTGTCTCATTATTATGGACATCAGCCTCACAAATAGCACCTCTCCACAAAACTCAAGTTGATTTCTGAAGCAAAATCAATAAAAGATCATGGCTAGTCCATCCTGTTCAATATCTCAAGTGAATATCAATGCAGCTGGCCCCCAAACAGCATAACGAAACCATAGAAGAAGAAGGATGAATAAGAGATCTCGACTTTGGTCATCAAAGAATACAAACTACTGGTCAAAGATTTCAAACTTGGCAGTCAGATCATAAATGCAGCCATAAACCATCTTAATATTGTTTGATTAAAAGTATAAGGTCTGAAATTAACATTATGGATGACAAAGCTTTTTTTTATTTTGGATCCAGCCTTAATGGTCACAGCGTTGATTGTAAAACTAATAGCATTGGCAACCCTAATACAATTTTAAATATCAAATTCCCAAATTGTCTTGTAGATAGTGTTAAAACAGAGCAACCACGGTCATTACTGCCAAGTTTTAAAAGCTTTGGGAGGGAAGTTGACTTGGCAAAAAAGAGGTTCAAAATTAATTGGGAAAAACTCGTCTTGCTGGAGATTTTTTACTACGTGGGGCAGGGACTTAAGCTTGGATCATCAACATTTCATCAACATATCGGGGTCAAATCTTGCCAAAGTTGCAACCTCTGCTCTTTAAAACATGTATATTAATAGCTGAATAACTATACTTTAAATATCATGTATTATACAACATGAACGTTTAACCTGTTTTTAGATTTTAGATGTTATCCATGCATGTTTGGGTAATTTATTTGTCTCTCCCGGGCCCTTTTCAAACCCTCCATATGCTGTAAGATTCTGTCCAACTTGTAAACATGTCATTTACATGTTTTCAGCAAATATAGCATTTTCAAAAATAATAAAAGGTAACATGCAGTGCCCCATCTTTAAGGTTTACAGTGAGCAAAATGTAAAATTATGATCTATGCTATATTGAACTATGTTACAGTTCAAAAAATCCCAGAAAAGTCAGATGTTTTATTTATAAATGTATTCTCTTTTCAGACTTACCAGAGGATGTGAGAAAGTGCTGCTACGGTTACTGCATAGACTTGTTGGAGAAGCTGGCGGAGGACATGGGGTTTACCTTTGACCTTTACATCGTGGGGGACGGGAAGTACGGAGCTTTGAGCGGGGCCGGGCGCTGGACGGGGCTGGTGGGGGACCTGCTGAACGGAACAGCAGACATGGCCGTGACCTCTTTCTCCATCAACTCGCAGCGCAGCAGGGTTATTGACTTCACCTCGCCATTCTACTCCACCAGCCTGGGCATCCTGGTACAGTCAATGAAACTATTGTTGTATAAGTTCGACGCTCAGAATTTCTATTCTAAAGGCACACAGTTATTTTAATCATTAATCATTAGGATGCAGGGAAAGTGAGGAATAATTTTGGACCGCTGTGCTTCATGGTGTTCTAAGACTCCACATAGATAGCTGCGTGACTCCTTGTTGTTTAATCAAGGGGTTCTTAAAGGTCATTATGTCGTTATGTCATTTTGTCTGTCACCTGCTTGTTTCTATGGATATGGATGGATGGTCACTTCTCTGCCATAGTAAGACATTAAACAATTCCACTGTGCATTTATTCAAGGTATTTATACAGGTGGTTTTATAAATAAATAAAAAAACCTGGTATTCTGACTGTGAGCAGGATTGCCTCTCCACAGATCTGACCTGTAACTTGGTCTGGGTTTGTTTTCCATGACGATACAAAGGTTTAATTAATGCCATATTGTGAAACATTCCAGACAAAGCAATAACATCTCCATGGAGAAACAGATTTGAACGGATTCCTCCACCAGAAAAGTTACACAATGCAACTTTAAAGGAAAATTAACGTTTTTTTTTACAATCTGAGCCTTCTTTCGGCAATAAAACAAGTAGTTTTACTCACCCATAGCACTTTGGTGTCAATTGGAGCAGTATCGCAGAACTTATGTTGTAGCCGTTCTGTTCTTCTAATGATCCCGTATCCGTTAGCGTGAGTGCTCGGGGCACTGATTTGCGGTGTCCAAATAACACAAACTTTAGCACTTTTCAAATCACAGAAGATCGCTGTGTCAGGGTAGACTTTTAGTGGATTCCAAAACGGCCTGAAACCCGATATCCAGCTATAGTTTCATTCGATGACGTCATCAGAGAGGACAGTGCGCATGCGTGAACTCAGCTGTTTTGTAAACACCGCTAGTCCGAAAGAAGCTAACACCGCTCTGAACTTTACTTTTCTGTTGCGATATCGGGTTTCAGGCCGTTTTGGAATCTACTAAAAGTCTACCCTGACACAGCGATCTTCTGTGATTTGAAAAGTGCTAAAGTTTGTGTTATTTGGAGAGCGCAAATCAGTGCCCCGAGCACTCATGCTAACGGATACGGGATCATTAGTAGAACAGAACGGCTCAACATAAGTTCTGCGATACTGCTCCAATTGACACCAAACTGCTATGGGTGAGTAAAACTACTTGTTTTATTGCCGAAAGAAGGATCAGATTGTAAAAAAACGTTACTTTTCCTTGAACCTTTTTAACATTGGTGCCTGACTTTTTCTGTACAAAGTAACTCAGGTCCAATCTCATATTATGTAAATGTGCTACATTGTTCTGGTTAAGGGCTCTCAGCAGGCAGCTTGTGGCCCCTCCTTTGGTCAGAAAGAATTTTAATGAAAACTGGCGTTTTCATAGAAATGCACCGGTGGTCTGGCAACAGACCATTTCAACGTTATGATTAGAAATGTGCTATTACCATTTGCAATTTATTCTGAATGTACAAAAATAGACATAATATCTCCGGAAATCCACATCCTCAAAAACCTTTATAAGAGCACATGTATAAGGTTATGTAGCTCTTATTTTTTTCTTTTATAATCATTTAAAATAAATAAACAATAATTCATTTTAAAGTTATTATCTTATTTTAATTTAAAAGCTTTCAGACCCAGTCCAAAAGGTCAAAGGTCAAAGACAAAACAACAAATTGAGCAGAACCTCAATCATGATTATTTTATCCCTCTACTTATTATTCGATTTGGTGCTATGAGACGCGCATAGATACAAACAGTGTAAATAATCCATTGGACATTTGCATTAAATATTTACATTGGGGTCTTGTGATGGGTTAATCTGCTCTATTGATGACTTGTATTAGAGTGATCAGCAAACATGGCTGTGCCTCACCCCTCTGCCCCCTCTCATTCTGCCCCTTTCATTCTGCCCCTCTAATTCTGCCCCTTTCACTTTGTCCCTCTCATTCTGCCCCACAGAGTATTAGTCTGTGCGTAATTACTGTGCCCAGACTCCATTTCTGAATACTGATGAGAGCCAGTTTAGTTCCAGAGAGCTTGGTTTGAAGATGTTATATCTAATCTATTAGGTGCACTATGTAACTTTTCTGGTAGAGGATCTACAAGCAGTTTATCTCCATGGAAACAACGCCAGGGCAAGTCCCTGCACAGAGTAACAATGCAGTATTGTTCAAAGATAAAAACACTTGTAACTGAATAATGCAAAAACTATGAAAAATAGAAAAATAAAGAATGTAAGTTACACCATAGCTCCATCCATCCATTTTCTTCCGCTTTTCCATATTTCGGGTCACGGGGGCAACAGTCCAGACAGATCTGCCGCACAGTGAAGATCATTTGACCATTAAAATGAGTCTGTTGAAAGAGTATGAACATTAAAAACACAGAGGAGACAACTCTGGGTATGTTTTTGATGAGGAAATAACAGAACACCATGGTTAAAGATCAGAATATAACTGAACACACTATTAGACTTTATTAAAAGTCCACTCACATTTACCCTGGTTTGAGCCCAGTTTAGTCCAGATGTAGACTTGGTCCGGGTCTAGTCTTAGTTTAGTCCAGTCCAGTTTAATCCAGTTCCTGGTTTAATTCCAGTTTTGATGTGGTGTGTATTAAGATAAGATAAGACTTTATTGATCTCACACAGGAGAAATTTACTCGCCACAGTAGCTCCAGGACATTTGGACAAGAAAATAAAGTGCATGCAGGCAGGGAGGGGATAAAGTAAGTAATAATAAAAATAGTAATAATAATAATAGTAACAACAAGCATCAACATGGAAGAGAGGATATTGCACGTCTGGCCTATATGTTAGAATTATACAGTCTGATGGTGGTGGGGATGAAGGATCTGCGGTAGCGCTCCTTCTTGCACTGGGGGTGCCTCAGTCGGCTGCTGAAGGAGCTGCTCAGCTCCTCTACAGTCCGGTGCAGAGGGTGAGAGGTGTCGTCCATAATGGACATGAATTTGGCCAGTACCCTCCTCTCAGCCACCTCCTCTACAGAGTCCAGAGGACAGCCCAGGACAGAGCTGGTCCTCCTGACCAGCTTATTCAGTCTTTTTCTGTCCCGTTCTGTGCTGCTCGGGGCACTTGTTTACTATACCACTACTACTCATATAAATATATCAATGTCTACTACTGTTACTTCTCCGACTAGTACTATTCTATTGTTACCAAGTGTTCAAATGTTTTTATAAGCCATCTTTGCTCCCAGCACTCAGAGGCACTGTAGTTATTTTGAGTAGTTAATGCTTCCCTCTGCGAGAGACAGATTGGAGCACATAATATCCTCAGACTCCAGCATTTCATTTCAAAGCTAAATCCCCAGTTTACAAAGAGAGAAGACCGTGGACCGAAACATGTCTTATTTAACCCGCAGAGCCAGCCATCTTGTCCTCACAGCTGTTTCTGTTGTTGTTATTTTCAGGTGCGCAGTAAGGACACGGCAGCTCCCATAGGTGCTTTCATGTGGCCGCTGCACTGGTCCATGTGGGTGGGCATCTTCGTCACGCTGCACCTCACCGCGCTCTTCCTCACCTTGTACGAGTGGAACAGCCCGTTTGGCATGACTCCCCACGGAAGGAACAGGATGCGCGTCTTCTCCTACTCCTCCGCCCTCAACCTCTGCTATGCCATACTGTTTGGGCGGACTGTGGCCACCAAGGTAAACCGGCGCTTTCAAGTGTCATTAATCAGTACTATACACTACAGCTCGGCGTGCGTTTGTAGATGGAGGAGGAAGAGGTTGTAACATATGCAAAAATGTTATGGGTTTGCATGTGTTTAAAGGGTTTGGTGCATTCATTTATGTTAAAGGGGAACTGTGTACCTTTTCTTGTAGAAGGACTGCCACCAGCTTGTTACCATAGTGATATTGCTTTGACTGGAATGTTCCATAGTACGGTGTTATGCAAAAGTCACATGGTTTTGCAGGTGCTTAAAGGAGAATTAACGTTTTTTACAATCTGAGTCTTATTTCGGTAATAAAACATAAAACAACTCACCCATAGCACTTTGGTGTCATATGGTGTCAGATAAAAGGTAGATGTTAACTTGAAAACTTCACAAAGCTCAGAGCATTTTGAGCTTTGGAGATGTAGACAGACTAATAATAAAAGGTTACTCAAACGTGTGAATGAAAGAAAACATGGTATGGTATGTTTTTGATGAGGTAACAACATTTTAACATGGCTTAAAGCTCACACGAGTCAATTTTGTTTAATATAGGACCTTTAAAGTTTTGATGCATTCGTGAAATTGTATATTAAAGGTGCCACTAGCTTGTTACAATATTATGTTTTCACTGGAATGTTCCTCAGTATGATGTTATACCTCAGTATCATGAAGACAAGCAGGTACCCATAACTGCATAGATGCAAGACAAATAAGTTGTTTGCCTTACTTCCCAGGAAATGCCATGACATCTCCATGGAAATAGGCAGATGGTGGACTCCCTACCGGAAAAGTTTAATATGAGGTGGATATAGTTCTGTTCTATCCATTAACAGCCTGATAAAAGTACAGCTACCATTCATTTCAAAGCATTTTTCTATTGTTAAATTGTATTACAGTACTTAGCCTATTAAAAACTTGTATCAAAGTTGGTACGTACTTACTGTATATATATATTCTGAGATTACATGCTTGTGAGTTGTCAAAACAAACTTGATTATGTGTTGTTTCATCTTGATAATTCAGTTAGCTGTACATTATTTGTGTCTAAAGCTACTGTAAATGGGATTAGCTTTTGGCACCAATTCTTTCACATAAAGCCACATTGTTCACTCCCACTGAAAGGCTCTATGCTAATGGATACTCAGAGCAAATGGACCTGCATACTCTCGTCGGACAGCTATTTACCATGACTCTACTTTATATATATACTTTCATAGAATTACATTACATTTCCATATATTTTATCCACAAACATGTTACACAAAACTGACTTTTGTGAGCTTCCAGCCATGTTATAATGTTGAACCCCCTCAAAAACATACCTCGAGTGGTGTTTTCTTTTATTAAAGCATATTTATTATTAGTCTGTCTACATTTACAAAGGTCAAAATGCTCTGCTCCACCTTGTGATGTCATGAAGCAGTTATTTTCAAGTTAACAGCTACGTTTTACCTTTAGTTCTGACTGAGACTGTCAATGCCAGCGCTCATCCAAATGATTCTAATTATAAGTCACAAGGTGGAAATTAGTTTGTTTGTTTTTTTCTGTTTGAGAGAAGAACTCAGCCTAAATATGCAAGGTTTGTGCTAATGAAACCAAACACAAACCCAGTATGTTTGTGATTAGGAAACAGAGATCAGAAAATAGCATAATATGGCCTCTTTAATCCAGTTTTAAGTACAATCCTTGTTTTATGGAGACCTCCTGGTGGGCCTTAGATCCCCTTGAGGGTAAAAACAAGTGACAAGTCTCGCCTTCACTTCTAACAGAACAGGCGCCAGACTCATACAGACAGGTGTTTGAGCGCATCACTAAAGTGGTCTCAGAGTGTCCCACCGTGTCCCCTTCAACAGTGCATCCTACACACTCCTCCTCAGATGGGACAGTGATAATTGGACAAAGAGGGATGTGATGTGTCTCCGCTGGTGGAAGAGAGGGGAAGGAGAGTGGAAGGCTTAAACTTTAAGGACAAGAAGAAGATGGCTTGGCTATATGTGAAAAAATGAATCACCAATGCTTATATTGTTAAACTCATATTCCCCATATGTTCTATGCTATAATGTTGTTTCCTCATCAAAAAAAAACATACCTGGAGTTCTGTTTTGTTTCATCCACACATGTTTAATACACAAACCCTGAATATACAGCTCTGGAAAAAAATAAAAGACCACTGCAAAATTATCAGTTTTTCTGATTTTACTACTTATAGGTATGTGTTTGGGCAAAAGGAACATTTTTGTTTGAGTCTATAAACTACTGACAACATTTCCCCCAAATTCCAAATAAAAATATGATCGTTTAGAGCATTTATTTGCAGAAAATGACAAATGGTCAAAATAACAAAAAAGATACATGTTTTCAGACCTCAAACAATGCAAAGAAACAAGATCAAATTCATTTTAAAACAACATAATACTAATGTTTACACTTAAGAAGAGTTCAGAAATCAATATTTGGTGCAATAACCCTTATTTTTAATCACAGCTTTCATGTGTCTTGGCATGCTCTCCACAAGTCTTTCACATTGTTCTTGGGTGACTTTATTCCACTCCTGGTGCAAGAACTGACGTAGCTCAGCTTTGTGTTGTGGAATGGCTGTAACACATTTACTAGGGGTGTAAAGATTAACCGATTTGGATCGGTTATCAGTCTGTGACCTCTGCGATCTGAGTGTACCGATCAGCGGAGCCTGGATCGGTCCAAATTCACTACGAAAGGTCCGATGCACCGGATTTACGGCCAAGAATCAGTTCTCGGCTCCTGAGCGGTCTCTGCAATGGCGCAGAAGCCGCCTGTGTGTGTTTGCGTTCTTTAGCAAATGGTGGGTGGTTCGCTTACCTGGGATTGAAGCTTATTGGCTAGTTAACTGCCAATCATGCGAGCGGCACAGGCTGTATGCGGAAGCGAGCAATGTGTGTTTCGTCAGGACAGCGTAGGACAGATCGCCTTATTTGACAAGGTAGGAAGATTCGACAGAACACCGGTAAGATATGCTGTTTCCATTTATTGAGCTGTTGTTTAAGTTAATTTGGTGCGCTACCGCTATTTATGGACATGGTTCGTATGCGTGGTTAACTTTTGTGCCAGTGTTGTGTCGCGGTGATATCAGTCTGATGTTTCACTGTCAGCTTGATAGTTTCCATGGCAGCTATAGACCATAACAATTGTATGATACTAGCGTTTTTTATTGTCACAGTTAGTGGATTGGGTGATTTATTTAGACAACATTCATGTAACAAAATTGACTTGGCTAATTTACTTTTGTGTGGAAAATACAATGTATAATCAGAATTGGTGCATTTCTGTATTTAGATAGGCTACTTATGATTTGTGTGTATAGAAATGTACTTCACACACAGATGATTTTTGTCTCAAAGGAGACTAAGGAAATGTTATAAGATGGAGAGAAAGTATTAGTTATTCAGTGGATTTAACATGCTAGTGTTTTTTATAACTGCCTAGTAATATCTATCTTCTTGTCAGTGATAAGTTGCACTTTTACACTTACTGAAACTCATGAGTGACTGAAGCACTAATTACTAACTAATTCTGATTCATTCAGATTTTTGACTTTAATAGGCAACTTGCTTGTTTTATAAGGTCTTTTTTATTTTTGATATCTAACCTTATTGTTTTGTGTTGCTTGAGGGAAGGAATGTGTTGTATTTTAAGTATGAGCAGAGTTTTGCAAACCGGATTGCCAGTTTTTCAGTAGGCCTGGTGTATTGTCTGTTGGACACTAAATAAACAAAAGGATACTATTTTGAAAATTAATTTCTGTTTCTCTCTTTTTCTTCTCAATAACTTTAAAGCACTTGGGAGTAAAGTTGTCAATTTGTATTGAATCGAAATGAACCGAACCGGATCGGATTGGATCGAATCGAATTGTACCGGATCGTTTACTAATTTTATGAATCGTCCCTGAATCGAATCGTAGCCTGTGAATCGAGATTCAAATCGAACCGTTTTGTGAGTGAAAGATTCACACCCCTAACATGTACACTGCCTGATAAACGATTGTGTATTTCTGAACTTTCATAATGATAACAAAACATATTGGTAATGACAACAAATCAATTTATTGATATATTAAAGCAAATTTCATCATGTGTAAAGGCATATTACTGCAAAAATGTAACAATATCAAGTTAAATAGCTTTTTCATCAAAATAACCACCTTTGACTTTACAAATTCGAGGCATTCTGTCCAAAGATTTTTCAAGATATCCATCCTCTATAGTTTTCCACTCATCCTGAAGACATTTCCACATGTTTAACGTTAGTCGGATTCCCACACTTTTTCGATGGGTGACAGGTCAGGAGACTGGGGCGACCATGTCATAACCTGCAGTTGTGACGCTGTTCACATGTCTCCAAATGACCCTTACACAGTTTGGACGAGTGCTTTGGGTCATTAACCAGAAGTTTCGTCCAGAGTTCAGAAATACACAATCGTCCTAATACTTTTGTCAGGCAGTGTAGAAGGAAAAAAAAATGCAGTGGTCTCTTATTTTTTTCCAGAGCTGTATGAATTCTTCTCTCTTTTTCCACCTTGTGATTTCATGTGATAATACTGGAAGTGCTTCGCTGTGTTTTTAAACTCCATGCACCGTCACTAGAATCATTTCAGATCTGGAATTGTTGTCTATTGAACAAAAAGTAAAACGTAGCTATTAACTATTAACTACCTCTACATGACATCACAAGGTGGAACAAAGCATTTTGAGCTTTGGAGATGTAGACAGACTAAGAATTACTCAAACATGTGTGAAACAAACCAAACCTCCAGGTAGCATAAATGGATAAACGTTGATTTGGTTACGTGTAATAGAAAAAGTAGGCAAATTTGTTCTTCCAAAGTCTGAGCTCTTCTCCAACTGCGTGCTTTTTAAAGAGGATTGGCTCTGGACTTCTCAATTAATAAGACCCAAGCTAATCATTGACAAATGGAAATAACTCAATCTTGATCTTGGTTAAAATGTAATCAATTAAACAGCTATATATTAGAATAAACACTATACCCGAATTCTTTGTGACACACTGAATATTTTTTACAAAGCTACAATTCTGTTAAACTTATTTGCATCATGCGTCAAGGTAGGAGAACTTTATTGAAACCCTGGCGGACAGAAGAGGGTATCTGTTTGATGGAGGGAGGAGGATGATTTGTATTGGAAATTATCTCCCCATATTGGGCTGCAGACATGGTGGTGAAGGGGAAAGGGAGTAGCTGAGATGGCTGATGATTCTACTGCCGCGGTGGCGATATTACAATCACTGCGTATTACAGTACGCAGTATGCTTCTGTTAAAGGAAAAGTAACGTTTTTTTTTACAATCTGAGCCTTCTTTCGGCAATAAAACAAGTAGTTTTACTCACCCATAGCAGTTTGGTGTCAATTGGAGCAGTATCGCAGAACTTATGTTGTAGCCGCTCTGTTCTACTAATGATCCCGTATCCGTTAGCGTGAGTGCTCGGGGCATTACTTTGCGGTGTCCAAATAACACAAACTTTAGCACTTTTCAAATCACAGAAGATCGCTGTGTCAGGGTAGACTTTTAGTGGATTCCAAAACGGCCTGAAACCCGATATCCAGCTATAGTTTCATTTGATGACGTCATCAGAGAGGACAGTGCGCATGCGTGATCTCAGCTGTTTTGTAAACACCGCTAGTCCGAAAGAAGCTAACACCGCTCTGAACTTTACTTTTCTGTTGCGATATCGGGTTTCAGGCCATTTTGGAATCTACTAAAAGTCTACCCTGACACAGTGATCTTCTGTGATTTGAAAAGTGCTAAAGTTTGTGTTATTTGGACACCGCAAATCAGTGCCCCGAGCACTCACGCTAACGGATACGGGATCATTAGTAGAACAGAACGGCTACAACATAAGTTCTGTGATACTGCTCCAATTGACACCAAACTGCTATGGGTGAGTAAAACTACTTGTTTTATTGCCGAAAGAAGGCTCAGATTGTAAAAAAAACGTTAATTTTCCTTTAACTTGCTAAAAACAGTGAATTATTCTAGCAAAAATACCCACTTCCACTTGAATTAGCAAACATCTATTCTCTGTTTTGTTACCATCTTCTACAGATATTGCCAGTGGAAATAATTTTAAATTCTAATAATTTTATCAAAGAGAGATGGAAAAATATTTCAATTGATGTAACACATTTGACTTTTGCATAGAAGCGGACGTCACCCATAGCATTCGGCTTCACTCAAATGAAGTTCGCAAGGCTAGCAGTTATAGGAGTCAAATTCCATATTAGGAATAGGAATTTATTTATTTTACAGCCAAAATAGCGAAATAAAAGAGAGTTAGTGCGAATATTTAAAAATGAAAATGACAGGGCTTACTGCGGCAGTTACAGAGAGGGGGGCGATCATTTTTCTATTTAACATCAATGGAAGCGAGAGCCGATGGAGGAGTAAGCGCCCCCATGTTCACTTCTTATTAGCGGGATCGCTGTGTCCATTTATATAAAGTCTATGGGCTTTTGAAAACATTACTATACAAAGATAAAAGTGCATGCCTGTGAAGACTTTTTTAGTATTTGCAAAGGAACTCTTCTTTTACTTCACTAACCTGAACACCGATTTACCACTAAACTGTCAGATTTCATTTACCCTGGATAAATTTGAGATCAAATTGCCCAGCTCTCTTAATGTTCCGAGTGAAAGAGATCAGCGGGATCACAAAAGATGGATTGAAGCGAGGTTATGGAGTTTGTCAGTGATGAATGAGGCAGGTGCAGGCAGGACCATGCACGGACAGGGGGAGGGGGCAAAGGCTAAGTGCCCGGTAGGAGATGAGCGACTTCTGGTGGGCTGGTGTGGATGGATGAGCAAGGGTTAGATCCCCAAATGGAGAAAGAGAGAGAGAGAGAGAGATACAGTGAAGAAAGGAGAGAGGGTGGGAGGCAGGGAGGGAGAGAAAGGGAGAGGGGTGAGAGCGAGAGAGGGGAGAAAGAGAGACCAGAGGAGGAGGAGAAACTAGGATGAAAGGAAGCATTCAAAGACAAGCCGACCAATGGCAGGGCATGACAGGTGAGTGGGCGCATCTGCAAACAACATTCAAAGGAAAGGAGCGGAGGAAGCTGCAGGGAAAGGGACAGATGGGGTGAAAGGGTAATAAGTACAAAGTGAAAAGTGGCCAAGATGGTAAAATGGGGCAGATGGAGGAGAGAAGAAAGAGAGAGAGAGAGAGATGAAGAGAGAGGGGAGAGTGATGGGGGCATTTTGGTAGACACCAGATGAGGTAAGTTACAGAAGTGTGAGACGAAAGGATAGACCTATTGCTGTGTTTCAGCATCACAACATAAGGCAATAACATTTAATACAGATGGAGGCAACTAAAATGAATGCTGTTAAACGGGTGATTTTTGTTACAGTGTAATAAGTTCTTGGATCTAGTGAGTAATAGAAATGATCAGGTTCAACATTTGTCAATTTACTTTCTGAATATGTCTGTGCAATGTAAATAAGAGGAAAAATTGTCCCTTGCATCACATCTGGGAGTATGGCATCATCACACTTTAGAATCTGAAAATCACAAATTACATAAAGAAGTAGGATATACTGTTACTTATACTTTAAAGCTCCAGTGTGTAGGATTCGTGGCGCATAGGTGGATGGTGCTATTGCACTTTCTGTTTTAGCTACGGCAGACCTCGAGGGTCACCCGGGCGCGCACGAGCCGCACGCCGCTACTGTATGAATAAAACGCGATCCCGTTTTTGTTTTTTTGTTTTTCTCATGAAAACACACATTCCCGATCATGTACCATGACACTCTACACATCAAATGAAACCTTACAGTCTCCTCTTTTTGACTATGCAATTCATTTCCCTGCACAACAATCACTCCCCGAGCACATGGGGCTTTTATACGGAAAAGCACAAAACGAGGTTAGCTTACCTTAGAATGCTTTGCACAGGTCAAACTCTGTATTTCACCATAAACTTGCTCTCAATTTGTCCGTAAGGATCCAGCGAATAAAATCCAGTAAAACAATTTAGTCCAAAACACGTGTTAGATCCATTACGATGTCTGATCCGGCAGCATGCTTGTGTTGTTTACCCAAAACCACGAGCCTTGCCGAAGGCGAAGGCGGAGCCCAAATGTCCTTCTGCAGCTCTCGTATTCAAAATGGCTGCCTCTGCATGGGGAAGATCCCCCTTTTATGTGACTATATCTAAGTCCAAAAGAATACTTTGATTTCATGATGGAAGTGAAAAGGCTTGGAAAACAATGTATTTTTGAATGGGTATCTTCAATTTCAGTAATTAACGGGTAAAAATCTTACACACTGTCCCTTTAAGACAGTGCTTCTCAAATAGTGGGGCGGGCCCCCCTGGGGGGGCGTGGCGTGATGCCAGGGGGGGCGCGTATGACCCTGGGAAACATGTTTTTTTGCTGTACTGTACTAGAACTAAGTGTAATTGCACATCAACAACAGTAGTTGGCAGTGGCGTTCTCACATGCGATTTACGCACAGTCTCACCATTAACAGAACATCCTCTGTCACAGAAAAAACACGTATATTCCACTGGGTCGTGTCCTTTAGTCCGACAGAAGCTGACGCATCAGTGGCACAAAGAGAGAGCGTATTTTTTCAATGCTTTTAGCTTATGCAAATGAGGTGGTTTTAAGTTTCATTTCTGTAAAACGTAAACAAATGTGCACAAAGCTGCATTAAAAACACATTAATATTTGAGTCCTCAGGGCAGTCTTTGTTGTAAGTTTCTTTTTTTTGTTTATAATGTTAATAAAAGGATACAATGGTGTTCTAATAACAATTTTCTAGACAAATAATACTATTTATAGTCACGTGCAGGAAGGGGGGCGTGAAATATTTTCTTCTTCCTAGGGGGGGCGTCACAGAAAATAATTGAGAAGCACTGGTTTAAGATAATACGAGGAATTAACATTACATAAATAATTCTACATAATTTTACCACTGGCACTACTGCTTCTAGTCTCAATTAATCTAGAGAAATTACTTCACAACATGATACTTCTGTCAGTGATATTGCTATTATTAGCAGCTGCGCCATGTAACTTTTCTGCTGGGGAGACTGCCACCTGCTTGTCTCCATGGGGATGTTATTAGCCTCGCCAACAAGACAAATGTTCACAACAACAAGACAAATGTTCACGACAATCAGTTAACAAAATCTTGAGAATCTATCTTGAAAAGCTCTGACTGAATGGTTTACATGTGATGCAGTGTGATAGAGCCATGTGAAACTGACCCATCACGGAGTGTTTTGTTTTAGAACATGTGCGGAGGTGAGCAGTGTGTATTTGTGAATGGGTAAGACGTATGTGTATTTTCTCTCAACTGGATTTAAATAAAGTTTGATCTTTTGTCTTGCTCTCTTGTGGTGACACTTTGACCAATCATCGTCAAGTCTTTAGTTCATCATTGGCTCCTAATGCTTTCAGCGAGAGCCATCCCAGACTGATGTAGGGTAGGTCTACATAGTCAGTCTGGATGTTATTGCGTTGCCTGAAATGTTCCACAGTATGCCATTAAACACATTTCACTGCAGGGTTTTACTGTTCAAAATTATCTTGAAAAACATATATTCATACTTTATGGTTACTGACAACTGGTGGTTACTGGAGCGGAGTCACCAGTCCACAGATCTGACCTGTAATTTGACCTCCAGTAAATGGTGGTTACTGGAGCGGAGTCGCCAGTCCACAGCTCTGACCTGTAATTTGGCCTTGCGGTATTACTTCTCTGCATAGAGACTGATTAGTTTTGGGTGTGCTGAAAAGTGCTATAGAACTAAAATGTTTTATTATTTAATGCCATACTGTGGAACATTCCAGGGAAAGCAACAGCATGAGCACAGAGACGAACAGATGTCGACCCTCTAGCAGAAAAGTTACACAGTGCGCCTTTAAAATATTGACATTTTCTTAAATAACTAATGACAGTGGTGCCTCTACTTTTGCTATTGCAGCAAATAACCCACTACACTACTATAACTATACTATACTATACTATACTGTACTATACTATACTATACTATACTATACTATACTATACTGTACTATACTATACTATACTATAACTGTACTGTACTGTACTATACTATAACTATACTATACTGTACTATACTATACTATACTGTACTATACTATACTATAACTATACTATACTGACACCCCTCTTAGCTTTACTATACTATACTATACTATAACTATACTATACTGTACTATACTATACTGTACTATACTATAACTATACTATACCTATACTATACTGTACTATACTATACTGTACTATACTAAACTATAACTATACTGTACTATACTGTACTGTACTGTACTATACTATACTGTACTATACTATACTATAACTATACTATACTGTACTATACTATACTGTACTATACTATACCTATACTATACTGTACTATACTATACTGTACTATACTATAACTATACTATACTGTACTATACTATACTGTACTATACTATACTGTACTGTACTATACTATAACTATACTATACTGTACTATACTATACTGTACTATACTATAACTATACTATACTGTACTATACTATACTATACTGTACTATACTATACTATAACTATACTATACTGTACTATACTATACTGTACTATACTATAACTATACTATACTATACCTATACTATACTGTACTATACTATACTGTACTATACGAAACTATAACTATACTATACTGTACTATACTGCACTATACTATACTATAACTATACTATACTGTACTATACTATACTGTACTATACTATACTATAACAATACTGTACTATACTATTACTATACTATAACTATACTATACTATACTGTACTATACTATACTATAACTATACTATACTGTACTATACTATAATATACAATACTATACTATTACTATAACTATACTATACTGTACTATACTGTACTATACTATAACTATACTGTTCTATACTATAACTATACTATACTATACTGTACTATACTATAACTATACTATACTGTACTATACTATACAATACTATACTATTACTATACTATACTATAACTATACTATACTATAACTATACTATACTGTACTATACTATTACTATACTATAACTATACTGTACTATACTATACTGTACTATACTATACTATAACTATACTGTACTATACTATATTATACAATACTATACTATAACTATACTATACTGTACTATACTGTACTATACTATACTGTACTATACTATACTATAACTATACTGTACTATACTATATTATACAATACTATACTATAACTATACTATACTGTACTATACTGTACTATACTGTACTGTACTATACTATACTATAACTATACTGTACTGTACTATACTGTACTATACTGTACTGTACTATAACTATACTGTACTATACTATATTATACAATACTATACTATAACTATACTATACTGTACTATACTGTACTATACTATACTATAACTATACTGTACTATACTATATTATACAATACTATACTATTACTATACTATACTGTACTATACTGTACTATACTATACTATAACTATACTGTACTATACTATATTATACAATACTATACTAAAACTATACTATACTGTACTATACTGTACTGTACTATACTATACTATAACTATACTGTACTATACTGTATTATACAATACTATACTATTACTATACTATAACTATACTATACTGTACTATACTATACAATACTATACTATAACTATACTGTACTGTACTGTACTATACTATACTATAACTATACTGTACTGTACTATACTATATACTATACTGTACTATACTATACTATACTATACTATAACTATACTGTACTGTACTGTACTATACTATACTATAACTATACTATACTGTACTGTACTATACTATATACTATACGGTACTATACTATACAATACTATACTATAACTATACTGTACTGTACTGTACTATACTATACTATAACTACACTATACTGTACTGTACTATACTATATATTATACTATACTATACTATACAATACTATACTATGATATAACTATACTATACTGTACTATACTATACTATACTATACTATACTATACTATACTATACTATAACTACTGCTGTGATACTATTACTTTGAGTTATTACTATAGTTCCTCAAAGTCCAAAATTAAAGATGCACTATGTAGCTTTTTGGTTTAGGCTCCGTCACCTGCTTGTTTCTATGGGTATGTCATTGTTCTGCCTAGAATGTTTCACAATATGACATTAAACAGCTCTATCTTATATGTATTCAGTTACAAGTGGTTTTATAGCTCAAAAGTACCTAGAAAAACAGGTATTCTGACTGTGAGTGGGGTTGCCTCTCCACAGATCTGACGTGTAACCTGGTCTGGTTTGAGCTCCATGAAGGTAGAAAGGTTTAATGCCATACTCTGAAGAAATACAAAGCAATAACATCTGCATGGAGAAAAGGATTTGAGGGATCCTCCTCCGTAAAAGTTTCAAAATGAACCTTTAACAACACTGACTTCAGCAAAAGTAACATTTTCATTGTTGACTACATTACTTCCATAAATAACCAAGCCCATTACTTTGGGTTCAGCGGTGCGTGGTGTACAAATCCACTAAATGAAAAACATACCTTGGTTGGGCTAGATTTCACATAAGTACCTTTGAAATTAAGTGTGCTTCTGCAGTGTCAGCGCATTTTAAAAAAAACAGCCCCAGTAGAGCAGGCCTGCGCACCTAAGCACAACGGTAATGAATCTGTCATCTGCGTATGCTCCTACACAACTTCTCATGACGGATATTGAAACATCATCGCTAATATATTTCTATTAGTCTCTCTATAAGCTAGTCTTCACTTCCTGTCTAGCTCCAGCGCTTTCTCACAGAAGTCAAATTGGCGAATTGGCTCGGGGCAGACACACGCCAACTGATTAGGTAAACCGCTGTGTAATAACAGGGTCGTATATTTGATCCCTATCGTATCGGGAGCGTGTCAATTATCAGATTCTGGGTATTAGTGGATGGGTGACCCGGCTAAGTCTCCCCTGTAGGCTTTATAGTCTGGGTCGGGCAGTGGAAGTCAAGTCTTGTTTATTTTGTGACACCGCTCGACTCCTAAAGGCTTAATTCGCCAGAGTCACCTTTGTGCTCACAGTTTTTATTAAACAGCTTTGTCAAAGAGTTGGCACAAGGTAAACTTTAAGGAAACTTTGGCTACAGTGACAATATTTAAGATGTTTGTTATAGACTTGAGCAACTAGAAGAATGACTTAATGAGGGTAGAAAATTAATTTATTGTGGTAAATAGATACTAGTTGGTAGTAGTAGTGGTAGAAGTAGTAGTTTATAGTGGTAAAGGTAGGTAGTTCTCAGCTATTCTGTCATTAAATAAGGTATATACAGTAGTTCATATATTACTTGGAATAAGGGTAATGTAGTAGCAGTAGTAGTAGTAGTAGTAGTAGTAGTCTATAGTGGTAAAAGTAGGTAGTAGTATCACGTAATAGTAGTAGTAATAGTAGTAGTAGAAAGCATAGCATTATTTATAGCACGTAGTAGCGGTAGTAGTAATGTTTTTTCAAGGCAAGTATTTTTTCAGTAATATATTATCAAAGTTTTGTATATTACTTGTAATATTGTGGTGGTAGTAGTAGTAGAAGTAGTATTAGTAGTAGTAGTAGTAGTAGTAAGAGTTTCTTTTCCCTGATGGCTAATTTCTTATTTAGAACTACAGTGGAAATGACGTGGCCCACTTTTAGACCTGGTTTAACCCAAGATTAAACCTCAAAAAGAGCTGTTGTATACTTGCTTTAGATTAGCTGGTACATGGAAAGCCAAACTTTTCTTCGGTGTGAAAAATTTTAGAGCTACTGCTGTATTGACTACAGCAGGGGCTGTTCACGCGCTCACACACCACACATGGTATTTCTCACGCTGACATTTTTTTAAGCAATTCAAAACTGTAGCCACTGTTCACAGCGCTTCTGTGCCCTAAAAATCGGTAAGTTAATGCAGGCACCGCGCGTTTTCAGCGAAAAAAAGGTCACTCGCACACCAGTACTCGAGTTGAGGGGGGATGGGGGGAATGGCATACCCCCTGTGGGAAAAAATAGTCAAAATCATCCCTCTTCTAAAACAGTCATCCCTTCTTCCATCCCTTGTGGCATTTTATCAATCAGGCATGAAAATCCCTCACCTTTTGGCGAAATTCGCCGTCTTTAAGTCAAAATAGCCAGTGCCAAGAGCCAATCATAGGCCGAACCGCGCTCCAGCTTCCAATCATGTTGCAGCATAATTACGCACCGATCACTTTCCCGCCAATCATGACGATTACCGCTGCTGTGTTTGCGCCTGTTCGCCGATCAGCTGTGAGTGAGCCGTGTGATATTTACGCGGCATTTCCAAGAGAATAAGAATCTTTAACTTGCTACGTTAATGCTACGTAAGAAGGAACTCTCGCCTCGGGACAAGGGATAAGTTCGGGATATGTCCTTTTCTCCGGAGCTCCGGATTATTAAAGACCGTGACACGTGCATACATGGATACGCAAACTATCGGGAGTGACCACGTTCTTATGGGTGAGTCATATTATCAGATTATTTCTGCATCTATTTCGGCACTAAACCAGGACTAAACCAAGACTAAACCAGGTCTAAACCAGGTCTAAACCAGGACTAAGCCAAGACTAAACCAGGACTAAACCGGGTCTAAACCAGGATTAAACTGGGACTAAACCAGGACTAAACCAAGACTAAACCAAAACTAAGCCAGGTCTAAACCAGGACTAAACCAGGACTAAATCAGGACTAAACCAGGTCTAAACCAGGACTAAACCGGGACTAACCCGGCACTAAGCCAGGACTAAACCAGGACTAAACTAGGACTAAACCAGGTCTAAACCAGGACTAAGCCAAGACTAAACCAGATTTAAACCGGGTCTAAACCAGGACTAAACCGGGACTAAACCAGGACTAAACCAAAACTAAACCAGGTCTAAACCAAGACTATGCCAGGACTAAAACAGGACTAAACCGGGACTAACCCGGCACTAATCCAGGACTAAACCAGGTCTAAACCAGGACTAAACCAGGTCTAAACCAGGACTAAGCCAAGACTAAACCAGATCTAAACTGGGTCTAAACCAGCACTAAACCAGGTCTAAACCAGGACTAAACCAGGTCTAAACCAGGACTAAGCCAAGACTAAACCAGATCTAAACCGGGTCTAAACCAGCACTAAACCAGGACTAAACCAGGACTAAACCAGGACTAAACCAGGACTAAACCAAGACTGTGTGTGATAACATATTATCCTGTGCATTATTGAATTATTGAATGATAATATGGACTTTTTGTTATAAAAGCATTTCCATTTTAAAAAGTACCTTCTAATTCTCTCCCCCCCCCCCCCCCCTACAACTCGACTACTGCTCGCAGAAAAAAAGTCACTCGCACCCCCACCCCCCACCCCGCTCCTCAGAAATCTCTGTCCAGAGCCCTGGACTACAGTGTGTAATACACTGTGTTATTTCTGTTTGCACCTCCTACTGTGCATCTGTACTGTAAGCTGCTGTGATGAAACTCTATTTAGAAACATCAGGCTCAATAACAGGAGTACCGTAATTTCCTCACACTTTGAACCCTGCGGCTTATACCACTATGCGGCTAATGTATGTATGTATTTTTTGTTTATGAACACAACAGATGTGTGTGTACCGCCTGAGTGCAGAAAGCGCCCCTGTCTGTGCTGTGAACATGAAGTTACAACACTAGTGAGCTCTGTTGTCAGCACTAAAACAGTTTATCACCATGTGATAAAATAAGTTCTGATGCTAAATGAACATTAGTGAGTGGGATATGTCTTAATGACTCGTATGCGCTAAATGCAGGTGAATGTGTAAATGACGAGAAGAAACGTCTCGAACTTCAGCACTCAGACATTCACTCATACCTGATCAATACAAATAGCCCCGCCGCTGAGAGAGCCTGAAATCTGCTGAAATCCTATGAGACACTGACATGATCCCTGACACTGACATGATCCCAGACACGGACATGATCCCAGACACGGACATGATCCCAGACACTGACATGATCCCAGACACGGACATGGTCCCAGACACGGACATGGTCCCAGACACGCACATGGTCCCAGACACTGACATGATCCCAGACACTGACATGATCCCAGATACTGACATGATCCCTGACACTGACATGATCCCAGACACGGACATGATCCCAGACACGGACATGATCCCAGACACGGACATGATCCCAGACACTGACATGATCCCAGACACTGACATGATCCCAGACACTGACATGATCCCAGACACTGACATGATCCCAGATACTGACACGATCCCAGACACTGACACGATCCCAGACACTGACATGATCCCAGACACTGACATGATCCCAGATACTGACATGATCCCTGACACTGACATGATCCCAGACACGGACATGATCCCAGACACGGACATGATCCCAGACACGGACATGATCCCAGACACTGACATGATCCCAGACACGGACATGATCCCAGACACTGACATGATCCCTGACACTGACATGATCCCAGATACTGACATGATCCCTGACACTGACATGATCCCAGACACGGACATGATCCCAGACACTGACATGATCCCAGACACGGACATGGTCCCAGACACGGACATGGTCCCAGACACGGACATGATCCCAGACACTGACACAATCCCAGACACGAACATGATCCCAGACACTGACATGATCCCAGACACGGACATGGTCCCAGACACGGACATGGTCCCAGACACGGACATGATCCCAGACACTGACACAATCCCAGACACGAACATGATCCCAGACACTGACATGATCTCAGACACGGACAGCGGCTCTTTCTGCAGGAGACATGTGCAGTAGAGCGTGAAGTGATGGGGTGTAAGAGCGAGACAGACAGGTGAAGACAGACAGGTGAAGAGGCGATGCTCTGAGGAAGATGCGCGTTTGATTTTGTTTTGAATAGTTATTTTGCACTTCATGCACACCCTCCTCATGGAAAACACACAAAGAAATGCATATGATGCAGCTTTGAAGTTGAAGGCAACTGCTCTGGCTGTCGAAGAAGGAAATAGAGCTGCTGCACGTAAGTTTGGCATGAGATGCTGGCGATGGCAGCGCGACGAACTGACTCAATGCAAAAAGATGACAAAAACTTTCAGAGGCAATAAAAGCAGATGCTCCAAACTTCAAAACTTCTTGAAGACGTGGACACCTGTGGCTTATAGACAGGTGCGGCCTATATATGTACAAAAATAAAATTATTTTAAAATTTTGTTGATGCGGCTTATATTCGGGTGCACTCAATAGTCCGGAAATTACGGTAATTGTTATTGTGTAGCACTGTCCATCGAGCCAGTTTTCATTGGTCACACTTGCTCACCACAATATTATATGCAATTCAATTTAACAGATACCAGGATGCACTCTGACCATTTAGAATAAAGATAGCTGGACAAATACCATACAGATACTGACTAGAACTGCATTTGGTTGCTCTTTGTTATTATAACATATGTGATGTGTGAGCTGCTGTGTCCAAATAATTTCCCTTGTGGATCAATAAAGTTTGACTCCGTCTAAGTTAAACATGCATTGTGTAACTTTTCTGGTGGAGGGTATGTCAAAAGGTTTTCTCTGTGGAGATGTTATTGCTTTGTCTGGAATTAAACCTTTTTATCTTTATGGAGACCAAACCAGGTCAAGTTACAGGTCAGATCTGTGGAGAGACAACCCCACTCACAGTTAGAATGTATTTTTGCGCAGTAAAACCATCTGTAATTTAATAAATGTAAGGTAGAGCCGTTTAATGTCCTACTCTGGATCATTACAGGCAGAGCAATGACATCTCCATAGAAACAAGCATGTTACATAATGCATCTTTAAGTCTAAGTCTTTGTACTAGTCTGTATTTATGTTACAGTTTAATATATGAATGAATGATACATACATTAAGTATAAAGAAGGTCACCTTTGCAGATTGTTCTGTTGTAGAGTGACCATTTCACTCATCAAAGTCTACAATACAACTCTTACTACACTCGTAAAAGAGAAAAGTGCCTGGTCTGTGGGAGTTATGAAAAGGGCCATAAACGATTTGAATTAGAATGCTCAGAATGCACAGGGTAAGAAAAGAATTAACTATGAATCACTGCAAGTTGTGAAATGCACTAGTTCTGTTTTTTTCCCCATATTATGCTATTTTCATAATGTTGTTTCCTCATCACAAACATACCTGGAGTTGTGTTTTATTTCATTCACATGTTTAATACTTAAATCCTGCATATTTAGGCAGTATTTTTTCTCTCAAATGGAAAACATGCCGTATCTCCAAAGCTCAAAATGCTCAAAATCCACGTTGTGATGTCATGTGGTAATACAGGAAGTGCTTCACTGTGGTTTTAAACTCCATACACCTTCACTATCATTTGGATGATTTCAGGTGTGGAATTCAATCTCTGCTGTTTATTAAACTACCACTACATGACATCACAAGGTGGAACAGAGTATTTTGAGCTGAGATGTAGACAGACTAATAATAAAGAATAACTCAAACGTGTGTGAATGAAAGAAAACACAACTTTGGGTATGTTTTTGAGGAGGTGACAACATTCTAACATGACTAAAATCTCGCATGAGTCAATTTTGTGTACTATGGACCGTTATGACAGTAAATAATCAGGTATTTCGACTTAGATTTAGACAAACTTTAATGATCCACGAGGGAAAGTATGTGGACCCAATATCTCACACATCACAATAAATATAATAACAAAAATATAAACGCAACACTTTTGTTTTTGCTCCCATTTTTCCTGAGATGGACCCAAAGATCCAAAATTCACTCCAGATACACAACACTACCATTTCTCTCAAACATTGTTCACAAATCTGTCCAAATGTGTGACAGCGAGC
Organism: Paratrypauchen microcephalus; assembly: GCA_036785185.1. Lineage (NCBI taxonomy): Eukaryota > Metazoa > Chordata > Actinopteri > Gobiiformes > Gobiidae > Paratrypauchen > Paratrypauchen microcephalus. The sequence goes on from JAVJIX010000265.1 coordinate 808,270, forward strand.
ACCTCTGCCCCGCCGAGACAATCCACCCCACCTCACAGGTGCGCCACATCAAGATGCCGATCCGACATCATGACCAGTGCACAGGTGCGCCCCAGACTGCCCACAATAAAAGGCCACCCCGAAATGTGCATTTTTTTTTTTTTTTGCTTTATTGGGGGTCTGGGGACTCAGAACCAGTCAGTATCTGGTGTGACCACCATTTGCCTCATGCAGTGCAACACATCTTCTTCGCATAGAGTTTATCAGATTGTCAGTTGTGGCCTGTGGAATGTTGGTCCACTCCTCTTCAATGGCTGTGCGAAGTTGCTGGATATTAGTGGGAGCTGGTACACGCTGTCGTATACGCCGGTCAAGCACATCCCAAACATGCTCAATGGGTGACATGTCCGGTGAGTATGCTGGCAATGCAAGAACTGGGACATTTTCAGCTTCCAAGAATTGTGTACAGATCCTTGCAACATGGGGCCGTGCATTATCTTGCTGAAACATGAGGTGATGTTCATGGATGTATGGCACAACAATGGGCCTCAGGATCTCATCACGGTATCTCTGTGCATTCAAAATGCCATCAATAAAATGCACCTGTGTTCTTCGTCCATAACAGCCTTTGAAGAGGAGTGGACCAACATTCCACAGGCCACAACTGACAATCTGATAAACTCTATGCGAAGAAGATGTGTTGCACTGCATGAGACAAATGGTGGTCACACCAGATACTGACTGGTTCTGAGTCCCCAGACCCCCAATAAAGCAAAAAAAATGCACATTTCGGGGTGGCCTTTTATTGTGGGCAGTCTGGGGTGCACCTGTGCACTGGTCATGATGTCGGATCAGCATCTTGATGTGGCGCACCTGTGAGGTGGGGTGGATTGTCTCGGTGGGGCAGAGGTGCTCGCTGTCACACATTTGGACAGATTAATGAACAATGTTTGAGAGAAATGGTAGTGTTGTGTATCTGGAGTGAATTTTGCATCTTTGGGTCCATCTCAGGAAAAATGGGAGCAAAAACAAAAGTGTTGCGTTTATATTTTTGTTGAGTGTATAATAACAAGGAGCAAAAATAACAAGAGACAAATAGGCATAATTACCTAACCCACCAATACAATACAGCGTGCTTCAAAGATCCCATGACATGGTACTTCTTGATGCTTTTATATGGCTCCTTAATGGTTCCCTAATACTGTAAATGAATCCTTCTTCAAAATCAACATTCAGTGCATGAGAAAGACCCATTTACACAGACATGGTCACAAATTCACTCTCTGAACAACTCATTCTGGGCCTTCTTGCTTGAATGCAAATGAGAAGGACACAGATTGCCTTAGAGGAGCGGGTTCTTCTTCTTAATTCAAACAACATACAATTTACTTATTTTAACTAAGAGTTGTTATTTTTCTTATCTTCAGTGTAACTAGGTGTATTTTCCTATTTCAACTACAGAAAGGCTTGTTCCATTGGTAGATCATTTTACTTACTACTCAGTTCATTTTAACATGTTCTTAAAGGTACACTGTGTAACTTTGTTAGGCTCCGTGTACAGTAGTTTTTTTTCTTTAAATGATCTACAGTTTGGCATTTAATTTACCTATCTCTATGGAGACAATCTGGCCACATCACTAGGGCAAGTTACATGTCAGATCTGTGGACCTGCTCACAATAATCATACTTTTTTTTTGTCCATAGTTTTGAGAAATAAAAACACCTGTAATTGAATAAATACAAAATATATTTGTTTGATATCATATTTGATACTGTATTTTGTATTTGACTTCTACTTTTCTAAATCTGATTGTACATATATATTTATTACCATTATCTTATGTATATAATTGTGTCTCATCTGACACAGGTCTATTGCTCTTTGGTTGCTTTTCCATCTATTTTTCTTCTTGTTCTTTTACGCTCTGTTTTATATTGTATATTATATTTGATGAGTGAGCTACTGTACCCAAAGCAATTTCCCTTGTGGATCAATAAAGTTTGTCTAAGTCTAAGTCTAAGATATTGATATTGTGGAACATCCCAGGTAAAACAATAACATCACCATGGAGATGGCGCACACTTCCACAGTGCACCTTTAATTCAAGTCATTTTAATTTAAAGATCCCATGACATGGTACTTCTTGATGCTTTTATATGGCTCCTTAATGGTTCCCTAATACTGTAAATGAATCCTTCTTCAAAATCAACACTCAGTGCATGAGAAACAGAGATAAGATGAGAAAGAGTAATTTTTCTTACTCTGAACAGTCCATAATGGGCGTTGTTGCTTTAATGCAAATGAGGAGAAAAGAGCTGGCCAATAGTAGAGGGTGGGGGCGTGGCCAAACTCTCCGCTGTGGCCGCTCTCCGCTGTGGCTGCTCTCCGCTGATCCATTTCCGTGTTTTTGCACGGGGGGAGAGATTTGAAGCGTTCCATTGAAAAATAAACACATTTCCACAGAAAATAAAATTAAACCACTGCTGTTCAAAGGTCCAGAGGCTCAGATAAAGGACTTCCGAGCCTAGAAACACTCGGACGTGCCTCCAGGCAAATAAAAAAACGCATTTCGCATTGCCTAGCGCATTTACGGTCCAAACTCTCTGGGCGTGATTTACAGAGACGCTGAGTACAGACAGACGGGGGTGGAACTGCATTTGCATTTCTTTTTTCGATCTGACGTCAATAAGGTGCCTTGTTCAAAATCGCCCGTTTGAGCTCCAATTTTTTGTAACGCAGAAAAGGATCGCAAATGCTCAGTTTAGACATTTCACAATTTTTAACCATGGGGGGGGCCTAAACAGGGTAGGGGAGCTCACATTAACGTTCAAAAACCTCAGAAAGTGAAAATTTCATGCCATGGGACCTTTAAAGATTTTTATTTTGTGTGAAGTGAAGCGCATAGATGGCCTCAGTAATAGTTTTGCTGTTAAGTCATCCGAAAATCCAAAGTTAAGCTGTAAAGATTAAACTTGATGTTAAATTATGCACCCTTTGTAACGCCTGGGGCCTCTCCTCAGCACAGCTCCAGCAGACTGCAAGAAGAAGACTGAAAGTCAGAAGTCATAATCCTTCCAGCTCTGTGTGCAAACTGGTTAATAATGTTATTGAAGTGAGTGCTTTTCTTCTCAGTGCTGTAATTATCCTGCATTAGAGTACAAACTTTCCTAATAACAGGTTACAACCTTGTTTGTGTAATTAATGGCTCATTAATGGCAAGTCTTTAAAAAACTAGAAACCCATCTCTTTCTTCTGTTAAGTGGACTTTAATTGCGAGAAATAAATAAATGATCACGAGTGTTCAGGTGGAGCCTTTCCCTGAGGTGGCTAATTTCATGGCAAAGATATTCTGATTGTTTTCTCTATGTTAGCGGTGCGTTTTTGATTCACTTGATTACACGTACTAGGGGGTTAAATTAGGATTTGGAGCGAGTGAGGAGACCCAGGGGAGCGCCAGATATTTTTAAAATATCTCTCAAATGCAATTTTCTGACATTTAGTGTTAATACGGTTTAACAAAGCACCAGATCTCTTATTTAGGTTAATATCATCCCTGTGTTTTTTTATCTCATAAGGCTTTGGTGATTTTTTTTTCACATTTTGAAACCACAACTCCAACATTAGATCACTTCAGCAAACTTTTCTCATAACAGGATTTTCTTTCTCGTATGCAAAGTTATACTGGTTGTAATTAAAAGTAGTTGGGATTGTGATGGTGATAGTAGTAGTATAGTAGTAGTATTAGTCACAAGCCATCACTAAAGCCATTTGCCACTTCATTTCACACTACACTGTGATTGGTCAAAATCACCTGTCAATCACCCAGGGATTGGTGGGGAAAGGTCTCTGTATTTAAAGCTGCTCAAAACAGACAAGCACAGATTCCCAACATGACAACATCACCAAAATAGCAGATTGTCACAAGGATCTTCAGACTGAGGTTTTATTTTGTCGGTGTGTAAATAGCAGCAGAAATGTTCTTTTCTTGTACAAACCTTGACTGTAATAAAACAAGTTGGGTTTGAAGAGGTGCTATAGTGATACAGTAATATAAGAGTGATAAAAGTAGTATTAGTAAAAGTAGTAGTAGCAGTAGTAGTAGTAAAAGTAGCAAAAGTTGTAGTAGTTGTAGTAAAAGTTGTAGTAGTTGTAGTAAAAGTAGTAGTAGTAGTAGTAGTAGTAGTAGTAGTAGTAGTAGTGGTGGTGGTGGTAGTAGTACTACTACTAGTAAAAGTAGTAGCAGTAGTAGTAGTAGTAAAAGTAGTAAAAGTAGTACTAGTATTAGTAGTAGTAGTAGTAGTAGTAGTAGCAGTAGTAGTAGTAGTAAAAGTAGTACTAGTAGTAGTAGTAGTACTAGTAAAAGTAGTAGTAGTACTACTAGTAAAAGTAGTAGTAGTAGAAGCAGTAATAGCAGCAGTAGTAGTAGTAGTAGTAGTAGTAGTAGCAGTAGTACAAGCAGTAGTAGCAGCAGTAATAGCAGTAGCAGTGGTAGTAGTAATAGCAGTAGTAGTAGTAATAGCAGTAGTAGTAGTAGTAGTAGTAGTAGTGGCAGTAGTACAAGCAGTAGTAGCAGCAGTAATAGCAGTAGCAGTGGTAGTAGTAGTAGTAATAGCAGTAGTAGTAGTAGTAATAGCAGTAGTAGTAGTAGTAGTAGTAGTGGCAGTAGTACAAGCAGTAGTAGCAGCAGTAGTAGCAGTAGCAGTGGTAGTAGTAGTAGTAGTAGTAGTAGTAGTAGTAGTGGCAGTAGTAATATGGTATAATGCAGGGCTTCTAAACATTAGGAATTTGCACAGGAATAGTTTAATTTTTACTACACATGTTTATGTTTTCTCTCTCCTTAGACTCCCAAATGTTGGACAGGTCGATTCCTCATGAACCTCTGGGCCATCTTCTGCTTACTGGTGCTGTCGAGCTACACTGCAAACTTGGCCGCAGTCATGGTGGGGGAGAAAACCTTCGAACAAGTCTCCGGTATCCACGACGACAAGGTTAGGACCCTATCAAGGACATGAGACCACTTTGTGCATGTCATTGTCGCCATGAGCATATTGACACATCGCCTACTGTAGAGACAAGGACGAACTAATGAGCCAAGACTTGAACTGTTTGTGAAGGATTATGGGTCCTATATACGGGCCTATAGCAAGGTCAAGGCACGTTGAATTTCACATGAGCGCTTTATAAAGGCATCTCTGAACTCTACACTGTATCTATTGTCCATGATGTGTCCTGTGTCATTGGGTGTCAACTTGTACTCTAGGTACTATATACATACATACATACATTAGTTCTGTTTAGTCGTGATTTGGAACAATTGCTTCTAACGTAGTTTATATCCAATGGTTTAGACTTAGACTTAGACAAACTTTATTGATCCACAAGGGAAATTATTTGGATACAGTTGCATACAGAGGGTAACACAAAATAAATGGAATAGCAAAAAATATAGCATGAGACCGGTGTCAAATGAGACATAATTATAATAATAATAAGTGTATACTGTATGTACAAGTCCAAATAAAATAGAAAATGTCAAATCACAGCTATATACAGGAGACAAGAATGGCAGGGCAATAATGTACTGATTGACAGAGTATAAGGTTATCCGTTACTTAAAGGAGAATTAACGTTTTTTTTACAATCTGAGCCTTATTTCGGTAATAAAACAAGTTGTTTTACTCACCCATAGCACTTTGGTGTCATATGGAGCACTTCCAGAGATGTTTTAGATTAGCGATAGCCGTAACGCGAGTTCTCGGGGCATGTAATATATGCCCAGAGCGGTCGACAAATAACAAACTTTAGCACTTTTCAAATCATAGAAGCTCGATGTCTTTAGTCTACACTTTCGTTTGAGTCAAAAGTGGCCTGTAATCCGAGATTTATCCATAATTTACAGCTTTGCGTTTCATGTTTGGGTCCCGGGAGCTGAGAGTGAAATAAACTGTGACTCCGCACATGCGCACTGGCGTCCTCATCTACTCGAAACTATGGATAAATCTCGGATTACAGACCACTTTTGACTCAAACGAAAGTGTAGACTAAGACATCGAGCTTCTATGATTTGAAAAGTGCTAAAGTTTGTGTTATTTGGAGACCGCAAACATGTTCCCCGAGAACTCACATTACGGAGATCGCAAATCTAAAACATCTCTGGAAGTGCTCCATATGACACCAAAGTGCTATGGGTGAGTAAAACAACTTGTTTTATTACCGAAATAAGGCTCAGATTGTAAAAAACATTAATTCTCCTTTAAGATTGAGTTGTCATATATATTGTTTAGTCCAAACTAGGGCTGTCAGTTTAACGCGTTAATTAGATTAATTAATTACACGCAATTAATTATGAGCGCAATTCAATGCGCGCGCATTTTAAATTTGGCGTGCGGGGCCTTTGAACGGCGAGTTTATTTATAAAAATGTGACGGAGCAGATCCGTTTCTAAGCCCCCTGTCCTGTCCCCGCGGAGAGCACGTGAATACCGCGGAGAGCACGTGAAGACGCCGGGGAGAGCACGTGAAGACGCCGGGGAGAGCACGTGAAGACGCCGCGGAGAGCACGTGAAGACGCCGGGGAGAGCACGTGAAGACGCCGGGGAGAGCACGTGAAGACGCCGCGGAGAGCACGTGAAGACGCCGGGGAGAGCACGTGAAGACGCCGGGGAGAGCACGTGAAGACGCCGGGGAGAGCACGTGAAGACCGGGGAGAGCACGTGAAGACGCCAGGGAGAGCACGTGAAGACGCCGCGGAGAGCACGTGAAGACGCCAGGGAGAGCACGTGAAGACGCCAGGGAGAGCACGTGAAGACGCCGCGGAGAGCACGTGAAGACGCCGGGGAGAGCACGTGAAGACGCCGGGGAGAGCACGTGAAGACGCCGGGGAGAGCACGTGAAGACGCCGGGGAGAGCACGTGAAGACGCCGCGGAGAGCACGTGAAGACGCCGGGGAGAGCACGTGAAGACGCCAGGGAGAGCACGTGAAGACCGGGGAGAGCACGTGAAGACGCCAGGGAGAGCACGTGAAGACGCCGCGGAGAGCACGTGAAGACGCGCGCGCCCGTTTCCGTATCTGTTGCGCTGCACGCGCTGAACCCCTTTCAATTCCCCATAACCTCTCCAGCGTGTTCTGCCGTGACTAAGGGTGCACACTTATGAAGCGTTAGTTTTGCCCATCCAAATCACGCTATCATTTGCTCACCCCGCGGTGCCGCCGCCGCCTCCTCCCTCCTCCTCCGTGCGATGGTCCGGACACATCCGCGCCGGGTTCCGGGGGTCAGGTGAGCCATGAGTAATTTACACGGACAATTATTTGTATTCTCTGTATATTTGAAGCTGTGTATATTATTTATTGACGTTGCATGAAAGCTACTGTACGTGCTCACGTACACCAGAAATATTCACCATTTAATAGGCTAGTGGAATGGTGTAAATGAGCTTTCAAATGAATGTTCCGTAATGTGGGAAGTGAATGGGGGTGTACAGCAGTCTTGTCTTGGTTACACTGGAGGTAACGTGCACTGAAAGAGTGAAAGACTGAAAGACTTAAAGGGGAAGTGCGTGAAGAGTCCCTCAGTCGTCCAGGTAGAATCCATGATAAGAGAGAAATTCAATTTGTCAACTGGACAAAGTTTGTTTGGTTGAAAACGTTTCGCCGCTCATCCGAGAGGCTTCGTCAGTTCTGGTTCTAGTGCTGGTTAGACCCTGTTTAGAACCAGAACTGCTCAGATGAGCGGCGAAACGTTTTCGACCAAACAAACTTTGTCCAGGTGACAAATTGAATTTCTCCTTTTATCTTTTAAAGGGGAAGTCTGCATTATTTTCACTGTAGCACTATAAATCACACCTTTTTTGCACTGTGGGAAAGCACAATAAACCACCTAAAAAAATTATTTTAAAAAATGCGATTAATTAGATTAATTAATTACAAATCCTGTAATTAATTAGATTAATTTTTTTAATCGCCTGACAGCACTAGTCCAAACATATACCTAATTTAGACTTGGTTTAGTCCTGATTTAATCCTGGTTGAATTATTGTGTTTTGTGACTTATCATAGTTTATATACAGTGCTTTAGTCCAATTTTGACCTGGTTTATATTTGTCTTAGTCCACATTTAATCCTGGTTTATTCCCTGTTTATTCATTGTATAGAACAGGTTCCTAAACTAAATGTAATTCACTTGTTTTAAATTACTTTCTCCAGACTCCAAGTTTCATCTACCGGTTTACTGGTTTGTGCTGTTTAGTCCAGTTTGAGACCTTATTATTATTTCATCATGTTTTAGTTCTGGTCCAGACCTGGGATAGTTGCGGAGTTTGCATGTTCTCCCCGTGTCTGGGTGGGTTTCCTCCGGGCACTCCGGTTTCCCCCACCAACCCAAAACATGCACCTTAGGTACCTCCAGCTTAGGTCCTGACCAAACTGAAGCAAGAAGATCATGGAGATGGTCCCCGGGCGCAGTAATGTGCTGCTCACTGCTCCTAATAACAGGATGGGTTAAATGCAGAACTGGAATTTCCCCACTGTGGGACTAATAAAGGCATAGCTTTCTTTTTCTTTCTTATGTTCATACCCCACATCAAAATTGGGACTAAACTAGGACTAATCTGAACTAAACTTTGACTAAACCAAGATTCAACTAGGACTAGAAAGGGACCAGTCTTATATAGTGTAACTACTACTTTTGATATAGTCATGGTATGGTCCAGCTCTTAACTTGGATGTTTAGGCCCTTGTTCTAAGCCTATGTTCCTCTCGTTTTTTGGATATATTTAGTGAAACATGTTCCTGTATCTCTGTCCCAGTTGCAGCACCCCTCCCTGGGCTTTCGCTTCGGGACAGTGAGAGAGAGCAGCGCTGAGGACTACATGAAAAAGAGCTTCCCCGAAATGCACGACTACATGAGACGCTTCAACCAGCCCACTACCCCAGAGGGCGTGCATATGCTAAAGTAAGACACACACACACACAGTATCTACAGAAAGGTCACATTTGTATAGAAGACGTGATTACAGGAACCAATCAGGGCCACAATTGCGATGTGATCAGCAGGACATGATGCTATTGTATAGGTTCTCATGCATAGCTTAATGAAAATACTTCTATTAGAAATCAAAGGCAGACTTTTGCTTTTTACTGCTGCTTCCAAATATACTACTCAAGTCAAGAGTACATGGAGATAAAGAGGTAAACAGAGACAAATTATTTCTAATTTTCCAATCCTCTACTATATCACATACTTTTACTATTACTGCTGACACCAATAGAGTACTTCTCCTACTGCAACCACTAGCACCTCATCACAACAAACACTTCTGCTGCTACTTTTACTATAGTACTCGACATGTGCAGACCAATACCAAAATAAAGAAATGCCTATACCAGGGGTCGGCAACCTTTACCACTCAAAGAGTCATTTGGAGCCGTTTCACACAGTAAAGAAAACACCGGGAGCCACAAAACCCTTTTGAAATTTAAAATGAAATAACACTGTGCATAATGGCTTTTTTGGCTTTGTGCTATAGAATTACATTTTGAAAATGAATGAACTAAAATAAAATACATTTTAATTAAATACAGTGGTCCCTCGCTATATCGTGGTTCACTTTTCGTGGCCTTGCTGTTTCTCGCTGTTTTTTAATATTGCATCAACGCGCATTTCTGCGTCCTGATTGGCTAAGGGACTGTAGACCTTTGCCGATTCGTCAGTCATTCTCCTCCGTGTCTCCTGTACAGAATGTGTTCAGTTTGCCAGATTTATATAAATGTTCGATCGCAGTGTGACTCTGAAGTGCTGTATGTTTGTTTCTCCACGACAAAACCCGCCACAGCGAAGCGGTCATAAGAACTGTGAAATACACACGAAATACACTTTAGTTTCGTTCTATAATACTGTGCTTTTTTGTTGAAAACAAAACAAAAGTTTGAGTGTTTAAACAAGAGAGAAATGTGAAAAAAACGTTAAATCCAGTCTGAGAAAAGTGTAGAATGTGTGTGGTGAATGGAGAATAATTGTAAAATATAAAGCTTCGCAGATTTCGCTTGTCGTGGGTTATTTTTAGAACGTAAGAACGTAACCCCCCAATAAACGAGGGACCGCTGTACTGAGCCGCATCAGAGGGATCAAAGAGCCGCGGGTTGCCGACCTCTGGCCTATACTGATGAGGTATTAAAAAGTATATGATTCTTATGCAAAAACTCAAATGTTCATATTTTTGAATACATATTATATATATTTTTGTATATCTATTCATCTCAGTGGACTGGCATTATCCATCACTAAACTAGACTATTATGTTTTCTTTACAACAAAATAATTGTGTACTTTGGCTCTTTGGGTTCACAGTCCTGGTTTGGTCCTGGTTTGATCCTGGTTTAGTCCTGATGTAGACTTGGGTTTGGTCCTGTTCTAGTCCTGGTTTAGTCCTGATCTAGGCCGGGTTTAGTACCACTTTAGTCCTGATATGGTGTTTGAGAATATGAAAACATCTGTCTTACACACGTTAAGTTATTTTTTATTGAGATAAAGATCATATATTTTTAAACAGCTTGTGTGCAGGCCTGAAGGGGCACAGAAGGACAATTACATATTATAAATGAATCTTCCAAAGCTGAATTTTAAATTACAGTTGCAACTCCCAACAACACTCTTGGAGAAAGCATTTGTGGTTGATCTATGACTGCATTGTAAATAATGAAAAACCCGCTATAGACACTGGAGGTCTGGTGGTTTTGAGTCAATATTGTCTTTAAACCTCTACCCTACCGTTGGGCCAGTGTGCTGTATGAAGTAAAAATACAGACAGTTGGTAAAGGAGTGTACTACCTCATGCAGTACCCTATAGTAAATAATATGGCCACATGGGGTAGCCATTGTTATCAGATCAACAGAAGTGGACTGTGAAAAGCTAACAATAAATCCCATAGGAACTGTATCTATGTTTGCAGGTTTGGACAACTGTGAAATACAATGAATACACCAAGAGATCATATGTAATGGCAGAGTGGTTAGCCTCTCAAAAGCATGCACCCCATTGTTTTCCATGTATTTGAACAACTTTTGGCTTGCGCAGTATAGATATATCGTATAAGCAGCTGTTGAAGTCTGTACTGTCTACATCTAATAATTAAGAGTTTTGCTGTGAAAAGGATCAGGAAGTGTGCAGTTAGGATGCTAGTTGTTTATAGCATTACGGCGATGGTGAAACTACGCTCTGGCTTCTGAGAGTTGGGGAAAGCGCTTCTAAACTCAACACAGTGATTAATTAGGATGCATGGAATGCATAAGTAAGTGAAAATTTGGTACGGCACCTTTAAAGATCCCATGACTTCTTGATGCTTTTATATGGCTCCTTAATGGTTCCCTAATACTGTAAATGAATCCTTCTTCAAAATCAACACTCAGTGCATGAGAAACAGAGATAAGATGAGAAAGAGTATTTTTTTGCTTGAATGCAAATGAGGAGAAAAGAGATGGCCAATAGTAGAGGGTGGGGGTGTGGCCAAACTCTCCGCTCTCCGCTCTAGCTCTCAGCTGATCCATTTCCGTGTTTTTGCACGGGGGGAGAGATTTGAAGCGTTCCATTGAAAAATAAACACATTTCCACAGAAAATAAAATTAAACCACTGCTGTTCAAAGGTCCAGAGGCTCAGATAAAGGACTTCCGAGCCTAGAAACACTCGGACGTGCCTCCAGGCAAATAAAAAAACGCATTTCGCATTGCCTAGCGCATTCGCAGTCCAAACTCTCTGGGCGTGATTTACAGAGACGCTGAGTTCAGACAGACGGGGGTGGAACTGCATTTGCATTTCTTTTTTCGATCTGACGTCAACAAGGTGCCTTGTTCAAAATCGCACGTTTGAGCTCCGATTTTTTGTAACGCAGAAAAGGATCGCAAATGCTCAGTTTAGACATTTCGCAACTTTTAACCATGGGGGGGGGGGCTAAACAGGGTAGGGGAGCTCACATTAACGTTCAAAAACCTCAGAAAGTGAAAATTTCATGCCATGGGACCTTTAACTGCATCGGAAAAAGTCATATATAGAGTTGAAGTGGCAACTCTAAGTCAATAACCAAACTTATGATATGATAAAGGAAGTTACTCAAACATATGAATGAAAGACAACACAACTCCAGGTATGTAAAGCTCACAAGAATCAATTATGCATAATAGTTTAATCTTTAACATTGTCCATAATAAATAAAAAGGCTAGTGGTCACTGTCTCTGTTTTCAAAAAATTAAACTGCATGATCCAGTGATTATCCTCTCCCTTAAGACCTGATAAGTGGTTGGAAATTATTATGTACTGCAAATTGGGGTAAAAAGGTCTTTCCAAAGCTATCATTAAGCTGTTGTTGTTTACCTTAATGAAGTCTAAAATTAAATTAAACTGCCTTTTAGCCCGTGGTAATTTTTGCTTAAGTGCAGATTTTTGCTCCTATTTTAATCATGCTCATGATGCTTATGATGCAACCCTGTGGAGAAGGCTTTCTTGTTATAGAGAACAACATCCCAGCTCGTACGCCGCTTGCATTTTTCATACTAGATTTGAATGTAGTTTATCCTAAAATATTTATGTTAGGCGGAATTATATGCGGCGAAGACGGATATTAAACCGCATAGAGATTTTAGTAGATTTGTTTTTGTTTCGCTGTTGTTTTTTTAAAGGTGATGCAACGGACGCAGATCAGGGACAAGCTGAAATGAATGGATCAGGAGACAGGCAAAATCAAACCTATTAAGTTTATAAGCAATTAGGAATAGCAAAAAGGAAAAAAAGAAAATGGCCCAAAGTTGCTGAGTAAAATGATTTATTCAACTTTGGGTTCATTCAAAGGGCAAGGACACAAACTGAGATTAAACTGATTTAAAGGCAGTGCGGGGCAGGTTTTTATGCAGTTTTTTAACACAGTGAATCAACGAATCTGGGACACATCGTTGCCACCAACCATTTCGGCTATGACTAACTTCCCAATAGTGATTTGAGGATGATAATGGAAAATGCACTTAAATCAACCACTATCCACGGGCATAAAGTGACCAGTGGACTATATATTCTAATCTAAGACATAGTACATTATATTTGGACTACTTTCTGGAGTGTGTGTGCGACAGGAAATCACATTGGGTCAAATAAGGATATAATAGTTACGTTCCCCCTAATGATTCAGACATAACTCAGTAGTTTTGCTGAATGTATGTAAAAATGAATACTCAATTACTGTAAAAAGGTGCAATGCTTAACTTTTTCTGGCGGAGGGCCTGCCGCCTGCTTGTCGCCATGGAGAAGTATAGCATTAGACTGTTTTGTCTTTATCCAATCTGTGGAGAAGCATGCCCGTTCACAGTAAGAAGCCATGAATGTATTAAATGAATGCTAGACTGAGATAGACTGATATAAATAGAAATAACTAACCCGCTAACCGTCACGATCCAAATAGGAAGTGAGCAGGGGCATGGTGGTTCCTTCGAGCTCTGGTTGCAATTCAATTTTTATTGATAAAAACTTTGCCCATCTCTCTGTAACTGCTGATAATATAGTTTTATAATGAACCCACTCTGCATGATTTAATGTGCAGTTTTGTCCATTAATGAAGAAGTGAACATTAATAATAAACCAATACAGTGGTACCTCACCTTACGAAATTAATTCGTTCCAGAAGTGGTTTCGTAACGTGAAAAATTCGTAAGTTGAGTAGCTATTTCAATGGAAAAAGCCTGATCCGTTCCAAGGTTTTTTTTTAATAGTGTAACTTTTTTTTTTTATAGCATAACGTTGTGTTCTGCGTCCTGACGGGCTAAGAGACTAGACCAGGACTAAAAGAATAAACCAGGTCTGGCCAGAACTAAACCTGGATTGGACCTGTTGTTATTATAACATGGCAGTGCCGTTGGAGGAGCGCATTGCTCTTGTCTCCGCGCTCCTTGCGGTGCGGGGCGGGCTCTGCTTCTATCTGACCTCCAGAGCCGGGGCGCTGACACTGTGAGCTAACAGGCCGAGGAAGGTGCTCTGTCAGCGGTATTGTGAGATGTGTCTATCTTGTGTCTATAGCTCAGTGCAGAAGAGAGAGTCTGCGAGTGTGTGCGCGCGCGTCGTGTGTAGAGGAGTCTCCATGGAGTAGAGGAGACAATAAAGGAGAGGAGACAATAAAGCCCCACTCTGCAGCAAAACTGCCTTTTTAAAAAATTTGCATTCTCCACCACTGTAAGCGCACGATGTCCACAAGGGAGTTAACCCCGGAGAGGAAGCTATCTCCGGCCCTGGAGAAGACGATCTCCCCTGTGTCTCCCAACCACGGTTAGGAGATGAGAGCAGGAATGGATAACAGCGGGCAAGACCGCGGGGTCTCGCTCGGGTCGGGCGCTGGTTCTATGTGAGTTCCAGGTCTAGACCAGAACTAAACCAGGTCTAAACCAGGACCGGAGCAGGAATAAATCACCCCGTGCTCGGCCCGCGCGTGCTCGGCCCCGAGGAGGAGGCATGGCTGCATCCCGCAGCCCCGGTGTAGCGCGGCCTTGCGCCGTGTCGACGTGATCCTTCGATGTCGGCTCTTCCTATCACTGTGAAGCAGAATTCACCAAGTGTTGCATTGTTCACTCACTAAGGGAACGTGAGCTGGGTTTAGACCGTCGTGAGACAGGTGAGTTTTACCATACTGATGATGTGTTGTTGTGTCTCCCCTCGTTTCGGGGCGTGCATCTGAGCGCGCATTAATTGAATTTTTGAGATTTGTTGTTTTTAAAGTGCTTTATAAATGAAGTTGGATTGGATTGGAGATTTCGTAACTTGAAATTTCATTCGTATCTAGAGACCAAAATTTATCGTGAAGACGTTTCGTAACTTGAAATTTTCGTTTGTTGGGTCATTCGTAAGGTGAGGTACCACTGTACTTCTCTTCCCCCAAAGCAATAACATCTCCATAGAGACAAGCAGGTGTCGGACACCCATCAGAAAAGTTACATAGTTCACCTTTCTGCAATATAAACAATATATTACTGTAGTATTTTGTGCATGATGTTGACATTCAAAAACCCCTTTTCCTGCTTGTTCTCTGTTTCCTTTTGAAGTCGTTTCAAATTATAGCCATTTTAAATGAAACCTCCATCTATCTATAATGCAAAATTACACTAGCTGCAATTCTACGTGAGCGCTCAAAAGGCAATGAGTCACGTATGTCACGTATACCCCCTATATTTTACTCAAAGTCAGTATAGACCTACGTGACTTAAAGAAATTCAAATAGCAGGAATTGGAAAGAAGATACGCGCCATATAATTATTAAGCTGTAATGTAGAACTCTGTCGCTACGCCTACCACTTTAAGCAAATTATCTCGTCCTCCAAAACACCTAATGCATTTATAACCCCGGTGACAGCTATATCCGAATGTGTATGTGAGCAGATTCTTGGAGGAAAAAAGTACAATCTTGCTAACACAGCTTCAGCTCCCGACATGCACGGTCCCTCAGAGCTCCACACAGCTCCGTGCAGTCGAGATACGGAGATAGTGCATGTGCTGACGATGTGATCCAAGAGGGGAGATAGAAAACGCTGAGGAAGAGGATGAGCGCGGTGCCGATGATGAAGCGAGCATTGTTTGCAAATAGCGAGTAAGAGAGAGAGGGAGAGAGAGGGATGTAGACTTTAATAGTTAGAAGCTACAGCAGTGCAGAGAGTTGAGTGAAAATACTCAGGTAAAATACTGTGTCGACAAAACCACTGACCCCAATACTGCACTCAGATCTTAGCGGAAAAAAACACACATCGTTCAAGTGTTTGGGAGGAGAGGGAGAGGGCTGGAGGGCATGTGTGCTACAGAGAAACAATGGATCAGGTGTGGGATAATGCATGGTCAAGCAGTTAGCCACACTTAAGGTTATAGCTCACCAGCCTCGCCTTGTTCCTCTGGGCTACGCATTTTATACTACAAGGAAAAGGCACTATTTAACAGGGGATAAATGGGACACACAATGGCAAAGCTATTAAGCTGGGTTAAGCTATTGAAATAAAAATGTTATTGCTTTGTCTGGGATTTTCCACAGTGTGGCATTAAACTTGTCCATCTTGACAGGTTATTTTTATAGCCAAACATAACCTTGAAAAACACAGATTATTCCTGTAAACGAGATGAGCTCTTCGTAGATTTGTTTAATGAATACTGTGGAACATTTCAGGCCAAGCAATAAGGTCTCCATAGGATAGAATGAGCCGCACCCTCCCTCAGGTGGAACTCAGAGTGGAGGTGCTGCTCCTAGCACTGGCAAATAATGTATTGCTATAAAAATGTTACAATCAACTATACAGTGAACCCTCGCTGTATCGCGGTTCACTGTTCGCGGCCTCGCTGTTTCGCGGATTTTTTTTCCCAATTTTTTTTTTTTTTTTTTTTCCAATTTTTTTTTATAGTGTAACTTTTTTTTACAGTGTAACATTCTGTCCTGCGCCCTGATTAGCTAAGAGACTAGACCAGGACTAAACCAGGTCTAAAGCAGGTCTAAACCAGGACTAAACCAGGTCTAAACCAGGACTAAACCAGGTCTAGACCAGGGATGGTCACGCAGGGTGGTAGGGACAGAGTCTCTGATGTCCTTCACGAGAGCGCCTGGGTGACAGGAGGTGTGGCCTTTGTTTACTTGCACGAGCCATGGAAGAGAGTGCGAGCCGGACCATGGAAGAGCCAAGAATCAACATGGACGGGCCGGGGGAGCCGCAGCGGGGAGAGCCGCATTCGAGGGAGCCCGCAGCGGGGGGAGGACACTCGCGCGCACAGAGGAGACAGTGGCTCTTCCCCGTCACGCCGAGAGGACGAACCCGACCCCGTCCTAGAGAGCTGTGGAGTATTGGCGACGCATTGATAGCGGTCTGATTTTGGAGCCGGGGTGAAATGCAACCAACTCTGAGCGCAGGTTGGTCTTACCTGGTCTTGTGGTGAGGACTGGTGCTCAGAGGCGTCTGTTAGCGGTTTGGCACTGTTAGCATTGGCTTGAGTCTTGCCCAAAATGATATCCAGGTCGCTTTCCACTCGACTTTCGCACATGGCATGGATATGTGGTACCAAAACAAACACACGTGTCCGCGCGCACGTGTCCGCGCGCACGTGTCCGCGCGCACGTGTCCGCGCGCACGTGTCCGCGCGCACGTGTCCGCGCGCACGTGTCCGCGCGCACGTGTCCGCGCGCACGTGTCCCCCCCCACTATTAATATATTTTAATGAAAATCTACAAAAGTTTGAGTGTTTAAACAAGAGAAAAATGTGAGAAAATGTTAATACCAGTCTCAGAAAGGTGTATAATGTGTCTGGTGAAGCGTTTTCAGCCTTAAAACATGTAGAATAATTGTAAAATATAAAATTGTCCTACTTCGCGGATTTCACTGATTGCGGGCTATTTCTGGAACCTAACCCCCGCGATAAACGAGGGTTCACTGTACAATTAAAGATCACTTTATGCCACTAATAAAAGCCTGTAAATCCTTAACCCTTTATAACCCATATAAACATGAGCGGCAAAATAACATAATGAAAAAAATCAGTAACCAACAGATAGTTACTGTGTATAATGAATCATATGTCACTTATTCCATCCAATATACTGTACAGTGGTCCCTCGCTCTATCGCGGTTCACTGTTCGCGGCCTCGCTGTTTCGCGGATTTTAAATTTTTTAATTTTTTACAGTGTAACTTTTTTTTTTTGCGTCCTTATTGGCTAAGAGAGGGTAGACCTTTGCCGATTGATAGATGGGGATGCGGGCGGACCAGGTCTAGACCAGAACTAAACCAGGTCTAGACCAGGTCTAAACCAGGTCTAAACTTGGACTGGTCCTGGACTAAACCAGGACTGGACCAGGTCTAGACCTGGACTAAACCTGGACTAGACAAGGTCTAAACTTGCCTGGTTTACACCTGACCATATCACAAGTGAGATATGGTCTGGGAGCCATCTTCGAAATATCTCGTAGCGGAGGTGTGGTTTACGATCGCCAACGGCCGTTTATTGGGCGTTACGAATGTCTATCATTTGGCGTATACGTAGCCCATAACCAATCATGTCAGATGTCAGTTCAAACTACAAGCTTCCGTTTGTCGCGTAGTACGCGTCACCGTCTTGCCACCCCTCCCCGCTCTCTGATTGGCTCCCAGAATCAAGAGAGCTCGCTTGCCATAGTTGCCAGGCTGTCTTTCAGATCGGAATGAACAAAAGCAGCCTGGGATTTCCCAGGTTAGATCTAAACCAGGATTAGATCACTCCGTGCGGCTCTTTGCTGGTTTCGTGCGACTCTTGCGTTCGTTTGTGCATGTTTGGTTTGTGGCTCGGGCTGCGAGGACGCGGTCCTGAGGGGGAGGCATGGTCCGGGCGCCGCGGTTCGATCTTGTGCTCGCAGCCCAGGTGTACGCGCCGCCTCATGCCGGTCACACTGCTCTGTCATGGATTTAACCACGATGAGGGGTGCACATGTCGCGCACTTCTCCAAGGGGTTGGTGCGCGTCGCGTCCCGGGACGTGGCAGTGCCGTTGGATGAGCGCGGTGCTTCCGGCGGATCCAGTGCCTCATGTCTCCACTCCCCACGCTTCACTATTAATACATTTTGTTCAAAATCTACAAAAGTTTGAGTGTTTAAACGAGAGAGAAAAGTGAGAAAACGTTAATTCCAGTGTTTTAAGGCGTTAAAACTTGTATAATAATTGTAAAATATAAAGTTGTCCTACTTCGCAGATTTCACTCATTACGGGTTATTTCTGGAACCTAACCCCTGCGATAAACGAGGGATTACTGTATTTCAAATGTTACCATGATAAACATACAAATAAGAAAAGCTCTTAAATAAAAATGTACAATACACAATAGACAATAAACATTGTGCCCCAGGCTTATCTCTGATGTTATGAGTGAGTCAGAACAGTAACTATTGTGACATTGGCCTATAGACATAAAGAGCTTGCCACTATGATAAGAGGAAACATGTTTTAGTTTTTTTTGTCTTGCAGTACAGAATATATTCTTTTCCAATGTCTGACAAAGTTTACTGCTGGATTATTTTCATCAAATTTATCATAAAAACACACACAAGTGAGTGCATCAAAGCCGCCACACACAGGAGGACAGTGGATTTATTGTTTATAGAAGAAGAAAAAACATCTTTCAACTGTTCTCCTGGAGAGGCAAAGAGCTGGGGGCACAACAATGTTTCCGGCCAGAGGAAATAATGCATGCTCAAGCAGATCCTACACAAGGTTACAGCCCAACCTCCACTTGTTCTGAATCTCAACCTTATGGCAGGTATCTCTGGTTTAAAAACATCACCGCGCCTCTTCCTACGCCTCCGAGCTCATATCTCACAGGCCTTGACAGAAGAAAAACAGTTTGCGCATCGCCAGCATCCCAACTCTTTGTAAAGTCAACCTTTGTTTAGCAGCTAATGTCTTGAATAACAACGACGCAAGTAATAATAGGCTGAAATAGGTCTATAGATTGACAAACTAACACCAGAATCATTTTAGAACATGTTTGCAAAGGTCTATACAGGGTTTTCATACAGAATCAGACAAGAAATGTTTGTGTTTGTGGAGGAAATGATGGCACGTCAATCATTGTGTCCTTTAAAAGTGCTGTGCGTGATTTTTGCCGTTTTGAAAAACATGAAAACAGAACTAGCTCATTTTAAACTCTTTGCAGTGGTCCAAAGTTCTTCCTCGCTTACTTTATGCATTTTGAGCATCCTAAACATTCACCGTGATAAGTTTAGAACTGCTTTTCACACACAAATCTCCAGACCAGAGTGGAATTTTGCTGTGACGGTAATGCTAACAACAAGAATGAACCTGCACTTCCAGATTATCAGACAGATACTTTGTTGCTCCAGTTAGACTTTAATTTGATCTTTATTTGAATGTAATCTGATCATGAAGACCTGACTTAGATGGAACTACAGCAGGTGAGACGATTTGTACTGCTTAAACAAATCTCTCAGAAATAAAATTGAAGTCACTAGCATTGCCGGTGTCCCGTCGAAATGGGCCGCCCCGTCAGAATGAGCTCCAAGCGCTACTGCGCATGCGCGCGCATGCGCAAACCACTCCTGAGTGTTGTTCCCTTTAAATGCCATCGAGCTTGGCTCCAGAGGCAGAAGTTGAGTTTATAAATATTGTTTGATTGATTGATTGATTGATATTTTTGTAAATATAAATATATTTGTAAATGTTTCTTCTGTTGTCCCTTTTCCTGTCCTCATAAATCATGAATAAGAGACAAGCCTTATTTGACAGATAATATAAGCGTGTCAGAATGAGCTCTGTACAGTCAGAGCCTAATTTGACAGATAATATAAGCGTGTCGAAATGAACTGTCCATGCCCATTATAAAAGAGTTGGAATTTTACATACTAAAGACACCGTATGCAAACAGCAAACAGCATACAACTCTCTAATCCTATCTAATCTAAAACTGCAGACGTATTTGTCGTAGTACGTATTTGTCAAGTACAAACGCCACAATTTTGGATGTCATTGAGTGCAATGTTCAAAATGTGCACAAAACTGTTATAATTTTTAAAATGTTTCGGTAACACTTTATAATAACGGTCGCTTATAAAGCATTAGTAACACTTAGTAAATAATGAACTAATTATTACTAATTATTTTACAAAACATTTACAAATATTTGTTCATGAGTAAGAAATACTTAGTAAATAATGAACTAATTATTTTACAAAACATTTACAAATATTTGTTAATGAGTTAGAAATATATTAAATATTTGTTAATGAGTAAGAAATAATCAATTTAATCTCGCCAGAAAGACCCATTGAAAGGAGATATTATGACACGCATGGTCCCTCCCACTCAACCAATCCTAAAAATACAAATAATTATCTATAATTATTTGTATTTTTACAAATAATTAGCTTTGAATCTATACAACTGTAAACAACTCACGCATACAACTGTAAACGAAAAACGGCGTATTTCGACGTAAGGCGGCCTATTTCGACGGGGGGGCGTAACCCGATAGACATCGCCGTCAAAATAGGTCAGTGGTGGGCTCATTCTGACGAGGCGGCCCATATCGACAGTACACCGGCAGTTTTTCAGGTACTCACTCTCACTTTTTTGCTGAAAATCAAACTCCTGAACTGGACCATGAACGCTTGTATTGATCGCAGGCTCCTGAAATGTGCAGTTTAAATCTATTTTGTAATTTTTCTTGAGTTTTTAGACTCAGTCCTAAACATTCCACCATTAGGGATACATTAGAGCTCCCCCAGAATGATGTCACTGCAAAGTATCAGTACTGTGCTGGACAAATTTTGTGTCCATTCAAACTGCGATTTTGATTCGACTGCGTTTAAATTGCAGCCCAAGTATTTATCAAACCGACATTCAAATCCTAGTATATCTGTAAGAATTATTATGAATCTGCATGTGCACCAGATAATCTCATTTCTTATAAGAATGAGGTCTTGATATATTTCCATCCAATATGTGCTTAGTATCCAAAAAGTTGGCCTTGGTCAGCACACAGCGGACTACTCTATTATTAGGGGTCAATGAGGGTCAATTGGATCAATGCGGGCGCAGTGGGAGAGCTGTGGGCAGTGTGTCCATGTCTTATCAGTGAGCAGCAGAGCCCGTTCGCTAACACATAATGATGTATGTGTTTGTGCTGGGAGAGAATGCTGCTAATCTAATCCCAGGTGTAACGACTCCAAGAGACAGACGGCGGGTTTGAGAGCATTCCCTGGAGTAGGCTAATTTCAGAATACATGTTATATTTATTTTTATTTTTATTCACGCTCAGACTTACTCAAGTAGGTCTGTTGTAGCGGTGGAATAGCAGTGGTAGTGGGGAAACAAGGCAAAAGTAGTAGTAGCAGTAGTAGTATTTTTTGTTGTTGCTGTGGCAGGAGAAGAGAGGCCCAGTGGACATGTTCATACAGGCAATGTGGGTTGTGTTCGGAACTAAATATATCCTCCTGGGACCTGAAGAAAAAAACTGTATCTAAATTATTATTATTATTATTTTATTTTTCTATTTGGAGGTAAATTAACACCTTAGCATTTACATTTTGTTCATTTTATTTGTATTCATAATGTCATAACATGTCCTCTGTAATGGACGTCTGGGACATTTTGGCATTAAAGCCCCAGTGTGTAGGATTTGTGGCGCATAGGTGGATGGTGCTATTGCACTTTCTGTTTTAGCTACGGCAGACCTCGAGGGTCACGCGGGCGCGCGGTCCTGTTTTTTTTTTGTTTTTTTTTCTCATGAAAACACACATTCCCGATCATGTACCATGACACTCTACACATCAAATGAAACCTTACAGTCTCCTCTTTTTAACTATGCAATTCATTTCCCTGCACAACAATCACTCCCCGAGCACATGGGGCTTTTATACGGAAAAGCACAAAACGAGGTTAGCTTACCTTAGAATGCTTTGCACAGGTCAAACTCTGTATTTCACCATAAACTTGCTCTCAATTTGTCCGTAAGGATCCAGCAAATAAAATCCAGTAAAACAATTTAGTCCAAAACACGTGTTAGATCCATTACGACGTCTGATCCGGCAGCATGCTTGTGTTGTTTACCCAAAACCACGAGCCTTGCCGAAGGCGAAGGATGAGCCCAAATGTCCTTCTGCGGCTCTCGTATTCAAAATGGCTGCCTCTGCATGGGGAAGATCCCCCTTTTATGTGACTATATCTAAGTCCAAAAGAATACTTTGATTTCATGATGGAAGTGAAAAGGCTTGGAAAACAATGTATTTTTGAATGGGTATCTTCAATTTCAGTAATTAACGGGTAAAAATCTTACACACTGCCCCTTTAAATCCATGTAAACTTTTTTTTTTTTTGATGATCAACATCTCTGACAAGCTTCTACAGTTAGCCTCCCTTTTAATTTCTTATTTATTTAGTTTGTTAGTTTTTATATATTATGTATTATTTATTTTTATTGTACGGTTTTAATGAGAAAATGATAACGCAGGTCTTGTGCATGTGTGTGTTTTTCTGATTCAGATTGGACCATGTAACAGAATATGTTAAAAAATACAGTGGTACCTCACCTTACGAAAGACCCTACATACGAAAAATCCAAGTTATGAAACGCCTTCACGTCAAATTTTGGTCTCTAGATACGAAAGAAAATTCAAGTTACGAAACACGAAATCTCAAAAATTTAATTAATGCACGCTCAGATGCACACCCCAAAACATAAATACACTTTATCAACACACACGGGGTTAGGTTCCAGAGGTGGCCCGCGGTGGGAGAGGTCCACAAGGTAGAACAACTTTATATTTTGCAATTGTTCTACATGTTTTAGGGCTGTAAATGCCTCACCACACACATTCTACGCTTTTCTCAGACTGGAGTTGGGCTTTTCTCGCATTTCTCTCTTGTTTGAACACTTGAACTTTCATAGATTTTCAATGGAATGTGTTGATAGTGAAGCGTGGGGGAGACACGGCTCAATATAGCGCCGAACGCGCGAGGGGAGCGGAGACACAGGATTACTATCAACAACACATCATCAGTATGGTAAAACTCACCTGTCTCACGACGGTCTAAACCCCGCTCACGTTCCCTATTAGTGAGTGAACAATCCAACGCTTGGTGAATTCTGCTTCACAATGATAGGAAGAGCCGACATCGAAGGATCAAAAAGCGACGTCGACACGGCGCGGGATGGAGCCGCGGCGCCCGGGCTGTGCCTCCCCCCTGGGGGCCGCTGGTCTGGTCCCGGTTTGGTCCGGGTCTGGACCTGATCCGGTCCTGGTTTAGACCTGGTCTAGACCTGGTTTAGTTCTGGTCTAGACCTGGAAGTCACATAGAAGCAGAGCCCGCCCCGAGCGAGACCCCGCGGTCTTGCTCGCCGATAGAGCACCTTTCTCGGCCGCCCCGCCCCCGTCTTTCTCTGCCTCTTAGCTCTAGCGTGGAACGCGCAAGGAGCGCGGAGACACGAGCACCGCGCTCCTCCAACGGCACTGCCATGTCCCGGGATAATCCTGGTTTAGTCCAGGTCCAGTCCAGGTTTAGACCTGGTTTAGTTCTGGTCTAGACCTGGTTTATTCCAATCAGGACGCAGAACACAAATGTTACACTATTAAAAAAAAGTTACACTATAAAAAGAAACTTGGAACGGATCAGGCCTTTTCCATAGAAATAGCTACTCAACTTACGAAAAATTCACGTTACGAAACCACTTCTGGAACAAATTAATTTCGTAAGGTGAGGTACCACTGTACATTTTAATGTAGTTGATGAATGTGGGTTTGTGTGTTTTGCACAAGGACACAACAACTGTTTGGATCAAATAACCGTCAACCCTTTTGGTATACTGTTAGTTTTAGAAGTACTAATGGCAGCAGAGAAACTATAAGCAATACAAATGCTTAACTTTGCTGATTTACTGTACTGGAACTGAACAGTAAATACATTTTTCCACTTCCACCACTAAACTGCATATATGTGTTTTAATAGCATCCATTATATACTGTTCCTAGTGCTGTTGTAGTCATTTTGGTGCAAACTAAAACCAAAAAAAGTGCATGGTGGCATCACAGAAGACTGCCCTGATACAGCCAGGTGTTTCTGAATACAAACACCTGGCTGCCGGGGCGGAGCTTGAAGTGTGGATATCTGTTCAACCAATCACATTGTATTTTATAAGTTCAGACCTCGCCCCACCTTTCCCCTCACTTTTTTCTTTATTCGTCCGTGTCCTGCGTAATTTATCAGCTCTATAGGCCCTATTCACAGAGCCGCCTGGCTAGATCCACTCCATTCATTGTGTATTGGGAATTAGTCGAATCATGCTAAAATAAATCTAGAATTAAATATCAGATAGCGGTGAAGTATTTATATCGTAGCAAAGGTGTTAACACGCAGTCAGTGATGAGGTGTCTGTACTTGCTGTCCTCTATCTAATATTTAAGTGTGGATCCACAGTTTTTTTGGGAGAAGCAGAACTAATCAGGCAGCTCTGTGAATAGCGCCGATTAGAAATGAGGTTGTGGGCAGAGTTTAGGTGTTTAGTCCCTCTTTTAAATAACAATTTTACTGCTATGACTCATAATTATGCCCTAACCTAATGAAAAGAAAGAAAGTTTAGTAAAATAAATAAATAAATACTCGCATTAATGTTGTTCCCCCCTCCTGTGCTGTCTCTCCTTGTGTGTTGTGTGTGTGTTGGCGGTGAAGGACAGATCCCCCCCTGCTGGACGCGTTCATCATGGACAAGGCCCTTCTGGATTATGAGGTCTCCATCGATGCAGACTGTAAACTGCTGACTGTGGGGAAGCCCTTCGCTATAGAAGGTAAACACTGAGAGGGTTTAATATCAGTCCAGTTCCTCTCGGGGAATACTTAGAGAAGCGCCGGGGTATTAAACGGCTTTGTTGATTGAATCAGAAAGAGATGACAATAACAATGAGTAGTATGAAGAGTTTTTATAATCTCATGGAACAAACTACTGACAAAGAACTGAAAGTTAACTTCAGCCAAAGAAGCATCAAGTATAGAGATTGTTATAAAGTCCAAGTTATTTGTGATCTAAAACTTAATCACCGAATCAAACATAACCGTAAATTCAAAGAGTTCACTGGGGTGAGTCAGATCTACAGCAGGTGTAGAGGAAAGTTGCAGTGCTATACATAAAATGGAAAATGTGAACTCAGTGATTTTAATTTTCTTTCACAGCAACTTCAAAGTGTATAGGGACATAGATGAAACACCACTTGTTTCTGTATGGAGATATTGTGTTGCCAGAAATGTTCCACAGTATGGCATTACACGTATTTACACTCAACAAAAATATAAATGCAACACTTTTGTTTTTGCTCCCATTTTTCCTGAGATGGACCCAAAGATCCAAAATTCACTCCAGATACACAACACTACCATTTCTCTCAAACATTGTTCACAAATCTGTCCAAATGTGTGACAGCGAGCACCTCTGCCCCGCCGAGACAATCCACCCCACCTCACAGGTGCACCACATCAAGATGCCGATCCGACATCATGACCAGTGCACAGGTGCGCCCCAGACTGCCCACAATAAAAGGCCACCCCGAAATGTGCCCTTTTTTTTTTTTTTTTTGCTTTATTGGGGGTCTGGGGACTCAGAACCAGTCAGTATCTGGTGTGACCACCATTTGCCTCATGCAGTGCAACACATCTTCTTCGCATAGAGTTTATCAGTTTTATCAGATTGTCAGTTGTGGCCTGTAGAATGTTGGTCCACTCCTCTTCAATGGCTGTTATGGACGAAGAACACAGGTGCATTTTATTGATGGCATTTTGAATGCACAGAGACACCGTGATGAGATCCTGAGGCCCATTGTTGTGCCATACATCCATGAACATCACCTCATGTTTCAGCAAGATAAAGCACGGCCCCATGTTGCAAGGATCTGTACACAATTCTTGGAAGCTGAAAATGTCCCAGTTCTTGCATGGCCAGCATACTCACCGGACATGTCACCCATTGAGCATGTTTGGGATGTGCTTGACCGGCGTATACGACAGCGTGTACCAGCTCCCACTAATATCCAGCAACTTCGCACAGCCATTGAAGAGGAGTGGACCAACATTCCACAGGCCACAACTGACTATCTGATAAACTCTATGCGAAGTCCCCAGACCCCCAATAAAGCAAAAAAAAAAAAAAAAAATGCACATTTCGGGGTGGCCTTTTATTGTGGGCAGTCTGGGGCGCACCTGTGCACTGGTCATGATGTCGGATCGGCATCTTGATGTGGCGCACCTGTGAGGTGGGGTGGATTGTCTCTGCGGGGCAGAGGTGCTCGCTGTCACACATTTGGACAGATTTGTGAACAATGTTTGAGAGAAATGGTAGTGTTGTGTATCTGGAGTGAATTTTGGATCTTTGGGTCCATCTCAGGAAAAATGTGAGCAAAAACAAAAGTGTTGCGTTTATATTTTTGTTGATATTATTATCTAAAATACCTTGAAAAACAGATGTCACCTTTCCACAGATCTGACTTGTTAACTTGGCCTGGTGGCATCTCCATGGAGATAGATAAGTTAATTGCAATACTGTGGAACAAACATCCCAGGCAAGCAAATAACATTTATATGGAAACAAGCAGCTGGCAAACGTTCCAACGGAAAAACATACATAGTCCATCTTTAATATGAATCCCCATTACTTTTTTACTGCAACAATAACTGTTCTGTCTACAGTCCACACAAGTGATTATAGCGATAAATAAAGTATACACTGTTCAAATATTTTCTATACAGTTGGTTTATCTGGAACTGAAACAGTGCCATTATTCCAAAAGTTTATTTCATCTTTTTATATCCTCCTAAAATCAAACTTCTACCTTCAGTTGGCTTCATATTTTGTCTTATAATACTAAATTAACTATATTGGCTCAAAAAAGACACAGATACAGATATAGGTGCTCAGATTGGCAGCTCTAGAAGATTTTGAAATAACCACACAGGACAGCCTTTAATAATAATCAGACGTACAAAATGAGCCCGTGTCCAAACCTGATTGGCAGATAAAACTGGACTTCAGTGTGTGAGTTTATAGAGCTGCAGGGGAAGTGAACGCTTTCATATTTTATTCACACAGTGTTCAGTGTGAGAACATGAGGATAAACACTCACAGTCAATCCTAACCACGCTTCCAAGCCTGTCAGAAGCATGTAACAAGCCACTTTGGGTTTACTTGTACATACAAAAGTACAAGACCTGTGTAAGTCAGTAGCTCGTTCTGTTAAATAAACTTTCAATTTGATGCTTGAATTGAAAGCCAGATTTTTACTTAGATTTTATTTTTTTTACGGAAATATTTTTCTGGACAGTAACAATAATTATGACAATGTTGAAAGTATCGTAAACACTTTGTCGTTGTAAAAGTACATATAGTGGTAGTAATTTATTTCTAATTTTGCCTTATATAATATTGTAGGATTTGTAAGTATGATGTTTGAAGTAATGGTGGTAGTAGTAGTAGCGAGAGTAAGAGAGGTATTGCTCCCAAATGAAATTCACGTTTAGCTGCCAAAACATACGGCTCTGTAATAAATAAATACAATAAGTATAGCTTGTTGGTATAAATAAATTATTATTGTTTTTATTATTATTATTGTTGTAAATTGTTGTGAATAGTAATAGCAGTTTGTATACATTTAAAAAAAAAATTGTCAAATTTAAGAATAAATTAGGTTGTCAGAAAAATTGATACACAAAACAGTGTAGTCAACAACAGTTGTATTTAGACTCACTTGTCTAATCTAGGAGACTTCTATCCAGGAATTAAAAGACACTCAACTCGAGAAAAGTTTTCACATGCACGGGGAGGAAAGTGGCGCTTCTTAAGCTCGTCCCGCAGTGATCTTACAGAGTAAGGTCACCCATCGCATCTCCAACTTGCCACCTTCCTCCTAAGCGCTTTTATTGAGAACACATATCATACCCCACCCACGCAGGGGTGGGCTACTTTTAAAACCAGACAGTGATTTAAGACATAATCAGCAACAAAAACACTTTCACATTTCTAAATTCAGTTATGACATTTAAGCTTGTGACTGAACAGAGAGTGGAAACAGGAACTTAACATTTAAAACAGAAACTGGTGACTGTCTGTCACTTTTTGCCCTTTTGGACAGACATCAGTTTAACTATAACTCGAGACATGATTAAAAGTCACACATATATTTAAAAGTTCATTCCATATCAAAAATAGCAAATAGCTTTTATACAATTTGACAAGAAATCTTAGCATAGCTTTCACATCTCCCCGCTTTTTGTTAAATTTATTAAAGCAAAAACATCCAAACATATCCTTCTGTTTTGCAGCTTTAGATACATCCTTCATTATGAACAATAAATTCTTTTACTCACAGAGAGATGAGGTAATAACATAGTCATGTCCCTAATGAGAACTTTTACGTCTCATTTAACGTCTTTCTGGGTCTCTGTCTGGTAAGTCATCGTCCGGGTCTAGAATGTATGTTGTGAGTGGTATATTTATGTCATCGTCTTGTAGCAGTTGCAGTATTTCCTCACGTGTAGATGGTATCGGTGATATAGCTGTGGTTATCAATCTATTAACAAGGGAACGCAGACACGGTATACAACAGCAACCACATAAGGTCAATATTGCTGCAAATATAGCCACGGACATTAAAACTGAGGCTGCTAAGGCCTTATATTTTCCAAAGACGTCCAACCAACCATCCCACATGGATGTGTCTACCCCCGATTGGTCCTTCAGTCGCTTGTTCATGGCTCTAAGGCCATCTAGGGCTTTAGTGAGCTTACCCTCAGGGGCAGTGTTATTCGGTACAAACGTACAACACGTGTCCCTAAAGATGGCGCACACTCCTCCCTTTTCCGCCAGTAGCATATCCAATGCTATCCTGTTCTGGAAGGCCATGAGCGAGGTAGCTTTGAGTTGGTCATGTACCGCAGATAAAGCAGCTTCTGTAAAATTACCAAGCTTCTGGACGTTATAGTGGATGTAATTGATGCGGTCTACGTTTTTGTTAACAGTGATAATCGGGATAATAGATTCCCATCCAGCGGCAATTTGGTTAACAAGTTTGTACTCTAAATGTCAGCGTCTCATTTACTGTGACGCATAATTGGACTAAGGACATATGTGAAGTTTGGTTCGAGCATCGGGGTACAGATCCATAGTTTATAGGACTGCTATGACTCGAGCGTTTTGTTCAATTTAGCATGTATTTAATCTCAACTATCGTCTTGTCATGTGGGGCTGGTGGGGTTGGCCTAAGTTTAGCTTTATTTGGAAATGGTGGCTCCCACAAATACCATGCTAGCAAAAATACTACAATTGAAAATATCAGCATTATCCAACACAATATACCTTTTGTCAATCTATCATCATTAGTACATCTTTTTCCCTGCAGGCTTCTCGAGTCCAGTCTGTTACCTTGCATGATGTTCAGCGTAGGGTGCCTAGCTGGGTGCATATAAGAACACCGTTGGTCAACGTAGCGGTGCCCAGTATGTTTACTGTAAAAACACAGTTGTAGTCACTGCTTACAACTGAAGTCCTGCGTCTTAGGTTGGTTCGGCCAGGTCAAGGTTGTTGCGGACTTTGCAGTGGGAAAGGTGGACCCAGGATTCTCTGCCTGCGATTTTCACTGCTGTGGGCGTGGCGATGATGACCTGGTGTGGCCCCTCCCACCTTGGACTGTTCCAGCTTTTCCTCTTGATGACTTTAATGAACACCCAGTCTCCGGGACGTGCCTGTAGGGAAACAGTAGGTCCTTCCGGCAGTTTATTGGATCTCCGGGCTTCTTGTGTTTCCAGAGTTTTAATCATATAGTTCACTAGGTCTTGGTCAGAGTCTGGAGTGTCTTTAGTTGTTAGTTGTAAGTCTGGCATGTAGTATGGTCTTCCATATAGCATTTCAAAGGGGCTGAGCTTTTGTCCTTCTGCTGGAAGTATGTGCATATTTAACTTAACAATGTCTATACAGTCAGGCCAAGGCAATTTGGTTTCTTTAGTTACTTTGGACAGTTGGACATAGGTATAAATTAAAGTTAATAAATTCTCTCTAAAAAATAAGAAATATTGCTTTTGTGTCAAACTGTAGTAGTACTTGCAGTGTAATGGTTGTGGTGGTAGTTACAGTAACTTAACTAGAGTGGGAAGAAATATTGAAATATCGATATATCACAATACAAAATTTGGTGGGCTGCTCTATCATTATATCATCAAGAGTATTTTTTTTTTATCTAGTAGATGGATTTTTTGTGACCAAACTCTGATTGTGTTGCTTATTTAGTGGAAGGAAACTTGTTTATGCAATGCACTTAACATATTCAATGTTCTGATGATTAAAATATTTATAGTTCATATTCACATGTAGTAGTAACAGTACTAAGTAGTGGTTTAACGAAGAAATATTTTTGCTAAAAATGTATTTGGTTCTTAAAGGTCCCATGGCATGACATTTTCACTTTGAGGTTTTTGAACGTTAATGTGAGCTCCCCTACCCTGTTTAGCCCCCCCCCCCATGGTTAAAAGTTGCGAAATGTCTAAACTGAGCATTTGCGATCCTTTTCTGCGTTACAAAAAATCGGAGCTCAAACGGGCGATTTTGAACAAGGCACCTTATTGACGTCAGATCGAAAAAAGAAATGCAAATGCAGTTCCATCCCCGTCTGTCTGAACTCAGCGTCTCTGTAAATCACGCCCAGAGAGTTTGGACTGCGAATGCGCTAGGCAATGCGAAATGCGTTTTTTTATTTGCCTGGAGGCACGTCCGAGTGTTTCTAGGCTCGGAAGTCCTTTATCTGAGCCTCTGGACCTTTGAACAGCAGTGGTTTAATTTTATTTTCTGTGGAAATGTGTTTATTTTTCAATGGAACGCTTCAAATCTCTCCCCCGTGCAAAAACACGGAAATGGATCAGCTGAGAGCTGACAGCGGAGAGTTTGGCCACGCCCCCACCCTCTACTATAGGCCAGCTCTTTTCTACTCATTTGCATTCAAGCAACAACGCCCATAATGGCCTGTTCAGAGAGAGAAAAAATACTCTTTCTCATCTTATCTCTGTTTCTCATGCACTGAGTGTTGATTTTGAAGAAGGATTCATTTACAGTATTAGGGAACCATTAAGGAGCCATATAAAAGCATCAAGAAGTACAATGTCATGGGATCTTTAAAAAAACGATTATCACATGTGTCACCATATCATGATGTATCGTGTATCGAATCGTGAGGGACCCTGTGATTCCCAGCTCTAATCTGAACTACTGTAGCAGAAGTAGTAGCAGTTCATCATTCGTCATATCATCATCATACATCATCATAGTAAATATTTTGAAGTAGCAGTACCTGAAACCCCTCTAGCTCTCTATACTACATTATTTTCACATTGCATTTTCTGCTGTAATCATTTGTGTTCCTAACCACATCATATGCCGCACTTGGACCATTGGCACTAAATCAATACCGCACTATAGCCCCATATAATAACAGCCCAATGTTTTTCCCCCTGTACCACAACCTCAATAACAGCGTCATTTTCTTTCTCCATTCTGGAAATATAGATACAGAATTATTATGCTATGACTAATATGTTTATAGATTTGCATGTGATTGATTAGTTAATTTGCGGTTAATTAGGCTAGCCATATACAACCACGCTTTGAATTAGCGCGAGTCGTACTGAAGCTAATTTGAGTGCTATATTTATGAATGCATAGCAGTATTGGGGTTTAGGCAGTAAATTGTGGCGCTTTTGGAAATAGAGTGGATGATGCCAATGGAGACACCAGCGCCCATAAAACTCCTCCTTTATCGAAGTATTTATTATGTTTCAGTTTTCTAGCCTGGCCGGTCCCTCTGAAGGTGACTGTAAAGTAGATTTCTGCACATCTTCTGAACCCATAGATCTGACTCGTTAAAGGTGCCTTGAGTAACTTTTCCGTCAAATGCTTTTCTCCATGGAGATATTATTCATTTGTCTGCAATCTTTCACAGTATGGTATTAAAGGTCCCATGGCATGAAATTTTCACTTTCTGAGGTTTTTGAACGTTAATGTGAGCTCCCCTACCCTGTTTAAGCCCCCCCCCCCATGGTTAAAAGTTGCGAAATGTCTAAACCAGGGCTCTCAAGTTTTGAAGATTGGTAGGAGTGAGATTTCTGAGGAGTGGGGGGGCTGCGAGCAGTAGTCGAGTTATAAAATGAAACCAGGGGGAATGGTGGAAGGGCAGGGCAGAATTAGAAGGTACTTTGTTAATATGGAAATGCTTTTATAACTAAAAGTCCATATTATCATTCAATAATGCACAGGATAATATGTTATCACACACATTCTTGGTTTAGTCTTGGTTTAGTCCTGGTTTAGTCCTGGTTTAGTTCTGGTTTAGACCTGGTTTACTCCTGGTTTAGTCCTGGTTTAGTCCTGGTTTAGTTCTGGTTTAGTTCTGGTTTAGTCCTGGTCTAGTCCTGGTTTAGTTCTGGTTTAGTCCTGGTTTAGACCTGGTTTAGTCTTGGTTTAGTTCTGGTTTAGTCCTGGTTTAGTCCTGGTTTAGTTCTGGTTTAGACCTGGTTTAGTCTTGGTTTAGTTCTGGTTTAGTCCTGGTTTAGTCCCGGTTTAGTTCTGGTTTAGTCCTGGTTTAGTTCTGGTTTAGTCCTGGTTTAGACCTGGTTTAGTCTTGGCTTAGTCCTGGTTTAGTTCTGGTTTAGTCCTGGCTTAGACCTGGCTTAGACCTGGTTTAGTCTTGGTTTAGTCCTGGTTTAGTCCTGGTTTAGTCCTGGTTTAGTCCTGGTTTAGTCCTGGTTTAGTTCTGGTTTAGTCCTGGTTTAGTCCTGGTTTAGACCTGGTTTAGTCTTGGTTTAGTTCTGGTTTAGTCCTGGTTTAGTCCTGGTTTAGTTCTGGTTTAGACCTGGTTTAGTCTTGGTTTAGTTCTGGTTTAGTCCTGGTTTAGTTCTGGTTTAGTCCTGGTTTAGTCCTGGTTTAGTTCTGGTTTAGTCCTGGTTTAGACCTGGTTTAGTCTTGGTTTAGTTCTGGTTTAGTCCTGGTTTAGTCCTGGTTTAGTTCTGGTTTAGACCTGGTTTAGTCTTGGTTTAGTTCTGGTTTAGTCCTGGTTTAGTCCTGGTTTAGTTCTGGTTTAGTCCTGGTTTAGACCTGGTTTAGTCTTGGTTTAGTTCTGGTTTAGTCCTGGTTTAGTTCTGGTTTAGTCCTGGTTTAGACCTGGTTTAGTCTTGGTTTAGTTCTGGTTTAGTCCTGGTTTAGTCCTGGTTTAGTTCTGGGTTAGTCCTGGTTTAGTCCTGGTTTAGTCCTGGTTTAGTCCTGGTTTAGTGCCGAAATAGATGCAGAAATAATCTGTTATGACTCACCCATAAGAACGCGGTCACTCGTATCCATGTATGCACGTGTCATGGTCTTTAATAATCCGGAGCTCCGGAGAAAAGGACATATCCCGAACTTATCCCGTGTCCCGAGGCGAGAGTTCCTTCTTACGTAGCATTAACGTAGCAAGTTAAGGATCCTTATTCTCTTGGAAATGCTGCATAAACATTCACGCGGCTCGCGCCTCACAGCTGATCGGTGAACAGGCCGATCAGCTGTGAGGCCGACCGCTCACAGCTGTGCGCGATCGGCCTCACAGCTGATCGCTCAACTCGAGTACTGGTGTGTGAGTGACTTATTTTTCGCTGAAAACGCGGTGCCTGCATTAACTTACCGATTTTCTGGGCACAGAATCCCTGTGAATAGTGGCTACAGTTTTGAATTGCTTAAAAAAAAAATCAGCGTGAGAAATGCCATGTGTGGCGTGTCAGCGTGTGAACACGTCGAATTGCGTGTGTCACACTCTCAATGCGTGAGACTTGAGAGCCCTGGTCTAAACTGAGCATTTGCGATCCTTTTCTGCATTACAAAAAATCGGAGCTCAAACTGGCGATTTTGAACAAGGCACCTTATTGACGTCAGATCGAAAAAAGAAATGCAAATGCAGTTCCACCCCCGTCTGTCTGAACTCAGCGTCTCTGTAAATCACGCCCAGAGAGTTTGGACTGCGAATGCGCTAGGCAATGCGAAATGCGTTTTTTTATTTGCCTGGAGGCACGTCCGAGTGTTTCTAGGCTCGGAAGTCCTTTATCTGAGCCTCTGGACCTTTGAACAGCAGTGGTTTAATTTTATTTTCTGTGATTTGAAAAGTGTTAAAGTTTGTGTTATTTGGACACCGCAAATCAGTGCCCCGAGCACTCACGCTAACGGAAATGGATCAGCTGAGAGCTCAGAGCCGAGAGCGGAGAGTTTGGCCACGCCCTCACCCTCTACTATAGGCCAGCTCTTTTCTCCTCATTTGCATTCAAGCAACAACGCCCAGAATAAAGTGTTTGAGAGAGATATTTATGACTCTTTCTCATCTTATCTCTGTTTCTCATGCACTGAGTGTTGATTTTGAAGAAGGATTCATTTACAGTATTAGGGAACCATTAAGGAGCCATATAAAAGCATCAAGAAGTACCATGTCATGGGATCTTTAAACCTTTCTATCCTCATGGAGGCCAAAGCAGACAAAGTTACAGGTCAGATCTGCAGAGCAATGACGTATCCTTAGAAACAAGAAAGTGACAGACCCCTACCAAAAAGCTACATAGTGCACCTTTAACTTTGCCCAGCGACATCTCCATGAAGTTAGATAAGTTCACTGCAATAAAATGGAACAAGGCAACGGAATAATATTTTTATGGAAACAAGCAGGTGGCAGAGACTCCATCATTAAAGTTACATACTGCAGCATTCATTTTCATTTTTACTGCAGCAATAACTATTCTAGCTGGGGTGCACACAAATATTTAATCCATAAATAAAACATACACCGTTCAAATAAATGTAAACTTAAAGGTGCATTGCGTAACTTTTTCTGGTGGAGGGTCCAGAAAAAGGCATTCTGACTCTAAGCGGGGTCGTGTCTCCACAGATCTGACCTGTAACTTGGTCTTGTTTGGTCTCCATGAAGATAGAAAGGTTTAATGCCATACTGTGAAACATTCCAGACAAAGCAATGACATCACCATGGAGACAAGCAGATGGCAGACCCTTCACCAGAAAAGTTACACAATGCACCTTTAAAGGAATATTAACGTTTTTTACAATCTGAACCTTATTTCGGTAATAAAACAAGGTGATTTACTCACCCATAGTACTTTGGTGTTGTTTGGAGCATTTCCGGAGATTTTGTAGTTTAGCGATATCCAGGTAACGTGAGTGCTCAGAGCAGGCGATTGCAGTCACCAAATAACACAAACTTTAGCACTTTTCAAATCACAGAAGCTCATTGTGTCAGTATACAGTTTCGCTTGAGTCAAAAGCGGCCTGTAACCCGATATCCAGCTATAGTTTCATTAGATGATGATTACACTGCGCTCTGAGCTCTCGGTTACAGTCAGAAAAAAGCTAAGAAGACGAAAACATCTCTGCTTGAGAAAATGGTGCGAACATGCATTTATCCCGATTGTGAAAACAAAATGACATCTTAGACGAAGTTGAGTTTTCACAGGCTTCCTCATCACAATCCGAACTTATTGAAGCTGTGGCTAGTTGCATTGAGAATGGACCCAAGCATTCAGCACACGGTTCTGAGAAGTATTGTGATACCGATGGCTGCAGGAGAACAGAGGTAGTTGCCTGGTTTACACCTGACCATATCACAAGTGAGATATGGTCTGGAAGCCATCTTCGAAATATCTCGTAGCGGAGGTGTGGTTTACGATCGCCAACAGCCATTTATTGGGCGTTACGAATGTCTTATCATTTGGCGTATACGTAGCCCATAGCCAATCATGTCAGTTGTCAGTTCAAACTACAAGCTTCTGTTTGTCACGTAGTACGTGTCACCGTCTTGCCACCCCTCCCCGCTCTCTGATTGGCTCCCAGAATCGGGAGAGCTCGCTTGCCATAGTCACCAGGCTGTCTTTCAGATCGGAACGAACGAAAGCAGCCTGGGATTTCCCAGGTTACAGAGGTAGGCTATGGCGTTTCAAAAGTTTTCTACATGCTTGTGTTATGGAGCTAGCAAGTGTACATAGAAATACATTTCCTCCATTGTCGACGTGGGGATGTACAGATATAATGCTGTGTGAAGATGGAGCCTGCATTGCCTATAATAAAGTATTTATAGGAGGGAGAGCAGTTAGTATTATCAAAGTATGACTATATAGGCATAACAAACCAATTCAATGCAAGCAAACAATAATTGTGTGCTGGCTACTTACTCAACTGAAAGTTGCCCGTGTGGTCCGGCAGGCTTTGGCTGGCTCCTCCAATTCAACTTCGGAACACGAAAAAATGTTCCTATTACACCACGGTTCATCATGGCACGAATATCCTCCAGAAGTGACAGACACAGATTTCTGTTATCATCACCCAGACGTTCATCTCCTGGCCGCAAATCCCACTCGAGACAGCAAAAGCATTCTTCCTCTGTTGCCATCGACATACAATGTCCACATGAACACCACCAGGTCTTTTCGTAGACGGGCGGTCGCTTGCTGTTCTCTGGTGCGCTGCTCCTCAAACTTTCTACGCTTCCTTCTTTCTAATACCTCCTCATCCGTATACTCAGGCTCAAAACAGTCATCATACTTCATCATACTCAAATACTCAAAATAACTCCTCTTCACTCTCAAAGTGCAAATCTTCTGCCTTGTCTCACTTGCAACAGAAAAGTTCAGAGTGGCGTTTATCTGCAAATCAGCTGTGAATGCGCGCATGCACGCTGTCCTCGATGATGACGTCATCTAATGAAACTATAGCTGGATATCGGGTTACAGGCCGCTTTTGACTCAAGCGAAACTGTAGACTGACACATTGAGCTTCTGTGATTTGAAAAGTGCTAAAGTTTGTGTTATTTGATGACTGCAATCGCCTGCCCCGAGCACTCACGTTACCCGGATATCGCTAAACTACAAAATCTCCGGAAATGCTCCAGATGACACCAGAGTACAATGGGTGAGTAAATCACCTGGTTATATTACCGAAATAAGGTTCAGATTGTAAAAAACGTTAATATTCCTTTAAAGTGACCAATTACAAACACACAGGCTATTTAAAATGTAAACAGTAACAAAATTCCAAGTGTTTAATTTATCTTTTTACATCCACCTAAAATCAAACTTCTAACCTCATTTTGTTTCATATTTTTCCTCATAAAAGACCCCCTTTATCTTTATTAGATGTTTAACGGTTTTCTAGCCCGGCCCCTGTGCGCATATGCCCTCTGAAGGTGACTGTAAAGTGGATTTTTACACATATTTAACCTATAGCCTCTCCTGTCTTCACCTACTTGCTGTGGGCGTACATGTTTTTGCAATGTTCCTCTATACCTACCTCCCCTGGTTATTGTTTTGCAATTATGTTCTGAAAGTTGCCAGGTAATCTTGAGTATAAGCGCGTATATAGGGAATAAGGGTCTTTTGGAGGGTACGCTTTAACTGACACGTGTATTGTATTGAAGTCAGGATTTGCCGTCTCACTTCAGTGTTTACAGCGAGTGGACGCGCTGTGGGACAAGATTAGCTGAGGTAAGGAGTAGCAGTGTAAAGTCTACATGCACACGGGAGTAAAAACAGCCATGGAAGAAGCATAGCGAGGGCAAGCATATTAAAAGTAACTTCAAGTGGATATCCAATGAGACTATGCCTGTATGATAAGTGAAGCTAACAATATGAAAGGAGGGCTATACTACTAAAGAAATCCAATCTTTTAACTTTATATTATTAGAAAAACACATGCAAATATTTAAAAGTGCACTTTTTTCTGGTTGGTGGAACACCTTGTCTCCAGATGTTATTGCTTTATCCAGCAACTTCGCACAGACATTGAAGAGGAGTGGACCAACATTCCACAGGCCACAATTGACAATCTGATAAACTCTATGCGAAGAAGATGTGTTGCACTGCATGAGGCAAATGGTGGTCACACCAGATACTGACTGGTTCTGAGTCCCCATGACCCCTTGCATCAATAAAGCTGTTATTGTTTAAAATATAAATATATCACATTATATAAATATCCTTTTATTGTGGGCAGTCTGGGGAGCACCTGATGCACTGGTCATGATGTCGGATCGGCATCTTGATGTGGCGCACCTGTGAGGTGTTTTAGTTTTAGTTTTTCCTCGAGCGGGGCAGAGGTGCTCGCTGTCACACATTTGGACAGACTTGTGAACAATGTTTGAGAGAAATGGTAGTGTTGTGTATCTGGAGTGAATTTTGGATCTTTGGGTCCATCTCAGGAAAAATGGGAGCAAAAACAAAAGTGTTGCGTTTATATTTTTGTTGAGTATACATCAGCGTGTGTGATTGCCTTCCGTTGTGGGCTGTGCTGATCATACTGCAAACAGTTCGAGAATGTTTTAGGGACTGGACGGTGGTTATTTTCATTCCGTTCGGACCTGCACTTCTCCCATTCCGCTGCGTGCAACAGCTTTCGGTGCTAACATAAATTTGTCGTGCTGCAACAGCTTTTGAACAGACCTTACGGCGAGCACTCGTTTGTTCTAAATCCGATGCAAGAAAACTGAACCAGTTCCATAAAACAGATGTAAACACCTTTGTTTGGTACAAGCTCCGGCTTTAGCTCACTCGCTAGCCGCGCTAGCTCTTACAATGTTTGGGTACGCCCCGCTAACTCACCTGTGTAAAACGTGGCCGCGCATTAGTTCCGCTCGCATGTAAAAAATAACTTTAAAAAAAAGATTTTCATAAAAACACATTGTCCTGAACTGTAAAGTCAAATTAATGGATTTAATCGATAAATCACGCAGGTTACTACTAGTTACCTCTTAAAATATGTGTTCAGTAACGTAATCCAAGAACCATAATATCAAAGTAATGCAACTTGATTACTTTCAAGTACTTTTGGATGACTTAGACTTAGACAAATTTATTGATCCACAAGGGAAATCGTTTTGGGTACGGTAGCTCACTCATCAAATATAATATATGATATATAACAGAGGGTAAAAAGAAAAAAAAGAATAGATGGAATAGAAACCAAAGAGCAATAGACCTGTGTCAGATGAGACATAATTATATACATAAAAATGATAAATAAAATATATATGAACAAATCAGATTTAAATAGAAAAGTAGTAGTCAAATATAAAATACAATATCACCAAATATCCTATAACAAGAAGAAAACAATAACATTTTGTGCATTATAATAGAAACTGAGGAAAGCTCATTTGAACAGTAGCTTATAGTCCTACAATGAAAGTCTTCTTTAAAAATAAAATAATGTCGAAATTTCCACCCGCGTTTGTTCCATAGTGCTGCCATAGTGTGCGCGCATGTCTGTACGACAGTTTGTTCTGATTTCCCTCCATCTCCATATTTAAATGAAACAATGAAATAACATAAAATGCTTTCAAACTGTAATCCTGCTAAATAATCCCCATTTTCACTAAGTGTACCTGTAATCTGAATGTAACTGTTTGTATTCTTTTACTTCGCCGTTCCATGTATTCAAGATATACTGTGGAACATTTCAGACAAGGCAGTAACATCTCCATGGAAACAAGGAGGTGGCAGACGAGTTACCTTATAATTAGGCAAACAAGAAGGAGGGAGGAGAGTGAGGAGATAGTGTCGGAGAGAAAAATAAAAAGAAAGGAAGAAAAACACAGCGAGGGGGAGGTCAGGAGGGAAAGGGGATAGAGGGGGAGAGAAAGGGAGGAGAGAGAGGGAGAAGAGAAAAAAGAGACAGAGATGGGGAGGGAAGGAGGGAGAGGGGATAGAGGGGGAGAGAAGGAGAGAAAGGGAGGAGCGAGAGAGGGAGAAGAGAGAAAGAAGGGAAGAAAGAGACAGAGAGGGGAGGTAAGGAGGGAGAGGGGAGAGAAGGAGAGAAAGGGAGGAGAGAGAGAGGGAG
Source organism: Paratrypauchen microcephalus (assembly GCA_036785185.1). Taxonomy (NCBI): domain Eukaryota; kingdom Metazoa; phylum Chordata; class Actinopteri; order Gobiiformes; family Gobiidae; genus Paratrypauchen; species Paratrypauchen microcephalus. Next base: position 848,654 of record JAVJIX010000265.1, read on the forward strand.
AAGAGAGAAAGAAGGGGAAAAAAGACAGAGAGGGGGAGGTAAGGAGGGAAGGGGGATAGAGGGGGAGAGAAAGGGAGGAGAGAGAGAGGGAGAAGAGAGAAAGAAGGGGAAAAAAGAGACAGAGAGGGGGAGGTAAGGAGGGAAGGGGGATAGAGGGGGAGAGAAAGGGAGGAGAGAGAGAGGGAGAAGAGAGAGAAAGAAGGGAAGAAAGACACAGAGGGGGAGAGAAGAAGAGAAAGGGAGGAGAGCGAGAAAGAGAAGAGAGAAAGAAGGGAAGAAAGAGACAGAGAGGGGAGGTAAGGAGGGAGAGGTGATAGAGGAGGAGAGAAAGGGGGAGAGAGAGGGAGAAGTGAGAGAAATAAGGGAAGAAAGACACAGAGAGGAGGAGGTAAGGAGGGAGAGGTGATAGAGGAGGAGAGAAAGGGGGAGAGAGAGAGAGGGAGAAGAGAGAAAGAAGGGAAGAAAGAGGAAGACAGGGGAGGTAAGGAGGGAGAGGGGAGAGAAGGAGAGAAAGGGAGGATAGAGAGAGGGAGAAGAGAGAGAAAGAAGGGAAGAAAGAGACAGAGAGGGGGAGGTAAGGAGGGAAAGGGGATAGAGGAGGAGAGAAAGGGAGGAGAGAGAGAGGGAGAAGAGAGAGAGAAAGAAGGGAAGAAAGACACAGAGAGGGGAGAGAAGAAGAGAAAGGGTGGAGAGAGAGAGCGAGAAAGAGAAGAGAGAAAGAAGGGAAGAAAGAGACAGAGAGGGTAGGTAAGGAGGGAGAGGGGATAGAGGGGGAGAGAAGGAGAGAAAGTGGGGAGAGAGAGGGAGAAGAGAGAGAAAGACAGAGAGATGGAGAAAGAGTTTGAGTACAAAAAGTGGATTCGTAGATTTTGAACTGTTAAAACAATGAATAAACCTTTACAAAACAAGTAAATCTGATATACAAAGTTTTTGAAATCCCAAATTACTGTCATAACTAAAGTTGTTTTGCCTGTTTTGCGATAATCAGGACATCTCCATGCAGTTCTCAAGCTGAAACTGCATCCTTTTCTTCAGACTGAACCCAGACCATTGTTGCTGCAGATGTATTTATTCCCTCTTGCATGTACACTTTACAATGCACCAGCGTACCTCAGCTCTTCTGATTCCCACTGCGCTCCTGCCTGCTGTAAACACAAGGGAGCGAGACACAAATCCTGTCTTTGATTCAATATCTGTGTCACTCAACGCGCACCCTTCAAAAGACCCCTCTCCTCTCTCCTCTCGCGTTCACTGCTGCTCTGACACTTTATGCCAGTGTTTTACAAGACAAGATTTGGAAGTTCTTTACCATGTTGTGAAGATTCACGCATTTCTAGTACAGTGGTACCTCACCTTACGAAATTATTTTGTTCCAGAAGTGGTTTCGTAACGTGAATTTTTCGTAAGTTGAGTAGCTATTTCAATGGAAAAAGCCTGATTCGTTCCAAGGCCCCGATCCAAGTTATAGTGTAACATTTTTTAATAGTGTAACATTGTGTTCTGCGTAGAGACTGTAAACCCAGGACTAAACCTGGACTATACCAGGTCTAGACCAAGCAGCAGCGGTGTACCTCACGAGGCTGAGGCTGAGGCGAGCAGCGACTGCGTGCGTGGGGGGGAAGGGGGAGGGCGGTGTGTGTGTGCGTGGACACGTGTGTGATAGCGCAGCATGACCCGGCGCGGGGCTGCGAGCAGAGACCCGTGCTCAAACCGTGCCTCCTCTAAACCAGGTCTAAACCAGGTCTGAACCAGGTCTAAACCACCGCGTGCGGGTCTATTGCCTGGTTTCGTTTCGAGTCACGGCTGAGGCGAGCAGCGAGGACTCCCCTCGGGACCGCACGCAGTCTGAGCGCATGAACGAACCCAGGCAAGAGCCACGGTCTAATCCTGGTTTAGACCTGGTTCAGACCTGGTTTAGACCTGGTTTAGACCTGGCACGGTTTGAGCACGGGTCTCTGCTCGCAGCCCCGCGCCGGGTCATGCTGCGCTATCACACACGTGTCCGCGCGCACACACACCGCCCTCCCCCTTCCCCCCACGCTTCACTATTAATAATTTTGTTGAAAATCTATGAAAGTTTGAGTGTTTAAACGAGAGAGAAATGTGAGAAAAGTTTAAATCCAGTCTGAGAAAAGCGTATAATGTGTGTGGCTGAGCGCGCATTATTTGAATTTTTGAGATTTCGCGTTTCGTAACTTGAATTTTCTTTCTTATCTAGAGACCAAAATTTAACGTGAAGGCGTTTCGTAACTTGAAATTTTCGTTTGTTGGGTCTTTCGTAAGGTGAGGTACCACTGTACTTCTGTCTCAAAACAAGAATGTACCAAGTTGGATTTATAGACCTTGTGAACTATTGATTTGTTATGTAGGTTTCTTTTGTTCGCTCAGGTTACCCCTCCTCTTAGAACAAGCTGCAGGGTCCCATCTGGAAATATGAAAAAATTCAAAATAAAGCCTTGACTTGTAGCTTTTAATCATATTCTAAATGTTTCCCATCAATAACTCGCATAAAGTTGTACAATGAGTTTATTTTTAGTTTAAAAAAGTGCATTTATTTATTTATTTTTGTTTGTTTTCTTATATACAGGGACCATTACCTCTGTTTTTGTTTTTCTTTTCTTACTTTATTAATGAGGGGTGGCAGTAGCTCAGTTGGTAGAACGTTTGTCCGCTGACCCGCGGTTTGGCGGTGCGATCGGAGCTCCAAGGCTCCCACAGATGAGTGCTGCCGTTGTGTCCTTGGGCAAGACACTTAACCCCTCGCCCCCAGTGTCTGTGCACACTGGAAGAGCGCCCATGATACAAAAATACATCAAGTCCGGTTGCATCAAGCAACATGGGGCCGTCCTCCTGTGGATCCACCACCCGCAGGGAGGATCCATAGGGGCTGGTGCACTGTGATCTGGGCAGCAACCTGGGCCGTTGCCGCCGCGATCCGAAAAAATACAGAGAAAGCGGAAGAAAATGGAAAATGATATTCATTTTTTAAAAAGTGTTGCAATATTTTGAATATATTTCCCGTGGCTGGCTGTCATCTGCATGGCCCAGTAGCACAGCTCTTTGGTGTGATGATGCAGCCTAAAGCGGTCAGTGAGAATTAAGTTGTTTTTTAGATCAAAATTGCAATTTAAAATGTTAAAATGTAAAAAAAAAAACTGTAAAGTAATAACTGTGTCAAACTCATAGGTTATGTCAGAAATAATAACACCAGTATACCAATCACCAAATCAGTGATTCAGTTCAGTTCTGGTTCAGTTCTGGTTCAGTTCTGGTGGGTTCTTTCTTTGGATTTTAAACCGTAGCTCTGTGGAATATGGAATGAGACTTGGGTGAATACTGCTCATTGGAATGGAAAACGGGACGGTGAAGACGTCTGGAATTATTGTCAAAGGCAGGTAGAAGCCTAGGTCTTTGTCGGTATTTATTTTATATGAGAGGAAAGGAGGGATAGTGGGAGGAGGGTGGTAGAGGATAGATAAAGAGAGGGATAGAGGTAGAGAGACATGTAAAGAGGGAGTGAGAGAGGGAGAAAAAGAGAGAGAGACTTGGCGTAACATCTCAATATTCCCCAAGTGTAAGAATAAGAACTATAGCAAGTAAATGATGAGAAACACAGGAGACTTAGTATGTAACAATAATGTGAGGGCAGGGAGAGAGGGGGAGGTTTGGTGGAAATGGAAGATGAGACAGAGAGAGAGAGAAAGAGAGAGAGAGAGATAGTGGGGCCTCCATTTGGACACTGCCAGTGATAAAAGAGGCAAGCCTAGAGAGTCCCCTAATCAAGACAAACCTTCACCCCAGCAGCAGATGGAGAGAGGGTGAGGAGAGAGGAGAAAACATGGGGGAAGATGACTAGGACACAGAGAGAGAGATGAGAGAGAACTGGCCTGTGGTGAGTGGCTTAACATGGGGGGCTCTGAAGTGTCCTGTGGATTTTAGAATTCACTGGTTTGGTACTTGTTTCATTTGTCAAAGCAGCTGGCTCTGGTATTTGAGTTTTCTTCAGCCTTGATTTCGGTCAGTACTTTTATTACATTTTGGTTATAAAAGAAATCTAATAAAGTGCTCTTGACAAGCATGACAAAGCTCTCAAAGCTCTGGCTACACTGAATGCATTACTCATTCATTTCATACTAAATGCTAGTTGGTTACTTGTCAAATGAAGCTCACCACGCTACCAGTTATGGGGTGGATTTGGAGCCGAGTTCTATATTAGAAATCAGAATTTGTTTGCATATAAAATGGTGAAATAAAAACAACATCAGGATCATATAGGTTAATACAAACATTTTAATACCAAAATGGTGAGGCTTACTGCCGCAGTTACAGAGAAAGGTCACAATTTTCCACTGTAAATGAGTCGATGGACCTGGAAGCTCCTCCATGAACATCTCCTGTTTGGAACACAGTGCCTAGCAGGTTAGCTATTTCCATTTGTATGTACAGTGGATGTACATTAATTTTTCGTAAGTTGAGGAGCTATTTCAATGGAAAAAGCCTGATTCGTTCCAAGGCCCCGTTCCAAGTTTTTTTTTATAGTGTACCTTTTTTTTTATAGTGTAACACTGTGTTCTGCGTCCTGATTGGCTAAGAGACTGTAGACCCAGGACTAAACGTGGACTAAACCAGGTCTAAACAAGGTCTATACCTGGACTGGACCAGGACTAAACCTGGACTAAACCAGGACTGGACACCAGGATTAAAGCGCCGCGTGCGGGTCTATTTCCTGGTTTCGTGCTAGCTCTGCTATTAGCAGCAGCACCGGTGTACCTCACGAGTCACGGCTGAGGCGAGCAGCGAGGAGGGGAGGAGACGTGCCTTCCCTCCGGACCGCACGCAGTCCGAGCGCATGAACGAACGCAGGCAAGAGCCACGGTGGTTTAATCCTGGTTTAATCCTGGTTTAGACCTGGTTTACACCTGGTTTACACCTGGTCTAGAGGAGGGTGCTCGCAGCCCCGCGCCGGGTCATGCTGCGCTATCACACATGTGTCCGCGCGCGCACACACCGCCCTCCCCCTTCCCCCCACGCTTCACTATTAATACATTTTGTTGAAAATCTATGAAAGTTTGAGTGTTTAAACGAGAGACAAATGTGAGAAAAGTTTAAATCCAGTCTGAGAAAAGCGTATAATGTGTGTGGCTGAGCGCGCATTATTTGAATTTTTGAGATTTCGCGTTTCGTAACTTGAATTTTCTTTCGTATCTAGAGACCAAAATTTAACGTGAAGGCGTTTCGTAACTTGAAATTTTCATTTGTTGGGTCTTTCGTAAGGTGAGGTACCACTGTATGTACATACTGTATATACAGGCTGTCCAAACATCCACCCTAGTCCCTAATCCCTCATTCACTACATAGGTCTGCACTCTTTAGGGGACAATATAGGGCACGCATTCTCAGATTCGGACAACTCACGACTTTTACATCATGTGACTCTGGCGTTTGGGTGAAAAACGTCAGCTGAACTCCGATAAACATTGATTTCTCTCATTAATACATACCATAATGTGATAATAGATAGACTGACACACAAGTATTTATGGAATAATAATAATAACAATACACATTTTTGTCATGCTGGATTTCATGTAAACAGACTGGATTATTTGCTTTTTGTCTGAGATGTGGAAATTATTGATCTTTTAACAGCTGGAAATAAGGTAAGTGGCTAGCACTAGCACCTTTACCCCATAACGCTTTATTTAAGAGTCTAATAAAGGAATAATAAGAATAAGAGTAAAGTCTAGCAAGTGTGCGGTACATTTCTTCTTTTCTGGCTTTATTTAAGAGTGTTTAGGATCTACAGTGCCATAAAGCAGCTCTTCTATCTGCTCTATTCAGTCATGTTGTGATCTGTTAATGACCTGTCTTTGTCCGCTGTTGTTTTCCTCGACTGTCCCAATGCGGACACAGCCACAGTCTATGATAAATACACAGAGCATTCAGGCAAATACAGGGCCACATGGTAACCTGAAGGAAACTACTATTTTCTGTTGCAATGATGATGATTATTTTGTGGTGGTGTGTGTTTTTTAATAATAATAATTGCAGTTTTTTATATAGCGACAACACCCTTGTAGCGTTAATTTTTCTCTCTCATTTTTCCTGCATTATTTCAAAGTCACATCCCCACTACCTTGGCACTTTATAGCCTGTTGATCTGTTTACATGGCACAAACTGGAGCCTGCAGATTCATAATAAACACTCTATTTGAGACATGCAGAGCTGTCGCGGAGGAAGGGGCTTTTTGTTGAGATCTGGGGGCTAGTTAAGAGACAGAGAGACAGAGAGAGATGTATCTTCTCCCACCGAGCTCTGGCGCGGTGTTTACGAAAGCACAGACTCTCTCCATTAATAACATTGCGGCGCTGTGGTCTCTGTTTGTCTAGACTGTTGTGTTCTTGTGTGTTGGAGCCAGCTCAAGCAGGACGAAGCACATTTCTGACCACAATGACAAACCAATGACAAAAGAGTTTGTTACCGGGCCGAAGAGAGAGGGGCAGTGTGACACCTGTTCAGACAAATGCAGTTTGGGGGTAAATTATTTAATTTCAGTTGTGTACAATGTTTTTTGCAGAAATGACAGCAATGATAAACTTTTGTATTTTAAGATATGCAGAGGTGGGTATCGTAGTCAGTAATTGTATTTAAAGGTTCTATATTATGTAGATATAATATAGGGTGGTTTGCAGCCGAGTGTGAAGCGGCTGGGATGAGGATCAGCTCTTCCAAATCCAAGGCCATGGTTCTCGACCGGAAAAAGGCGGCTTGCCCTCTCCGGGTGGGTGGGGAGTCCTTGCCTCAAGTGGAGGAGTTCAAGTATCTCGGGGTCTTGTTCACGAGTGAGGGGAGGATGGAGCGTGAGATTGACAGGCGGATCGGTGCAGCGTCGGCAGTGATGCGGTCGCTGTACCGGACTGTTGTGGTGAAGAGGGAGCTGAGCCGAAAGGCAAAGCTCTCAATTTACCGGTCAATCTACGTTCCTACCCTCACCTATGGCCATGAGCTCTGGGTAATGACCGAAAGGACGAGATCGCGGATACAAGCGGCCGAAATGAGTTTCCTCCGTAGAGTGGCTGGGCGCACCCTTAGAGATAGGGTGAGGAGCTCAGTCACACGGGAGGGGCTCGGAGTAGAGCCGCTGCTTCTCCACGTGGAGAGGAGCCAGCTGAGGTGGCTCGGGCATCTGTTTCGGATGCCTCCTGGACGCCTCCCTCGGGAGGTGTTCCGGGGATGTCCTACCGGGAGGAGGCCCCGGGGAAGACCCAGGACACGCTGGCAGGACTATGTCTCCCGGCTGGCCTGGGAACGCCTTGGGGTCCCCCCGGAGGAGCTGGAGGAAGTGTCCGGGGTGAAGGAGGTCTGGGCATCCCTGCTTAGACTGTTGCCCCCGCGACCCGGCCCCGGATAAGAGGAAGAAAATGGATGGATGGATGGATGGATATTATGTAAAAATGAGTCCTGTGAGCTTTAAACCATGTTATAATGGTGTTACCTTGTCAGAAACGTACCAGGAGTTGAGTTTTGTTTCACTCACACATTTGAGTAATCCTGCATTATTAGTCTGTCTTCATCTCCAAAGCTCAAAATGCTTTATTCCACCATGTAATTTTCAAGTTAACAGCTACCTTTTATCTTTTGCTCAGTAGAGACTGGCAATTCCAGGGCTGAAATTATCCAAATGATTTTAATGAAGGTGTATGGAGTTCAAAAACACAGTGGAGCGCTTCCCTTATTATCACATAATATCACAAGGTGGAACAAAGCGTTTTCAGTTTGAGAAAAGAACTCAGCGTAAATATGCAGGGTTTTGATGTTTTGATGAGGAAACTTATAAAATAGCGTAATATGGAGTTTTACTCAAATAGAGTAATTATAGTATGCAGTAAGAGTAACTGTCTGGACATAACATTTTATATGGTTTGATGTTAATGTAGGAAATAAGGAAGGATAAAACATGAAATAATGCACAAAATCTGGTCAAATAAAGGTGGACAAAAATAAGAACAAAAACCATAGCCCATCTGAAGGAGCAGTGCAAGAAACACAAATGTTCAAATTATGTAACCAAAAAAAAGAATACTGTTCAAATTGTATTATTAACAGTCTCTTAAAGCCCCAGTGTGTAGGATTCGTGGCGCATAGGTGGATGGTGCTATTGCACTTTCTGTTTTAGCTACGGCAGACCTCGAGGGTCACCCGGGCGCGCGCACGAGCCGCGCGCCGCTACTGTATAAATAAAACGCGGTCCCGGTTTATTTGTTTGTTTTTTTTCTCATGAAAACACACATTCCCGATCATGTACCATGACACTCTACACATCAAATGAAACCTTACAGTCTCCTCTTTTTGACTATGCAATTCATTTCCATGCACAATAATCACTCCCAGAGCACATGGGGCTTTTATACGGAAAAGCATAAAACGAGGTTAGCTTACCTTAGAATGCTTTGCACAGGTCAAACTCTGTATTTCACCATAAACTTGCTCTCAATTTGTCCGTAAGGATCCAGCAAATAAAATCCAGTAAAACAATTTAGTCCAAAACACGTGTTAGATCCATTACGACGTCTGATCCGGCAGCATGCTTGTGTTGTTTACCCAAAACCACGAGCCTTGCCGAAGGCGGAGCCCAAATGTCCTTCTGCGGCTCTCGTATTCAAAATGGCTGCCTCTGCATGGGGAAGATCCCCCTTTTATGTGACTATATCTAAGTCCAAAAGAATACTTTGATTTCATGATGTAAGTGAAAAGGCTTGGAAAACAATGTATTTTTGAATGGGTATCTTCAATTTCAGTAATTAACGGGTAAAAATCTTACACACTGTCCCTTTAAGTAATTATGTATAAGAACACAGACTCTCTTCAAACAGGAACTCTGACAGATTTATTTATTTTTTGTGTTTGTTTGAAGGGACATGACATATTTCTGAAATGACATGACTGAATGAAATAAATCATCAATATGAGTGTTCATGGTCCTGCTTAGGTGTTTCATTTTCAACAAAAAAGCAAAAGTAACTAACTGAAAAACTGAAGGATAATGCTCGTGAATGTAACTGACTTGAGTAACAGAGCTTCTAACAGAGCAGTGCTTGCAGTTAGCTTCAGGGAATGTTGATGGTATCAGCATTACAGGAACCATCACACCCATACAAAACCCTGCTCATTTCTTATGCATTCACAGAACTAAAACTCAAAAAAACATTTCCAAAGACTATCTCCAGTGACCACTCCTGCTCTTATCACTGGGGCTGACTGGATAATCTGTCTTCATGCATGGACCATTGTGCAGTTTTGTTCCACGCTACAGCGACCATCTGTCTGAGCCGCGGAGAGCACTCAATAACATGGACACGGTTGGGTCAGCTTCAAACTACAAACCAATGTACAATTATGGCACACGAAGCATACTCATGTAATTACATAGGGAATGATCCAGAGAAGGCAGTACCAAGTCTAATGCTGCTAATTATTCATCACATCATTGAGTTCATTTTAGTCTTACATGACTTTAATGTGTTAAATTGCGAACCAAATGTAGTAGAATTTATAACATGCCAGTAACAGTTCTATTTAAGTACAGTTTTCAATTTCAGATGTCCCACAGCTTGGCATTAAACGTCCTATACAGTAATCCCTCGTTTATGGCGGGGGTTAGGTTCCAGAAATAACCCGTGAAATCCGCAAAGTAGGACAACTTTATATTTTACAATTATTATACATGTTTTAAGGCTGTAAACATCTTAAAACACTGGAATTAACGTTTTCTCACATTTCTCTCTCGTTTAAACACTCAAACTTTCGTAGATTAATACAACAAAATGTATTAATAGTGAAGCGTGGGGGCTCCGCCGGGAGCCCCGCCGCAAGCGCGATGAGCGCGTAGACATGAGTCACTGGATCCGCCGGACGCGCAAGGAGCACTTCCACATCCCGGGACGTGACGTGCACCAACCCCTTGGAGAAGTGCGCGACATGTGCACCCCTCATCGTGGTCAAATCCGTGACAGAGCAGTGTGACCGGCGCGAGGCCACACGTACCACGAGCACCGCGGCGCCCGGACCATGCCTCCGCCTCAGGACCGCGTCCTCGCAGCCCGAGCCACAAACCGAACACGCACAAACGAACGCAAGAGCCGCACGAAACCAGCAAAGAGCCGCACGTTGTGATTTAATCCTGGTTTAGACCTGGTCTAGTCCTGGTTTAGTCCAGGTCTAGGCCTGGTCCAGTCCTGGTTTAGTCCAGGACCAGTCCAGGTTTAGACCTGGTTTAGACCTGGTCTAGACCTGGTCTAGTCCCGGTCTAGAAAGGTCTAGAGTCTCTTAGCCAATCAGGCTAACACAATGTTACACTATAAAAAAAAAAAAAAGTTACACTATTAACTATTACACTACAAAAATCTGCAAAACAGCGAGGCCACGAACAGTAAACAGCGATAGAGCGAGGGGCCACTGTATTACATAAAAGTGATCTTTAAGCCATGTTAGCGTGGTGTTACTTCATCAGCTTCATGTTACTTCATGATTCATTCAAACATATTTGGGTAAGCCTTTATTATTCTGGCTGTCTGTCTAAATCTCCAAAGCTCAAAATGCTCCGTTCCACCTTGTGATGTCATGAAGCAGCAGTTTTCACATTGACCGCTAACTTTTACCTTTTGTTCAATAGAGATTAGCAACACCAGGGCTGAAATTATCCAAATGTGGAGTTTAAAAGCACAGTGAGCACTTCCTGTATTACCTCATGACATCACAAGGTGGAACAGAGTGTTTAGTGTTTGAAAGAAAAACTCTAAAAAACTCTAGAAGAAGTCTAAATATGCAGGATATGTGTGAATGAAACAAAACACAACTCCAGGTATGTTTTTGAGGAGGAAACATTACAACATTACAACCTAGATTAGAAAATAGCATAATATGAGTCCTTTAAACTTATTTGTTGTCATGGAAACAAGCAGGCAACGCAACCGGGCCAAGTTATACTGTATGTTAGATCTGTGGAGAGGCGACCCTGCTGTCCAAGGTATTTTTGAGCAATAAAAACACATGTAATCGATGAAAGGCACTACAGGTAATATCACACTGTGAAACATTCAAGGATACGCAATATTACCGTGGAAACAAGTCAGCCATCAGTTACTACATTTTCAAACTGCGAAAGAAAAAATATTCGCCAAAAGTTTTCTTGACCTTGATGAAGACAAGAAATCCAAAACTAAATGATAGAGTGTGTTCAAAAATAGTCTTCTGAGGAAACTCTTGTAGGTGTACGGTGGGTTTTGAGTGACGCTTTCGATGGTGGGATCTGTAAATCTGTAAGAAAACCCATCCAGAGGAACGACAAGCAGCTGCCCACTTCCGTTGTGCGTTTTGACTCAGAGCGCTGTAGACATGATTGCACAGATCCACTGTTGATAGGAGACATACTGTTTGTCTCAGTAAGAGCTGATGTGGACTGGCTCAGACAAACAAGTTCAGAGTGAATCATAGCCCAGAAAAGGGAAAACAAAACAAAACAAAAAATCTGAAAATGATGTCTTTCTTAGCACTAAACTTAATAAACAAAAACATGTAATTTATGCTGTTCCTGATTTTTGCGGTCTTAAAAATGTGAAAAACAACTTGTTATATTGAACCTGTTTGCAGTGGTCCAAAGTTATTCCTCACTTAACTTGGGCATTCAGAGCATCCCAATTATTCATCATGATTAGTTAATATAAAAAGAGTGGAGTTTGCTATCACGATAAAGCTAACCACAACTAGCATGCTACCTGTGAATTTCCTGATTAATCATCATTAAAATGCTTTATACTCAGAGGCAGATAGCACACAGTGGGCTTATTTTGACTTCAGAGGCTGCTTATATAGTGGTACCTCACCTTACGAAAGACCCTGCATAGGAAGAATCCAAGTTACGAAATGCCTTCACGTTAAATTTTGGTCTCTAGATACGAAAGAAAATTCAAGTTACGAAACGCAAAATCTCAAAAATTTGAATAATGCGCGCTCAGATGCACGCCCTGCTGTTATCCCCGCTCAAAAAGCACCTTTCTCGGCCTCTTAGCTCACAGTGTCAGACCCCCGGCTCTGGAAGTTGGATAGAACCTAGGGTGACCATTCGTCTGGATTTCGTCCGGACAGTCCGGTTTTAGAGCTGTCTGTCCGGCCGTTTGTCACGTATCCTCCTTTTTTACATTTTGTCCTCCTTTCGGACCCTCATCGCCCACCGTTGCATAAATCGTCATAAATCGCCACCCATTATTTACACTTGCTAGTAGCAAGTATTCTTATTATTTTTTAACATATCCTAGATGAGATCTATGGTTATACGGTGGCACAGAGTGAGACTTCACATAGAAACATCAACGCGTGCGGCAGGACACTATATTGGTTAAATACACGTAAGCAGCTCGAAGCGCGAGTACAGAGAGGAGATAAGAAGAGCGCTATAATGTTTGGCGAGTATGTCTGGGTCTGGAAATACTATAAAGTTGATGACAACAACATTGACATAGCAAATGGTGGGATATGTAAACTTGGGATTGCAAAGGGTGGAAAGGAAAGGGCGACATTTAACACAACAAACCGATACGGCGCCTCAAAAACAAACACCCGACACAATACAGCGAGTTACAGGCAACCCAGCCAAAGACGAGTCAGCTCACGCTGCAGGAGAGTTTGAAAAGGAGAGAAAAAATGCCCCGCAGTCGTGCCCGCACAAAGAGCACCTTTCTCGGCCTCTTAGCTCTAGCGCCGAACACGCAAGGAGCGCGGACACAGAAGCGCGGAGGCAGGAGCACCGCGAGCACGAGATAGAACCGCGGCGAACACGCAGCCTGAGCCACAAACCGAACACGCACAAACGAATGCAAAAGCCGCACGAAACCAGCGAAGAGCCACACGGGGTGATTTAATTCTGGTCTAGTCCTGGTTTAGTCCAGGTCTAGACCTGGTTTATTCCACGTTTAGTCCTGGTCTAGACCTGGTTTAGTTCTGGTCTAGACCTGGTTTATTCCACGTTTAGTCCTGGTCTAGTCTCTTAGCCAATCAGAACGCAGAACACAAAGTTACACTATTAAAAAAAAAAAGTTGCAATATAAAAACAAAACCTTGGAACGGATCAGGCCTTTTCCATTGAAATAGCTACTCAACTTACGAAAAATTCACGTTACGAAACCACTTCTGGAACGAATTAATTTCGTAAGGTGAGGTACCACTGTATTGATAATATCTGTACCAAGATAAAATCTGTGCAAATACATGGGAACAAATGTGGATACAGGACTTTTAAGACTAAGACATAGCCATTTTAACAATAAAAAACAGCTTATACAAGCTTATACTGCTTGTTACACTGAAATGTCCCTTGAAGAGGTGAAGTCTCTGCTTTTGTACAGGAAATCAGTGGAAGTCTGTATTTATTATTATTATTTTAGATTAAGACTGTGACTACAAAGATAAGTATAGTACGTCTTCTTTAAAGGTCCCATGATCTACTGTATGTTATAATGTTGTTTCCTAATCAAAAACATAACCCACCTTGTGTGGGTTATTGTCAAACTCACAACAAAAGGTAAAAGGTAGCCATTAACTTGAAAACCACCGCTTTATGACATCACAAGGTGGAACGGAGCATTCTGAGCTTTGGAGATATAGACAAACTAATAACGAAAGATTACTCATGTGTGACATGTGTGAATGAAACAAAACACAACCCCTCAAAAGAGTCAGTTTTGGGTAACATAACTCTACATCAATAAGGCAGAACCACAAGGATGAAATTCGGACTGTGATCTAACTGTGATCAATAATTCAAATACTCACTGATGCAGGATCAAAAGAACAACCTAACTCTACTATTTGAAAGTCAATGAACTCCGCACCTCACCAACGGGACCCTTGTTCATAGCCTGTAAACAATAAGAAGTCATTTTGAGGGATGGAGCGAGCACAAATGCCTGGCTGCCATTGCTTTTGTCATGTCACAAGTGGAGTGTGACAGTTACCTGAATCCACTCCTCCCTCCAGACATCCCTCTTCCCCCACCCCCGTCTCATCTACCTCTCTTCACACCTCCACAGCCCAAAACAGATGCCAAGGACCCAGGCAGCGGCGCCCGTGTTTTGGTTGGCACGTCTGGCTCTCATGGAAATCAAGAAAACAACCCCAGGAGGTCCATGTACAGAAGTAAATGTCAGAAAGGGACAGATTTTCATACAGTGGCTGCCTGGTGTGGGCTGCACGGGGAATGTGGAGATGCGGTTTTGAAGCCAGAACCTGCACAGCTAATGTTTAATGAGGCTAGGAGGGCTTTGATGATCATCACAGAACTGTAAAGCAGATCTTAAAACATGAATACAGAAGATAATTTAATTTACATATTTATGATGTGTTTATAATTATGTTTGACTGCCAGCATTCAATTTTCATTTCATATCTTATAAAAGTCTTCTTAAAAGTCTTAGCTTAATGGTCTATTTATACAAAAGTCTAGTCCAGATTTAGATATCAACAAGCAGATTGGTTGGTTAGCTTTTCTTGCTGGGGACAGTAGCTTAGTTGTTTGCCCCCTGATCTGAATCTCATTGCCACAGATTAATACTGTCGTTGTGTCCTTGGGCAAGACACTAAATAGCTGTTAACTTGAAAAGTGCTCATTACTGGGAATACTAGGTGCCAGAGTGTGGCGCCAGTGGAAAAAAAAACATTGTGTCCTTAGGCAAGTCAGTTCACCTAGATTGCCTAGTATAATTGTGGTGTGTTCTTGAGTGTTGGTGGTGGTCAGAGGGGCCAATGGTGCAGCTGTGGCTGTAGCTACAGTAGGTATAGTAGGATATAGTTTACCCCCGCAGATCCATCCATCCATTTTCTTCCGCTTATCCGGGGCCTGTTCGCGGGGGCAACAGTCTAAGCAGGGACTCCCAGTCTTCCTTCACCCCGGACACTTCCTCCAGCTCCTCCGGGGACACCCCAAGGCGTTCCCAGGTCAAACAAGAGACATAATCCCTCCAGCGTGTCCTGGGTCTTCCCCGGGACCTCCTCCTCCCGAGGGAGGCGTCCAGGAGGCATCCGGAACAGATGCCTGAGGCACCTCAGCTGGCTCCTCTCGATGTGGTGGAGCAGCAGCTCTACTCCGAGCTCCTCCCGTGTGACTGAGCTCCTCACCCTATCTCTAAGGGTGCACCCAGCCACTCTGCAGAGGAAACGCATTTCGGCCGCGATCTTGTCTTTTCTGTCATTACCCCCGCAGAGTGTGGAGTAAATGAATGATGCTCTGGAAACAAAAGGAGCTATCTCAATCCAATGATTCATTAATTTATTTAATTAATGACATCACAAGGTGGAACAGTGTTCTGTTCCACCTTATGATGTCATTGTGAGCATTGTGGGCTCTGAAGATAGTAGACAGACTAATAATAAAGGATTACTCAAACATGTGTGAATGAAACAAACACAACTCCAGGTATGTTTTTGATTAGGTAACAACAATCATGGCTATATGCTCGCAAGAGTGTATTTTGCGTGATATGAGACCTTTCAGTCTGAATATACATTATTTAACATGACATTGATCCGTAAGCAAATGCAGTAGCAACACTGCTGAATACATTCTTTAGCAGTAGCCAACAAGAGAATACAAGCATTGCCCAACTCCCAAACTCTATTGCATCATATTGCATTGAAAGTTTGCATTGTCAACTTTCCTCACTTCCTTTTCTTTTTTTTTTTTTTTACCTCTGCACAACCTCTCCCTTTGCCTCAACTGATTTACATTTTTGTAATAGCACCCAATAGAACAGGGGTCACCAACGCGATGCCCGCGGGCGACCATGTGCCCCGAGGACCCCTTTACGGCGCCCGCAAGGCATGCACCAAAAATAGCACTGCTCATTGCTCAGATTGCAACTCAATATATATATAAACAAGTTGATTTTTTTAAATTAATGCTTACATTATTCAGATTTTTAAAATTATGTTATATAAAATTAAAAAATTCAAGTAGAAATATTTGATATCGAACTCACCTCTTTCTAAGTCAAAGGTCATTCGTGCGGAGCCGCCACGCCTCTTTCCTGACACGCTGACCAAGTGAAGTGATGATGAGGAGTTAGGCTGCTTGTGCTTTTGCCCCAAAAATTATGGCAGAAAAGCGAAAAAGGACATACTGTTTTAATAATGATTGGGAAGAAGAGTTCTTTTTTACGTCACTTAAAGAGAAATGTCTGTGCCTTATTTGCAGTACCAAAGTGGCACAATGTGGAGAGGCACTTCAAAACCTGTGAACTACCCAAACAACTGACTTTTTTCACGAGGTCGGTGAAAAAAATCACAGAACGCAACCGAAGCCTCGTTTAGAGCTGCACATTTTTTGATAAAGAACAAGAAACCTTTTTCAGATGGGGAGGTTTTTAAAAAAGCTATGATGCTTGTCGCTAACACATTATTCAAAGATGAGAAACATGGTCCTGATCTCTGCACTATCCGATGTCCAGCTTGGAGCAAGTACGATGGCTAGACGAGTGTCATCTTTGTCTGTCTGAGAACTTAACAGAGCAGCTGGACGGGATCTCTCTACATGCAGATGGTTTAGTATTTATCCCAATGGTGTTTGATGATTTTTCTACAAAAGAACAACTACTGACACTTCTGCCACTGAAGACAACAACGCGGGGAGTTTATATATATATATACCGTATTGGCCCGAATATAAGACGATGTTTTTTGCATTGAAATAAGACTGAAAAAGTGGGGGTCGTCTTACATTCGCGGTCTAGACATTATACCCATTCACAACGCTAGATGGCGCCAGATATCTTTAAAGCGAATGCTAAACACACCCACCGCTGCCTTCAAAGCGAGCCTGCGACGCAGAACAAGTCTAGCCCAGCGCCTGCCCTCTGACTTTGGAGAGAAGCTGTTGTCTTCAGAGGCAGAGGATGTTTGTGAGGAGTAATGTTCTGACATGACAGATCTCAGCTACTCTCAAGTTTAAACCAGTTTGCGTTATTTTATTGTAATGTTTTTCCTTATTCAGATTTGTTTCAAGACTACAGTTACAGTTAGACTTCACTTTGATGGTTAATGCAGTTATTGCAATTTTGTTGTTTTATCACAGTAGATTGGTTTATTTACATTTCAAAAACCAGAAGCCATTCATTTACAAATGTGATTGCACTTTAGTTTACATATTTAAATGTTCAGATATTAAGATGTGATAGACAGTTTTTGCATGATTTGAATGAGGCAAAATAACATGTTTTTTTCTCTCGAATATATTGTTATAATAATTTGTTTCAGATGTACTGTAATTATTTTCTGTATAAAAATTAAATTTGGTGTTCAAAAAGTCTTTTTTCAAACTTGAGTCTTGAAAAAGAGGGGGTCGTCTTATAATCAGGGTCGTCTTATTATTCGGGCCAATACGGTATATATGATATATATATATATATATACACATACACACACACCGCGGTCAAAATTATTGCTGTGTAAATTACTGATAATTGTGGAAAATAATTGTTATTGATATGCGAGCAATCACTTCACATAGTGTTAAAATAACTACTGCTATTTTAATATCACTATTATAACGTTTGTTATCCATGCAGTTTTGTTATTTAGGAAGTTTGTAGCAAACCGGTCCTGTGTAGCCCTTCATACTACTCAGTGCCCATGAAGTAGCCCTCAGCCTCAGAAAGGATGATGATCCCTGTGATAGAACGTAGTAAGACAACCCCTTACTCTTTATTTAGCACACAGGAGCATGATGAGGAGATTATGATTGCAATTGCCCACTTTGTAAACGCCAAACAGATCAGGCTCAACCTTGGACCAGATACAAAATAATAATAATAATAATAATAATAATAATAATAATAATAATATCTGCAGTAATTATAGAGTAGCAGTATTGCTTGTTATCTTCCCTCTCTCCAGCCGACTCAAAGTGGCATTTATTTGGCCTTTAAACAATGGTAACTCGTATTATCTATGACAAGGGGAGGGGAGCCACTGAAGTGAACTAGCATTTATTTTAAAGTGGTTTTAGTGCAGCGAGTTTAATTTGGGGTCGGGAGAAGTACTCTAGCTAATTATTTCTGACAAAGTGGGTGAATTTGTGCTGAATCCTTTAGAGTGGTGTCAGAAAGAATAACATTTCCCATCCTCTTGACATTTATATGAAAATGCAAAAAAAAAAGGGAAAAAAATAAGTGCGACAATGAAAAGGGGAGCACCATCTGTAGTTGGAGCAATTATGAGGCGTTATGTACTTTAATTTTGAACAGATTTGCTTCAGGGGACATAATTGTGGGGGTGAGAAAGGAAATGAAACAGAAGAATAAGAGTCGGATGTTGGACGGCGATCAAAATATTTTCAAAAGAGAGATTCTTACATATGGACAAAGCGACATTGTCAAGAAACAAATTACTATTGCTTTTGTATTTATTTATTTGTATTTAGCGCATTCAAAGTATTTTTCCAGGAATGTTTCATTATTTTGAACCTGAACTACACTTTTCAACACAGGTAAGATCTTAAATTTAAGGTGCACTTTGGAACTTTTGTAAAGTGAAAAGTATGTGGAGATGCTACTGTTTTGCCTAGAATGTTCTACAGTGTAGTATTAAGCTTATCTCTAGTAGCAGTGGCACTCCCAAGCCAAGTTACAGGTCAGATCTGTGGAGAGGTGACCCTACCCACAGAATGTAGAATTATTTTGATATGTTCTGTTATATTTAGGCCTTATTATTATTTCTATTATTTTATAAGGACTCAAAGGCTAGACTTTTAACTACAGTCTAATAAGTCTTCTTCACTGTATTATAAATCGGTAGGTTTTTTTACAATAACACCATATGAGAATTAACGTTTTTTACAATCTGAGCCTTATTTTGGTAATAAAACAAGTTGTTTTACTCACCCATAGCACTTTGGTGTCATATGGAGCACTTCCAGAGATGTTTTAGGTTAGCGATAGCCGTAGCGCGAGTTCTCGGGGCATATGCATGTAATACAGTATATAAGATAAGATCAGATAAGATAAGACTTTATTGATCTCACACAGGAGAAATTTACTTGTCACAGTAGCTCCAGGTAGGGACAGTTTGAACAAGAAGACAAGTGCATGCAGGCAAAAAAGGCATAAATATGCCCTGTGCGGTCTCCAAATAACACAAACTTTAGCACTTTTCAAATCATAGAAGCTCGATGTCTTAGTCTACGCTTTTGTTTGAGTCAAAAGTGGCCTGTAATCCGAGATTTATTCATAATTTACAGCTTTGCGTTTCATGTTTGGGTCCCGGGAGCTGAGAGTGAAATAAACTGTGACTCCGCACATGCGCACTGGCCTCCTCATCTACTCAAAACTATGGATAAATCTCGGATTACAGGCCACTTTTCACTCAAACGAAATCGTAGACTAAGACATTGAGCTTCTATGATTTGAAAAGTGCTAAAATTTGTGTTATTTGGAGACCGCACGGGGCATATATTACATGCTCGGGGAATGCCCCGAGAACTCGCGCTACGGCTAATAATAATAATAATACATTTTATTTATATAACGCTTTTCAAGACACTCAAAGACGCTTCACAAATCATAAAAGAATAAAATATCACAGAATTTACAATCTAAAATCAAACATTAAAAGCAATTTTAAACAGGTGTGTTTTGAGTTCTTTTTTGAAGGTGGGGAGATCAGAGCAGTCACGGAGGGGTTTGGGCAGTGAGTTCCAGAGGGTGGGGGCAGCGATGGAGAAGGCTCTGTCCCCCCAGGTTCGGAGCTTGGTCCTACAGGGCAGGGACAGGAGGTTGGAGCTGGAGGAGCGGAGGGAGCGAGATGGAGTGTGGTGGTGGAGCAGGTCTGTGAGGTAAGGAGGGGCCAGGTTGTGAAGTGCTTTGAAAGTGATGAGAAGAATTTTGAAGTGGATGCACTGAGGGACGGGGAGCCAGTGGAGCTTGTGGAGCGTGTGGAGGACAGGGGTGATGTGTTCACTTGAGCGGGTGTGGGTGAGGAGCCGGGCAGCGGAGTTCTGAATGTACTGTAGTCTGTTGAGGGTTTTGGATGGTGTACCGTAGAGGATGCTATTGCAGTAGTCGCAAATCTAAAACATCTCTGGAAGTGCTCCATATAACACCAAAGTGCTATGGGTGAGTAAAACAACTTGTTTTATTACCGAAATAAGGCTCGGATTGTAAAAAAACGTTAATTCTCCTTTAAAGGTAATTGGTCTTTTTAATTGTGACGATGAGGAGTAGTTCTCAGACTCAATAACACATGAAACTAAAACCACCTTGTAAAAAAGTCTATGGCCATTTAAAGCTTTCCTGGGCTTTCCGTTGCTTATTTAATGCTTTATTTAACCGTCGCTGACCTGGATAGAAGCCAGGTTTTTTAACAGTTACTCCGGGTGATGTTAAGTTAAACTGTTGTTTTTAAAGTTGAA
This sequence comes from Paratrypauchen microcephalus, assembly GCA_036785185.1. NCBI lineage: Eukaryota > Metazoa > Chordata > Actinopteri > Gobiiformes > Gobiidae > Paratrypauchen > Paratrypauchen microcephalus. The sequence continues at coordinate 869,107 of JAVJIX010000265.1, forward strand.
ATCATTTCAAATGCACTGTCCAAAAACTCTTCGACACAGTTCTATCTTCCTACAAGGTTTTGTGGCTTCAGAATATTTGACCCTGACTTGTGTTTTTCTTGTCCATCTTATGTGTATTGATAAATTCTCACCAGACACGAATGGCAGAGGTAAACACAGCAGGGTTCTTTGTGAAATCTGCTAGACCAGGGGAAAGGAGACATGTTACTTTAACAGCACTTTTTACTTTTTCAATTTTTGAACATTTACCTTGATAACGCTATTATCGAGTATATTTTTAACGTGTCCTGTCGAGGATTAAAGCATGAATAAAGGTCTGGTCACTCATTCTAACCTGTTTTGAAAAAAAAAAAAAAAAAAACGGTTTTAGTATAGGACATTACTTAAAGGTGCTTTATGTAACTTTTCTGGTGGAGGATCTACCACATGCTCATCTTGGAGATTATTCAAGATTCAATATTCAAGATTGTTTATTTGTCATATGCAGAATCAACACAGGGTCAACAATGCAATGAAATGCTTAGGATCAGAAGAACATAGTCAGAAGTACTAATAACATGCAATAATAGTACATGGTAAAAAAGTGTTGCAAAAGTGCAGTTGCCTGGAAGAATCCATGACTCATCGCTGTACCAGCGGCGAGTCTGGTAACGCTTGGTCCAGAATGCGCTGCTGTTGCGCTTAGACAGACAGCTAAGTGAACCAATCAGAGAACAGTTAACGGACAGCGACGTGAACCAAGCCGGTAGGAAGCGATGCAAAAACATCTTTTTTGAAAAGAAAGGCCTCTAGAGCTGTCAGCTGCTGTGGTTTTAAGGAATCGATGTGTTTTAGGTCATTTAAGACCAATTTTACAGCTGAATGGAAGGGACGTTGCGGGCAAAGGCGGGTGCACTGACGTCACCATCTTTGAACGAATCAGAATCGCGGAGTCTGTTGTTAACCGGGGGAGCGAGGGTGGAGCGAGGGTGTCCAAATGGTATCGCGCTGTATAGGAAATACAGAGAGATATCATTTGGCTGGCCAGGTAAAAAGTGCAGGGGAAGAAGTAAACAATATAATAAAAAATATGTAATAAAATGTAATAAAAATACAAGGTACAATGTACAAAGGTGCAGGTAGGATTAAGTCAAAGATCAAATAAGGTGTAAGTATTTCACAGATTGCACATAATATGGTGTGGTGTAGGTGTTGCATGTGGATTTCGTATTGCACATAGTATGGTATAAATATTGCACATAGGTTATTGCACAGATTATTGCACAGGTAACAGTAGTTTACAGTGAGGTAGTGACAGACATGATACATTCATACAGAGCAGCAGCAGTAAACATAATTATGCATAATGAAAAGTAGTTTAGTGCAGTATTATTGAGAGTTCAGTATTATTTAGAGTATTACCCAGAGTTCAGTAGTCTGACAGCTTGGGGGTAATATCTGTCTTTGAGTGTTTTTGTGCGTGCTGCAGGCTCCTGTATCGTCTACCAGAGGGTAGCAGACGGAAGAGTCCTTGTGCCGGATGAGTATGGTCCTTAGTGATGCTGCGTGCTTTACGCAGAACCCTGCTGTGGTAAATGTCCTGGATGGAGGGGAGACTGCTGCCAGTGATGTCCTCTGCCACTCGATTATTAAGCATATTATGCATAATGTGTAATAATTGAACAAATGCTAGATATTATGTGTATATATATATATATGTATATATACAGTATGGAATTTTGTGGAAAATCCTACAAAGAGGAAACTTTAGGACCCCTACTTTTAATATAATAAAGTTTTTGTACAGTATTTGGAAAGCTGAGGGATGTTCATTTTTATAGGCTATCCCATTATTTAGTCAGAGTTGCCACAGAAACGATTTGCTGATGATTTGGATTTGTTGTTATGCTACTTGCCCATCCATCCAATCACACTTACGATGACAGGGAGTCGGCAATATTTGTGAAATGTTTGCCCAGGAATACAACACTAGCGGGTATGATGAGACTGAAACCGTCAAGTCCGTCAAGTGGCAGGTGGTGAACACTCAACCTGAATTTATTTCAACTTATACATGAAACTTTTATTCCACTTTGTAAAATCCGACCTTGAGCAGCAATACATTTCTGTCTTTTACTTTAAATTCTCTTCCAGGGACCCAAGACACACATTTGGGATCATTATTCCTAAAATGTCTCCTCGGTGTAGTTCAGTGCACAGGTTACAGCTCTGGCCTTTACCTTTTGTGACATTGTGAGCGCAAAGAAACAGATAACTGCCAATATATAAGCCCTGTTCCAGCTATAGATTTACTCACAGTTTGTTGTGCGAAGCTCCCGAGACAAGGCACTCGGAGGAAATATGGCAAGCGATAAAAGATAAAAGACAATATGAGAATTTAATCAGCACTGCACCACTAGGGACACCCCCGACCAGATTTGTTTCCTTACATAAGAACAGGAGGTGAATGCTCTCGGTTGCACATAGGGATCTGAGAGGAATAGTGTAAAACGGTAAATCTTTTTTCCAGAGGGTTCCTGCTTTTTGGATAACTACAAGTCTGGTTGTGGGTAGAAAAATATCCCTGCAACATGGTCCTGAGGCTTTTACTTTTAAAGTTGTGGTGGATACAGCTATGAAAAGGCGGGAGACCAGTGCACTAGATAGATTTTATGTTTTCATCTTTTATAGCTGCAATATGGTGACCGCAATTGCCTTTTCGTAACCCGCTACGGTGGTATTCAGTCTGTGGTTTGCGCACACTACTGGGGTTCAGAAATATAAAGTTTATTGACAAGTTTCCCTGCTTAAAGGTTCACTGTGTAACTTTTCTAGAGGGGGTCCGCAACCAGTCACATCCATTCTTACTGTGAATGGGGTCACATCTCCACAAAACTAACCTTTAATTTGGCTTGCAAGCTTCCATTCTTAAGATTCTTAAGTTTAGGGCCATACTGTGGAATATGCTAGACACATCTCCATGCTTGTCTCCATGGAGATATTTCTTTGCTTAGTATTTTCAACAGTTTGGATAGCATTGTGTTTCTATCCCTCACCTTGAAAAATGCTTGCAGTGAGCTGGTCCAAGTTTCCTCAGATCTGACCTGTAACTTGATCGATTGTTCCATCTGCTTTTCTCCTTGAAGAGAAGGTAAATTCCTGGGGACTGAGATACTATGGAACATTCTAGATAATAGTATCTCAATGGAGACAATCAGGTGGTGTGCCTACTGCACCTTTTAGTGTCTTGGTGAAAGCAAATATTCAAAATCTCTTTGTATTCTCCTCTGGGGCGCATGTTTGTTTGGCTTTTTAATAATGATATATTGTTTTCTTTGTTGGCACCGAAGGACAACAATGAGGCAATAAAAAACATAGCAACAGATAAAACATTTAATTTACTTTCAAACCAATGATAAAACTGTCAAAAGCGGTGTAGACTGTTGAATAATAAATGAAGAGCATTGAAGAGGGCTTCCTGGGTCATGGAGTAGAATATGTTACCAACCATTTAAAGCTCAGATACCCAGTTCCATAGAACAGTGATTGGCTCAAACTTTTGTCACAATTAGGGATGTCAACAATTAATCGACTTACAATAAATGTCGATCAAGACGCCGGCCGAACAAAATGCATTAATTGTAACTAATCGCTAGAGGGCGCTACTCTGGAATGTGAACACGAGGTGCGAACCCACTCATGAGAAAGACCATAGCGTTACATCATGTAACCCTTTCCTCTCTGGATGTTGCCGTACAACTCACAGTAGAGCTGGACCTAGAACCATATATTTTTGAAATGATAAAAGCATGTAACTTAGATGCTGCGCGGGTGCGCGTGGTCACGAAACAAGGCAAAGAGCCGCAATTCTGGTTTAGACCTGGTCTAGTCCTGGGCAGGGCGCACCGCGCTCATTCAACGGCACTGCCATGTCCTGGGACGTGACGCGCACCAACCCCTTGGAGAAGTACGCGACACGTGCACCACCGGTGCAAGGCCGCGCGTACACCGGGGCTGCGAGCACGAAATTGATCCGCGGCGCCCGGACTGCGTACTCTCAGCCCGAGCCACAAACCAGCTGCACGAAACCAGCAAAGAGCGGCACATGGTGGTTTAATCCCGGTTTAGTCCAGGTCTAGACCTGGTCCAGTCCTGGTTTAGTCCAGGTCCAGGTTTAGACCTGGTCTAGATCTGGTTTAGTTCTGGTCTAGACCTGGTTTAGTCCACGTTTAGTCCTGGTCTAGTCTCTTAGCCAATCAGGACACAGAACACAATGTTACACTATAAAAAATGTTACACTATTAAAAAAATCGGGGGGAAAAAAAATCCGTGAAACAGCGATTTTGTATTTTTGTATTTTGTTATTCAGCATCAATACATTTGTCTGCTTTTTACTAAGGAATAATTAATTGAGGAATATACAATATAATAATACTATAATATATTTTTGACTCAGTGTTATGTATACTATAGCTTATATTCTTAAAGACCCTATTGAAACACTCAAATTCAGGTGAAAAACGCCGCTTATCAGTTAATCGTTAATCGATCGATAAGGTCAATCAACTATAGATTAATGAATTAATCGATAATTTGCATCCCTAGTCACAATACTAAAATTTCAACAAAAACAGTATCAGATAATTGAAAGTACATTAAGTAGTTCTCCGTGCTCTTAAAATACTTCTGCTATTTATCAAGTCCTTTTAAAACAATTCTGAAAAAGCTAATTTTCCTCATTTCCGACTCATACCTCAGTCGTTCAAACTGGTACCTACTGGAATCTCTCGTAGTCATTTTTGTATTTATTTAAATGTTCAATTGCCCTTCTCTTTTGTCCCCTACAGGCTACGGTATCGGGCTGCCCCAGGGCTCGCCGCTCACCCGAAACGTGTCAGAGTTTGTGAGTCGCTACAAGTCTGACGGCTTCATGGACATGCTCCACGACAAATGGTACAAAGTGGTGCCCTGTGGGAAGAGAGTGTTCGCCATGACAGAGGTAAGCAAAAAAAAAAGAAGGGGGGTTTACTTTTTGACTTTGTGTCTGTCAAAGAGGGAGAGAAGAAGAGATCATAAAGAGGGAGAGACAGAAATAGAGAAATAAAATAAATAAAGAGAGGGGGACAGAGTGAGAGAGAGAGGGGGGTTCTTTTACTTTTTGATTGTGTCTGTCAAAGAGGGAGAGATGGAACAGAGGGCGAGACTGAAATACAGAGAGAGGAAGAGAGAGAGAATGACAGGGAGAGAGAGATTTCGATTTTTAACAGAACTGTATTGTGTTCGTAAAAACATTTTTTATTGAATTTCATCCAAACGTCGTGCTATTTAGAGAGGGGGGTGAAAGAAAGAGAGGGGGGCAGAAAAAGAGTGGGAGAGAAAGAGATAGATAGACAGAGACACAAAGAGAAAGACTGAGAGGCAGAGACAGAGAGAGGGATACAGAGAGAGAGAGAGAGAGGCACAGAGAGACAGAGAGAGAGACACACACAGAAAGAGATAGAGGCACAGAGAGAGACAGAGAGAGACACACAGATCAGAGAAAGTCTCACACACACAGAAAGAGACAGAGAGAGGCACACAGAAAGAGACAGAGAGACAGAGGAAAAAGACAGAGAGAGAGAGACAGAGAGAGACACACACACACAGAGAAAGAGAACGAGAGACCGAGGAAAAAGACAGAGAGAGAGAGAGACAGAGAGAGAGACACACACACACAGAGAAAGAGACCGAGAGACAGAGGAAAAAGACAGAGAGAGAGAGAGACAGAGAGAGACACACAGAGAAAGAGACAGAGAGAGACAGAGAGTGAGACAGAGAGAGAGACACACACACACACACACAGAGAAAGAGACCGAGAGACAGAGGAAAAAGACACAGAGAGAGAGACAGAGAGAGACACACACAGAAAGAGACAGAGAGAGACAGAGGGAAAAAACACACAGAGAGAGACACACAGAAAGAGACAGAGAGAGGCACAGAGAGAGACAGAGAGACACACACACAGAAAGAGACCGAGAGACAGAGGGAAAAAGACACAGAGAGAGAGACACACACACAGAAAGAGACAGAGAGAGAGAGACAGAGAGAGACACACACACACACACACACACAGAGAAAGAGAACGAGAGACAGAGGAAAAAGACACAGAGAGAGAGACAGAGAGAGACACACACAGAGAAAGAGAACGAGAGACAGAGGAAAAAGACACAGAGAGAGAGACAGAGAGAGACACACAGAGAAAGAGAACGAGAGACAGAGGAAAAAGACACACAGAGAGAGACAGAGAGAGACACACACAGAAAGAGACAGAGAGAGAAGCACAGAGAAAGAGAACGAGAGACAGAGGAAAAAGACACACAGAGAGAGACAGAGAGAGACACACACACACACACACAGAAAGAGAACGAGAGACAGAGGGAAAAGACACAGAGAGAGACAGAGGGAGACACACACAGAAAGAGACAGAGAGAGAAGCACAGAGAGAGACAGAGAGAGACACACACACAGAGAGAAAGAGAACGAGAGACAGAGGAAAAAGACACACAGAGAGAGACACACAGAGAAAGAGACAGAGAGCGAGACAGAGAGAGAGACACACACACACAGAGAAAGTGCAACAGAGAACAAAAAAGAGAGAAAGTAAGAAAGAAAGAGAGAGAGCATGTTTACTTTTGTTCCACTGTTTGGACGTGCAATGTGTGCCAACCAGAGCCGTGGCATGTCCGTAAATGAGTCTCTACCTCAGGGACATTGGCTCAATTGGCTGCACCCCTCTCACCGCACACCCCCTACCTCACACACACACACACACACACACACACACACACACACACACACACACACACACACACACACACACACACACACACACACACACACACACACACACACACACACACACACACACACACACACACACACACACACAGGTGGCCAGATAGGAGCCCTCCAGTATTGCACAGTTCTGGGTCTATTTTCAGCCGGTAAGTAGAGACACAGACACTTAGAGTTGATTGGAGCTGTGGCGGAGCAGAGTACTCACCGTTCTCGGGGCCCTTCCTGTTTGCACCTCTTTAGAAAGTCTCAAGATGGCACCTTCTTTCATCCCTCTCTCCTATTTGGGTGATACAAGTCTGTTTGCCCATCTCTTCAGAATCACACTCAAACCATCCAAGCTCCATTTTCCTCCACTACACTGATAATAGAGGTTGATGTGGAGTGTCTGGACTCAACCGTACACTATGAGACTGTGGTGTATAGGTGCTTTATTTTAAATAAGTTCTTAGACAGACTTGCAGTAATCAGATGAGGTTAATCTAGGCTACTATCTGGCAACCCAATCCTGTTTTTGGATGTAGGGGAAACTCAGTATCTTGCATTTTTAGGCAGACTATTTCATTTAGCGAGATATATTTGAATACATATTCATTCATTCATTCATTCATTTATTTTAACTGCTTTTATTTAACTTTTTGTCCATTTTAGGGTTTTATTATTACAGTATTATTATGAGGACTGGTAGAGCATATTTATCTTTATTTTATTTATGTTCTCATGTATTTATTTATTTATTTATTTATTAGATTGGGCTGGATATTTACCTTGATAATGAAACTGTGGTAGAAGAAGCTACACAGGCACAAGCAGAACATACAAACCCCACAAAGAAAGGACTGTTGTGGGGCTTAACCACTCCTCCACTGTGAAACCTGTTGATAAAAGGGTAATTTGGAGTGACCAGTGTGTGTACCACTTTGTCTGCGAAAACTGTCTGCATCCAGGGATTTGCATTGTAATGTGTAGTTTTGTTGCCAGAGCTTTAAACCATGTTATAATGTTGTTACCTCATCAAAAACATACCAGTTTTTTGTTACATTCGCACATGTTGTGTCTACATCTCCAAAGCTCAAAATATGTTCCACCTTGTGATGTCATGAAGTATAGTTTTCAAGTTAACAGGTACCTTTTACCTTTTGTTCAGTAGAGATTGGCAGTCCCAGATCTGAAATTATCCAAATGATTCTAATGAAGGTTAATAGGTAAAACACACAAAGTGTAGCATAATAAAGCTCAAATTGTGTCATTTAAGCAGCAGTGTTAGTGTCATTTAAGTGTCATTTAAGCAGCAGTGTTAGTGTCATTTAAGTGTCATTTGAGCAGCAGTGTCAGTGTCATTTAAGTGTCATTTAAGCAGCAGTGTTAGTGTCATTTAAGTGTCATTTGAGCAGCAGTGTCATTGTCATTTAAGTGTCATTTAAGCAGCAGTGTTTGTGTCATTTAAGTGTCATTTGAGCAGCAGTGTCAGTGTCATTTAAGTGTCATTTAAAGGTCCCATGGCATGAAATTTTCACTTTCTGAGGTTTTTGAACGTTAATGTGAGCTCCCCTACCCTGTTTAGCCCCCCCCCCATGGCTAAAAATTGCAAAATGTCTAAACTGAGCATTTGTGGTCCTTTTCTGACAAAACCAGTGTTCAAACGGGCGAGTTCGGACAAGGCACCTTATTGACGTCAGATCGGCAAATGCAGCTCCAGCCCCTCCCTCTGTCTCCGCTCAGCGTCCCTGTATATCCCGCCCATAGAGTTTGGACTGTGAATGCGCTACGCAATGCGAAATGCGTTTTTTTATTTGCCTGGAGGCACGTCCGAGTGTTTCTAGGCTCGGAAGTCCTTTATCTGAGCCTCTGGACCTTTGAACAGCAGTGGTTTAATTTTATTTTCTGTGGAAATGTGTTTATTTTTCAATGGAACTCTTCAACTCTCTCCCCCCGTGCAAAAACAAGGAGATGTATCAGAGAGCGCTCAGAGCAGACAGCGGAGCGTTTAGCCACGCCCCCACCTTCTACTATTGGCCAGCTTTTTTCTCCTCATTTGCATTCAAGCAACAACGCCCATTATAGAGTGTTCTGAGTGAGAAAAATTACTCTTTCTCAGCTTATCTCTGTTTCTCATGCACTGAGTGTTGATTTTGAAGAAGGATTCATTTACAGTATTAGGGAACCATTAAGGAGCCATATAAAAGCATCAAGAAGTACCATGTCATGGGATCTTTAAGTGTCATTTAAGTTTCAGTGTCGTTTAAGTGTCATTTAAGCAGAGAGTTCAGCATCCTGACACCTTGGTGGATGAAGCTGTCTTTCAGTCTGCTGGTCTTTGCCCTGAGGCTCCTAAGTCTCCTTCTTGAGGGCAGCAGACTGAAGAGGCAGCTGGATGGGTGGGTGGGATCACCCGCAATGCAAAGAACTTTGCGGGTGAGGCGGATGCAGTAGATGTCCTGCAGGGAGGGGAGAGAGACACCCATGATTCTCTCAGCTGCTCTCACTACTCGTAGCTTTATCCGGCAGGATATGGTGCAGGTGCCGTACCACACAGTGATGCAGCTGGTGAGGATGCTCTCTATGGTGCCTCTGTAGAAGGTGCTCATGATGCGAGCTGGGGCTCTGGCTCTCTTCAGGTTGCGGAGGAAGTAGAGTCACTGTTGGGCTTTACTGGCCAGTGATGCAGTGTTCTTTGACCAGGAGAGGTCCTCAGAGATATGCACACCCAGGAACTTGGTGCTGCTTACTCTCTCCACAGCAGCCCCATTGATGGTGAGGGGGGCGTGCTGTGTGTGTGCTCTCCTGAAGTCTACGACAATCTCCTTTGTCTTCTCCACATTCAGGGAGAGGTTGTTGTTACTGCACCACTTGACCAGGCGGATCACTTCGCTGCTATAGTGAGTCTCGTCATCATTGCTGATGTGACCCAACACAGTTGTATCATCCACAAACTTGATGAAGATGTTGGAGCTGTGTGACGGTGTGCAGTCGTGGGTCAGCAGAGTGAAGAGGACTGTACTTCCTGCGGTCTTCCTGTCAGGAAATCCCGCAGCCAGTTGCACATCGAGGTGTTGATCCCCAGTTTGACTAGTTTGAGTATGAGTTGCTGGGGGATGATTGTGTTGAATTCTGAACTGAAGTCAGTGAACAGCATTCTAATATATGAGTCTCTGGTGTCCAGGTGTGTAAGGGCTGAGTGGAGGGCTGTTGAGATTGCATCATCGGTCGAACGGTTAGACCAGTATGCAAATTTAAATGGGTCCGGGGTGGAGGGGAGAGATGTCTTGATGTGTTGCATGACTAGCCGTTCGAAGCACTTTATGAGGATGGGGGTGAGTGCAACCAGACGGTAGTCGTTAAGGCTGGATGGAGATGAATTTTTCGGCACGGGGATGATGGTGGAGGTCTTGAGGCATGTGGGGACGACATGTATGTTTTTAGATGAGGAAACATTATTATAGCAGATCAGAAAATAGCGTAACATGGAGCCGTAATATGGAGTGTCAAGAGGTTAACCAATACACCCTTCACTCCACAATCAAAGCACATGCTTATGAAAAAGCAATTACACAGTTGTGGTTCCTTCTGAGAAAACTACAGCCTTAAGTTCAGCCCACAGGACGCCTTGGAGGCACCGTGTAATAGCGGGATTGTGGTACTGCCCTCGGGATGGGGAGCAGCACAGGGTCACTCTTGTCACTGATGAATTTGTCGAGTCAGCATGAGGCTAATTACCATTTGCGGCAATGCTCAAATGAAGCAGAGCCCGTGGAAATGATATTATAGAACAGGGGACTGGGGCAAGTTTTTTAGTGTTGCCCTGAGAGGAGGAGAGCCTTACAGATAGACGCTGTGACAGAGATGTGTAAATGGGAACAAAGTCTTCATCTTCAATTAAATATTATGTCATGTCCCCTTCCTCCTCCTCCTCCTCCTCCCTCTCTTGCTGCTCTGATTTAGGCCCTGCACTCCCAGACCACTCATGTCTCTTACATTATTAGGCTGTACATTTTCTCCGCCCCCAGGAAAAAAGACAGTCTGTTCTTAAGTAAAAGGACTGATTTGATAAAATAGCAGTGATATGTGAAAAGGTTCTCTTTCTTCAAATGGCGCTGGTAGAATGGTAAGTGTGCTTGGCTTTTAGTAAGATTGCAGAAAGATAGATTGTATTGGTGGGTTTCTGTAAAGCTGCATAATGTAACTATTCTGTTGGGGTCCCACTATCTGTTTGACACCTTGGAGATCACAATATTTCTCAATTCAACCAAAATAAGTGTCCAGATTTCATATATAGTATGAGTGAGTATAAACAGTAAAATTGCAAAATATTACACTATTTTCTGATTTATTTTCAGACCCTTACAAATACCTGTGTCACATTATTGCTATTCTTTGTCTTAATTCTTCGTCTTAAAGTGTTAAACAAAAGTTTTGTGTGTATTTTTAGACAAGCAAATCAACCAAAACAAAATATGAGCCTATACTTGAGATTTAAGGCCGATATCCTAATAGGCTAAAAACTCCAGATATTGACCAACGGATATGTGTCCCACCACGGAAGCTGAGCCCTCATGTCGGCATTACAGATTCTCAGAAAATGCAGTTTTTGTGGGGGGGGTTCCAAAATTTGTGATTTTTGTTTTTTTTGCTCAATGTGCTAGTTGAGATCATGAAGAACCCACTCCATGTTTCAGATAACAGCATTGGCTGCTTAAAAAGCATACATTTAGCTTAATGTTATGCAAATTAGGCAAGGAGTGCTGAAGAGACCAAACTTGGAGAGGCGTTTTCTGGGATTTAGAAAATCTGGTATGGCTGCTTTCAAATAGAGACAACTTTTCTAAATATGGTCAGATTTTCACATGTAAGACATCACTGGAAAGCTTAGAACCTGTACTTTCAGAATCTGTGAATAACTCAAAACGCCTCCGAGACCACTTGGTATTAGTTTTCCTGCGGTTGGACGCATATATCAGTGTATCTCTAATCAGGAGATTACAAAATAAAAATAAAAAATAAAAGTCTCCCAAAGCTCAATACATTAGAGTCATGGTTCACTCACTTCATCCGGTGGTGGTAAACTTATACTGGGGTTGACTGGTTGCCAATTGCCTCTCTCTGGCCCCCACCAATCTCTCATGCACATACATCTATACTAGACCAGTGCTCTAACAATTGAATCCACACACAGAATAGAAAATTGAACAACAGAAGAAAGTATAGAAGTATATAAAGGTGCACTGGGTAACTTTTCCGGTTTGGGGTCTGCTACCATAGAGATGCAATATGGCAATAAACTTATATACAATGTATTCAATTATGGGTCAGTACCTTTAAAAACATGTATTCTTACAGGGAGTGGGGTCACCTCTTCACAGATCTCACCTGTAAATTGTGGTGTGCTGGCGGTGTCTCCTGCTTGTTTCTATAGAGACTGACTGAAGTTTAATGCCATACTTTGGATCATTGCAGGTAAAGAAATGGCATCTCCATGGAGACAAGCAATTGGCGTGCCCTGTACCAGAAAAGTTACACAATGCCCCTTTAAAGGGATATGCCACCCCCAGGTCAAATTTGGGCATCTCCCCACAGAGCTCTCACGGAGAGCTTGCCTTGGTCATTTTGGGTGGGAACTATTTTCCAGTGCGTAAGAATACAGCCGTATCACGCAGCACGCTGCCAGGGGAATCCCTGTTACGCACCGGGAAGGGAGTTCCCCTGTTGCACAACGTGGTGCGTGATACGGCTGTATTCTTACGCACTGGAAAATAGTTCCCACCCAAAATGACCAAGTCAAGCTCTCCGTGTTGATCTGCACATTTATTTGCACTCGATATGAATGCGCACTACACACAAAGTAATTGGGAAACGCATCGAGCAAATTAATTCCTTTTGGCCAAAATCTTTCTCTGGCGACGTTAGACTCCAGTCTAAGGCGGAGGAGCTGCAGGTACCGTGGCGGTCAGTGGTGACAGACTCGGACAATGGCTGGGTGAGCAGGAAAACGCTTTCCACCACTTATTTTAGTCTCTGGACTGTGGGGAGATGCCCAAATTTGACCTGGGGGTGGCATATCCCTTTAAAGCTAACCTCACAATGAATGTGCCCACCTCTTTATTTATGGTCCTTGGGCCCACACTAAACACCTACAACTGAATACAAACTGCACATTGTCTTTCCTAAGTAGTAATTATGTAAATACTGTCTCATCCGTCTCTGCGTTCCCCTGTCTGTCAGCGTCAGGTGCAACTAATCACTGTCACCCCCCACCCCCCCTAAACACACACACACACATTATATATATATATATATGTATATGTGGAGTGTGTGGAACATCTACTGGAGCGTACTTGCATTGTGGGGCTCCGGAGCTGTTTTATTGTACTCATATATAACTTTTCCTCACATCCCTCTTTGCTGCCTGTAATGAGGCAAAGATTGCAGACATTACCCACACAGGCAGTGATTTTAAATGCTACAGCGGTCACAGATTCAGATGCCATCACCATACGTATATGTACTTGTACTATCCCACTCCAGCCTCCAGCAGCGAAGTACAGCGAGGTACAGCCCGACCTGGACCCGCTCCCTCCTTTCTGATAGCATTATACAAAAGCACATGGTATCAGTATCAAATGTAATGGGTATGTCACACTTTAAGGTTCACTGTGGATTTCTGGTGGAGGATCTGCAACCTGCTTGTCTACATGGAAATGATATTGTTTTGTCTAGAATATCCCGGTATAGCATTAAATGTATCCATTTTGAATTTACTCAATAACATATTTTTGTCTATTAACTTAAAAACTTGCATTCTTACTGTTAGTGGGCTTGCTTCACCACAGATCCGATATGTAACTTGGCCCTTTGGCATCACCCGCTGTCTCTATAGAGATAAATAAGTGCAATGCCATACTGTGAAACATTCCAGGTATAGACTGTATATATAAATGGACATAGATAATGCACTAGGCACAGCCTTTCAAATAGGAAGTTGGCATGCGTGTGCTTCTGGCTCCTTCTGACCCTGGCTCCTACTGACTTATACTGGAATATTGCTTGTTATTTTGGTCTTAAAGGAAAAGTAAAGTTTTTTTTACAATTTGAGCCTTATTTCGGTAATAAAACAAGTTGTTTTACTCACCCATATCACTTTGGTGTCATATGGAGCATTTTCGGAGATGTTTTAGATTCAGGGCTCTCAACTTTCGAGCGGGGTCGTGCGTGTGACTGCGTAATTTCCGGGGGGAGGGGTTGCGAGTTTTTTTTCTGCGAGGAGCGGGGGGTGGGAGGGAAGGGGACGAATGGCGCTGAAACCGCGTGGTGCCTGAACCGATTTCTGGGCACAGAAGCGCTGCGCTTGACTTACATAACTAAATTTCAGCGTGAGAAATACCATGTGTTGCGTGTGAACACGTCAAATTGCGTGTGTCACACTCTCAATGCGTGAGACTTGAGAGCCCTGTTTAGATTAGCGTTAGGCTAACGCCGTTAGCCTAGCACGACTTATAGCCATAGCTCGGGGCATTCCCCGAGCATGTAATATGCCCCGTGCGGGCTCCAAATAACACAAACTTTAGCACTTTTCAAATCATAGAAGCTCGATGTCTTTAGTCTACGATTTCGTGTGGTCAAAAGTGGCCTGTAATCCAAGATTTAGCCATAGTTTCGAGTAGATGAGGACGCCAGTGCGCATGCGCGGACTGTGCTCTCAGCTCCCGGGACCCAAACATGGAACGCATAGCTGTAAACTATGGATAAATCTCGGATTGCAGGCCACTTTTGATTCAAACGAAATCGTAGACTAAGACATCGAGCTTCTATGATTTGAAAAGTGCTAAAGTTTGTGTTATTTGGAGCCCGCACAGGGCATATTACATGCTCGGGGAATGCCCCGAGCTATGGCTATAAGTCGCGCTAGGCCAACAGCGTTAGCCTAACGCTAATCTAAAACATCTCCGGAAATGCTCCATATGACACCAAAGTGATATGGGTGAGTAAAACAACTTGTTTTATTACCGAAATAAGGCTCAAATTGTACAAAAACGTTACTTTTCCTTTAAAATGTTCGTATTAAATTTAAACCGCTCTACATGATCCTCCAAATTCCACTTCTTTATACAGTCTGTGATTCCAGGCAACATCTCCATGGAGAGAAGCACCAGAAAAGTTACACAGTACACCTTTAAAGATCCCATGACATGGTACTTCTTGATGCTTTTATATGGCTCCTTAATGGTTCCCTAATACTGTAAATGAATCCTTCTTCAAAATCAACACTCAGTGCATGAGAAACAGAGATAAGATGAGAAAGAGTCATAAATGTCACTCTGGAACACTCCATTATGGGCGTTGTTGCTTGAATGCAAATGAGGAGGACAGAGGTGGCCTATAGTAGGGGGTGGGGGCGTGGCCAAGCTCTCCGCTCCGCTCTGTGACCCACTTCCGTGTTTTTGCACGGGGGGAGAGATGAGAAGCGTTCCATTGAAAAATAAACACATTTCCACAGAAAATAAAATTAAACCACTGCTGTTCAAAGGTCCAGAGGCTCAGATAAAGGACTTCCGAGCCTAGAAACACTCACAAGTTCCTCCAGGCAAATAAAAAAACGTATTTCGCATTGCGTAGCTCCTCCGCAGTCCAAACTCTCTGGGCGTGATTTACAGAGACGCTGAGTACAGACAGACGGGGGTGGAACTGCATTTGCATTTCTTTTTTCGATCTGACGTCAATAAGGTGCCTTGTTCAAAATCGCCCGTTTGAGCTCCGATTTTTTGTAACGCAGAAAAGGATCGCAAATGCTCAGTTTAGACATTTCGCAACTTTTAACCATGGGGGGGCTAAACAGGGTAGGGGAGCTCACATTAACGTTCAAAAACCTCAGAAAGTGAAAATTTCATGCCATGGGACCTTTAATAAAGTCCTTATGAGTATATTATGAATAAGAGTATATCCACATTTACAGTTCTAACTTAACCTTGCCCCTCTCGTCTCTGCCCCCAGACTCTGCAGATGGGCATCCAGCACTTCTCAGGCCTCTTCGTGCTTCTGTGTATGGGCGTGGGTGGAGCCTTGTTGACCTTGGCAGGAGAGCACACCTTTTATCACCTGATCCTCCCCCGACTGCGCAGGGCAAACAGTCTGCAGTACTGGCTCCACACCAGCCAGGTAAGAAATAAACATGTGGAACAAGAACACACCAGAGACCCAGTATTAACGATGCAATTTGTCCAAACACATGTGTACACAGACAGAACTCAAGCATGCTGGGAGAGAGACGTGCTGAGGCGAGTGAAGGCTTAACTATGGGTAGATTACGCCCTCTATTGGGATAAAAGTGTCACTACAAGTCCAGATGAGTCAAATCCACAGAAGTATTTGGAATGATGGTGCAATTATAAGCTTTTGATAGAAAAGTAATAGGTCATTGTAAAGACATTGGAACTGCATAATTTCTATGATTTAGTAATAACAAAACGCAAACTGAATAAAAGCTTCATCCTGTCATTTTTCTTTTGTAAAATAATTTCTACAATTAGGTATTAAAAGCGCAAGTTAATTTAAGATACTGTTTTAATTAAAAAGTAAAAGGGAATATAATGAGGCAATGTATCAGTTTAACAATAGCTTTCAACTTCCTGTTATTGGCGACATTTTGAGGACTGGCCCATTTAAAAGATATAATATTTTGTTTTGAGTGGTTAATCGCTATGGCAACTGGGCTAATTTGTCATAACATTGAAGGGCATAGATACTTTAAAGCAGCGTAGGTTTGACTGTGGACAAAGTAAAAACTTTAAATCAAGGCAAGTCAAGGTAAGGTAAGTTTATTGCACTATGTATTGCATTAAACATGTACAGTGAACCCTCGCTCTATCACCGTTCACTCTTCACGGCCTCGCTGTTTCGCGGATTTTTTTTTTCTTTTTTTTTATAGTGTAACTTTTTTTTTTATAGTGTAACACTGTGTTCTGCGTCCTGATTGGCTAAGAGACTAGACCAGGACTAAACGTGGACTAAACCAGGTCTAGACCAGAAGTAGACCAGGTCTGAACCAGGATTAAATCACTCCGTGCGGCTTTTGCGTTCGTTTGTGCGTGTTCGGTTTGTGGCTCGGGTTGAGAGCACGCGGTCCGGGCGCCGCAGTTCTATCTCCCCGGTGTACATGCGGACCCGCGCTGCATTTTCTCATATTTGTCTCTAGTTTAAACACTCAAAATTTCATAGATTTTCAACAAAATGTATTAATAGCAGGGGTGGGACAAAGTCATTGCTGGGCAAGTCCCAAGTCTAAGTCTTTTGCACTCAAGTCCGAGTGAAGTCCCGAGTGAAGAGTATCCAAGTGCCGAGTCAAGTCCGAAGTCAAAGCTCACAAGTCTCAAGTCGAGTCCAAAGTCCTAGCATTTTAGTTTCGAGTCATTTCGAGTCCCCTTTACAAAGAAATACAATTTCTACAAATCATATAATGTCTGCAAGATCTGTATTCATTTGACCTTTTTACACCATATCAAATAACAGTAGAAAAAAATGAAAGGATCCAGGTGTGAAAAACATGTTATAATATTCCCAAAAGTCTCATGGTTGTATTAGCTCAAAGCGGTGTTTCTACTAAATACTGAATAAAAAGGTCTGAAAACTTATGACAGTGATTTCAGTCTTTGTGCAGCTTCAGGTGCCGAACAAAATTGGACGTTGTGGAAGCTCCGTCTGTAATCTTTGACCCGCACGTTCTGCATATTGCCGTTCGTAGTTTTTATAACCAAACGAAATCACCTTCGGCATCATTTTGCAAACTGGCGCGTGGATGCTTTTTTCCGCATCATTTGTTGTGCAATTTGCCTTGGATGCGGTCGAATGAAAGCAACGTAGATCTACTGTGATTGGATGTTGTGCAAGTCACACGCACATGCTCTTTGCATACATTTTCGCAGATTCACAAGTACGAGTGCGGTCCTTATCAACATACTTTGAGTTTTTTTTTTTCATTGGACGTAGCAAGTCATCACAAGTCACAAGGCCTAAGTCCAAGTGAAGTCACGAGTTATTGATATTGAAGTCCAAGTCGAGTTGCAAGTGTTTGTACATTTTGTCGAGTCGAGTCTAACGTTATCAAATTCGTGACTCGAGTCTGACTCGAGTCGAAGTCACATAACTCGAGTCCACACCTCTGGTTAATAGTGACGCGTGGGGGGAGACACGGCTCCGGGAGCCCCGCCAGACGCGCGAGCAGCACTGCCACGTCCCGGGACGCAACGCGCACCAACCCCTTGGAGAAGTGCGCGACACGTGCTGCTCTGTCACGGATTTGTCCACGATGAGGGTTTTATCGTGGACAAATCCACGACAAACTAATTAAACTAACAAACTAACTAATTAAACGACAAACTAACAGAAATAATCATTATAAAATTAACATTAAAAGAGAACCAAAAGTTAAACATTTTTATCACGGTAGTACAAACACATTTTACAAAGCCTTTCTTCCTTATTTGAGTTTGTCTAGTAATAAAAATAACAATAGTTTTCTTTTAGTTGTCACTTGTAAGGACTTGCTCTTCTTGCTCTGTGGTTTATGGTCTGGACTTTGTAGTTACCATCTGTCACTGGGTAAGTTGGGCAGAGTTCAAACTTTTATGCGTCCACTAAAATGGGCCAAGGGCATCAATATTTCATGTAAGAGGGGAAAGTCAAAATGCCTTTTATATAAAGCACTTTTTGAATAAGATTAGCATTGTTTATAATGCCTTCTGTAATACCTGCACATTAATAAACATCTGTTGTGATTCAGCCATTTATTTCGAGGCTACATAAATTATTAATAGGCAAAGAAGGTGTGTTTTATCAGGTTAAACTTGTGTAAATTGCATACACATTCACTACCTTTCAAAGGTTTTTACTGCTTTCTACATTTTTATACATACAGAAAATATACATCAAATATATGAAGTAGGATATATGGTATTCTGATGTTATAATCAGACCTGGAGTTGTGTTTTGTTTCATTCCCACATGTCACACACAGATCCTGCATATTTAGAGTTCTTCTCTCAAACACACTGTTGCACCTTGTGTGGTCATGTGGTAATACAGGAAGTGCTCCACTGTGTTTTAGATGATTCTAGTGACAGTGTATGGAGCAAACGGTAAGGTAAAAGGAGCTGTTAATTTGAAAACTACCACTTCATGACATCACAAGGTGGAACAGAGCATTTTGAGCTTTTGAAACGAAGCCAGACCAATAATACAGTGTTACTCAGTCATGTGTGAATGAAACAAAACACAACTTCAGGTATGTTGTTGATGAGGTAACAGTATAATAACATGATTTAAAGGAAAAGTAACATTTTTTTTTACAATCTGAGCCTTCTTTCTGCAATAAAACAAGTAGTTTTACTAACCCATAGCAGTTTGGTGTCAATTGGAGCAGTATCGCAGAACTTATGTTGAGCCGTTCTGTTCTACTAATGATCCCGTATCCGTTAACATGGTGCTCGTATCATATGCTCGGGGCATTGCTTTGCGCTCTCCAAATAACACAAACTTTAGCACTTTTCAAATCACAGAAGATCGCTGTGTCAGGGTAGACTTTTAGTGGATTCCAAAACGGCCTGAAACCCGATATCCAGCTATAGTTTCATTTGATGACGTCATCAGAGAGGACAGTGCGCATGCGTGAACTCAGCTGTTTTGTAAACACCGCTAGTCCGAAAGAAGCTAACACCGCTCTGAACTTTACTTTTCTGTTGCGATATCGGGTTTCAATCTTGGAATCTACTAAAAGTCTACCCTGACACAGTGATCTTCTGTGATTTGAAAAGTGCTAAAGTTTGTGTTATTTGGAGAGCGCAAAGCAGTGCCCCGAGCACTCACGCTAACGGATACGGGATCATTAGTAGAACAGAACGGCTACAACATAAGTTCTGCGATACTGCTCCAATTGACACCAAACTGCTATGGGTGAGTAAAACTACTTGTTTTATTGCCGAAAGAAGGCTCAGATTGTAAAAAAAAAAAAAAAAAAACGTTACTTTTCCTTTAAGCTCACAAGAGTCAGATTTGTGTCATGTAAAATCTAAAATATTGTGATGTCCAGTGAACACAGCCCATTTCCTGACTTTCATATTAGCTCATTAATGTAATACAATACATAGAGTTTCTTTATTTGAAATGTCATTAGACCAAATCTGTTTCCAGGAAGTTCTCTCCAAAGTTTTCATGAAAAGTGGATTGATATAAATATTTCATGCGACAGTTTAATTAATCTGGCTGATGGACAGTGGACAATTAGAGATCTCACATCTGAATGTCATATTTTATTAAATCCAGCGCTATTAAATGAGTCGCCTTTGGCAGTGTTTGAGTGAATACTGGAAGTGGAAATCAAGACTGTTGACATTTTTCTTTGAACATCTCTCTCATAGGACTCAGTCTGTAACTCATCACTGGGAGGGCATCTGATTAGATTCCTTGTACGCTCATCTGTTGTGTCTTTAGAAGATATGCATTTGAATAAAACACAACACTCCTCTAAACTTCAATCTGACAGCAGAGCATCCTTTGCACTGCCAAAAAAGAGTTTTGATTATTTTGATTTATTCACTTTGGTACCTGCTCATCGCCATGGAGATATCATCGTCATTATATCATTTCTTTGCCTGAAATGTTCAACTGAATGGCATTAAACCTGGCATTACCTCTGCTCTCAATAAGAATGCAGGTTTTTCAAGTTTTTAAGCAATGAAATGCAGTAGCGGTTCTTGGGGGGGGGGCGAGTGGGGCAATTGCCCAGGGCGCAACTTCGTGAGGGGCGCCGTGCCGAGCGCTTGAAACAAAACCTCTCTCCCGCGCGCGCAGAACGCTCCGCCTGGTTTGCCTCAAACCTTTCTCTGCTCCTGCAGGAGTGCTTACAAACTGTTTCCTGCTCTCTGGACTCTGTTCCCCTCATGCTCTCCCGAGCTTCTCCTCCTCCTGCTCTCTGGTTCAGGGGCCAAACTGCGGCACTTCCTGGTCTTGTGAGAAACAGTGCAGAGTGGTGCGCTAAAGGGGGCCACATTAAAGAGGGAATCACTAATGTTAATTTGTGGGTTTATTTTGTTTTCTTAAGTCTCTTAGTTAATTAAGTCATATCATATGGGGGTTATTTAAGTATTTTCTTTACTATGTTGAATTGCAGGTGTTTTATCATTATGGGGACCGTTATTTATAGTTGGATAAGGATGTGAAATTGGATCTGAAGATGGAGATAACACATGAATAACACATGATATAATAATTGCTGTCTATGGTTCTATATGGGCTTTGGCAATGATATTGAAAAATAATAGCTCGCAGCAATGTATTGGAAAAAAAAAAGAACTATGAACTAGTTCATTTTTTGGAACTATGAACGAACTACTAACTATAAACAATTATGAACTATGAACAAACTAGTTCATTTTGAAATGTGTGAACTGAACTTTGAACTAGTTCATGTAGAAAACGAACTTTCCCAACACTGCATACTTGTTCTATTTATATATCTGATTGTGTATATTTTTGCCATTATTATGTGTAGAGTATTTTTTTGTATTCATTGTGTTTTTTTAATATTATTTTTTTATTTATGTTATTTAAGTTATTATAACTTATATTTTTTTGAAAGTTGTGATAATGAGAACCACTCTATAGTGATAATTAAACATGGCTGCTTGTGGTAAATGTTGTGTTTTTTTTGTTTTTTTCATTCCTTTGGGGGTAGGGGGGGCACTCGGAGGGGGTCTCGCCCAGGGAGTAATTCAATGTAGAACCGCCACTGATGAAACGCCTGTGTATAAATGCAAAATATATACAGCGGAATAATCCAGGTGCAGAAACATCAAAAATATTGAAAGCAGTCTCAAATCAAGATTGTTATCAAAGATTTCAAAGGTGCAGTGTTGATGTCATTGAACCTTCTGGATGTAAAAAGAAAACAACATTGTTGAAATGCAAAAGAAAAATTTAATTCAAGCAGCCAAATATCTACACTTAAGATAATTTCACTGCTTAATCCAGCAGTTAAAACCATTGGAAACTGGATGAAAGAGGAACAATATTGAAATCAAGTACAGATAAATATTCTAAATTCATGAGATTGTAATTTTTTAAAGATATTCTGTTTATGCAGTCAAGTAAACCGTTTAAACAGTCACCCAAGAATTTCTGTAATTATTAGCACACAGGCACGGTGCAGCTGAGTGGAAGAATTTCACTTACAAGTCAAATTTTCCATCATTAGTTCAAAGGAGGTGATGAAGTGATTGAAAATTATGCAGTCTTTGTGTATTCAGAATCTCTTTTTTGCTTCTAGAAAATCCACCGGGCGCTGCACACCACATACGAGGACGTGGGGAAGGAGCTGACAGGCTTTGAGGAGAAGTAAGGAACATTTTTCAATTTGACGTGTCTCTTTTGGGGGCGTTTTGAGAATTTGTTTTGTTCATTTCACCTGCGGTAATGCCTTATGACTTTTCTTCAGTGCGGTTACCATTAGCAATGCAATCTAAGTGTCTGACATTGAAAAAAGACAGTCATAAACTCTCATCTAGACCATAATACGCCGAGCATGAAACAATTTTTCGGAGAAGAGACATTAAAAGGGCATTTAGTTCCTAATAACAAATGAATCATCTGTTCAGATTTATGCCAGAGAGAATTTTATTGAGCAAATATAAAGGCGTAGCACCATTCTAATAAAGACTGAATGATTTTGAGGAGAGATCAGAATCGAAATTCACTGTCTTGTTAGAAAAAGTGTAAAACAAAGTTCTTTTTTTGCACAATTTCTTTCTATAGTGTGTTGTAAATATCCTACTTAAATGTCTGTACTGAAGTGAGATGCTTTCAATCTCATTGTGAGTATGTATGATGTAGATTGTACATTTGAATAGTGACAATAAAAGGCATTCTATTCATTCTGTTCTATTCTTAGAGGTACATCACCCAAAACAAGCAGAAGACCCGTGGAACAAACCTATTCACTGCTGGGTCACACTGTAGTCAGAAAACACTGAATATGAAATCACTATTTGAATAGTCACAGTTAGTGATGGCAGTACCAGTGAAATAAGTCCCAAGTGATACAGTTTTGATAATAATAATAATACATTTTTTTGTGTGAAGAGTCCCTCAGTCGTCCAGGTAGAATCCATGATAAAAGAGAAATTCAATTTGTCAACTGGACAAGCTGAGGTGAAGCCAAGATACTGACCCAAGGAAAATGCTTTATAGTAAAGTTTTCAATGCATTTTAATACAAAACTCATATTGAAAAATGATCTGTCTACCCCTTTTCAAGTCCCACCTCAAAACCCACCTTTAAATTGGTTTATTCAGTTTAATGTTCTAATTGTATTAATGTAGTTTTTTGATGTTTCTGCCATGTAAAGAAAAAAATGTATTATGATAAAAGGAGAAATTCAACTTGTCAACTGGACAAAGTTTGTTTGGTTGAAAACGTTTCGCCGCTCATCCGAGAGGCTTCGTCAGCTCTGGTTCTAGTGCTGGTTACACTCTGTTTATATCTAGCTGCAGGGAGGAGCTCCTACACTGAAATAGCTCTGAAACTATCTCAACTAATCTGTCTCTTTGTTTTCCAAATTACTCTGGCGACTAGTTTCGCCTCCCTATTCAAGCCTAACGACCCTCTCCACCCCTCTGCCCTGGATTGTCTGCCTTAATGTTTCTTTGTCTGTTTTGACTTCGAATTATAAATCCCATTTATAATTCGATAATAATTATAATTATAATTCGATTCTCAAACCAAGTCAAAACAGACAAAGAAACATTAGGGCAGACAATCCAGGGCAGAGGGGTGGAGAGGGTCGTTAGGCTTGAATAGGGAGGCGAAACTAGTCGCCAGAGAAATTTGAAAAACAAAGACACAGATTAGTTGAGATAGTCTCAGAGCTATTTCAGTGTAGGGAGCTCCTCCCTGCAGCTAGATATAAACAGGGTCTAACCAGCACTAGAACCAGAGCTGACGAAGCCTCTCGGATGAGCGGCGAAACGTTTTCGACCAAACAAACTTTGTCCAGTTGACAAATTTAATTTCTCCTTTTATCATAAAACATTTTTTTCTTT
This sequence comes from Paratrypauchen microcephalus, assembly GCA_036785185.1. NCBI lineage: Eukaryota > Metazoa > Chordata > Actinopteri > Gobiiformes > Gobiidae > Paratrypauchen > Paratrypauchen microcephalus. The sequence goes on from JAVJIX010000265.1 coordinate 893,001, forward strand.
ACATGGCAGAAACATCAAAAAACAACATTAATACAATTAGAACATTAAACTGAATAAACCAATTTAAAGGTGGGTTTTGAGGTGGGACTTGAAAAGGGGTAGACAAATATTTTTTCAATATGAGTTTTGTATTAAAATTCATTGAAAACTTTACTATAAAGCATTTTTCCTTGGGTCAGTATCTTGGCTTCACCTCAGCTTCAATTGATTTAAAAAAAAAATGTAAATATTAATTATTTAAATTTACATACAAATAACAATGTTTGGAGAATTTTACTAAATAATTTTGATTTGATTTTTTTTTTTTTTTGCATTCAATACCTCAGTCAGTATCAATATCTGATGATAATAATGTTTCATGTGTTTAAAATGTAGTTTTCCAATATTCCGTAACTTTAAAACTGCCATTTGTAAGTTTATATGATTTTTTTTCCACCAGTAGATGTCAGATATGAAACATGCCCCCTCTCGTCCTCCCTTCACGTTTGCTCAGACTCACCTGTGCTCTTTGGTCTTCTTCTGTCAGACCAAAGCTGCCACATTATCACACCGCAGTGATGTAGATAGTGTCTAGTGCTGTTGTATGAGAACGCAACATGACCATTTCATTGTAAATATTTTCAGATATCCTTCATCAAACTCAATATGTCTCTCTTATCTTTCCTCCAGACCATCCTCCTGCATCTCAGAGAACTGCACCCTGCACAGGAAGCAGCACCAGGCCCCGCCCCCCTCGCCCCCGATATCACTTCCTGCCTCGCTCACGGGGCTCGACACGGGCGCCTCCTCCTCCCCCTCTTTAGACCACAAGGAGAAACGTGTGCACTTTGACCTGGAAACACTTCACAGCTACCGCCTCCGCACTCACACCGCCTCTGTCCGCGGTCGCCCGGGGATGGTGGGCCGACCTGGGCTGGGCATGGGTGGACTTGGCCTGGGAAGCCTTACCGGATTTGCGTCACCCAGTCACATTAGCCTCCATGCCAACGGGGGTCCACCATCATCACTGGCCTCCACCGGTTTGGTCCTGTCTCCGTTGGGAAGCAGGACGGGCCAGGCCAGTCTATGGGAAGGGGAGCTCCAGGAATTACAAGGGAAAATTGAAACTTACCGAACCCAGTTACGAGAAGCTTTGGCCAGGCGAGCTGAGATCCAGAATAGCATTGAAAGAGAGAGGAGTGGCTTTGTACGAAGAGATACGAGTTTGGAAAGACAGAGGATACAAACTATAAACACAGACAGGAGTAGCTCAGTCCAACCGAAAATTCCTGACCGGGATAGGACGAGCCAACTCCAAACTTTGAACAATCAGCAGCAGGTGGCGGCAAGGGCTAACCAATCAGGAGCGAGTTTGGAAGGATGTGGCAGCCAGTTAAATAACAGTTTAGACAGAGGGCGATCCAGTGAGGTGCGCTCTGTGAATACACTAACAGGGGAGAGGACTGTCCAATCACGTACTTCTGCCAGTTTGGAGCGTAACCGTGGAAACCAACAGGGAATGGTCCAATCACGAAACACTTCCAGCCTGGACAGACAGAAGGCTAACCTGACACGAGCGCTCAACACTGCGGACCGGACGAACACAAACCCGCCCACTGTGAACCGGACCTGAGCGGAGGCACGAGAGAGGAGACGGGGTGCCAGCTGTGGGAGGCAGAAAACTCTCCAAGTTTAACCATGTTATATTTACTGTGGGCTTTTTAAGACTCATTCATTTAACTCTAAGAGCAACTGATAACAAGGTATTTTATGGTTCAGATCTGTGAGAATTGTGAAAATGATTTGGCTATTGGGCCTCTCACACAGAAATCAATACACACATTTGTCCATGTTTATGTTAGGTTTTTTTGTTTTTGAGACAATTGGAATATATCTCTTCAAAGTTAGGGTATGTAGCCTGTGCTCTTGGTGGTTGCCAGTGCCTTAACCTGCATATTGGGGACAAAGTGTTGCTTGTTGTTCTCATTCTCAGTAAATGGACAGACAATGCCTCATGTGGATGCTCAAAACCTTCAGACTAGCACTGATTTATGCTGGGGTTTAGGTAGTGACCATTCAGGTCAGAAAGAGGCATTTTAGGTTTCAACAAACTGGATTTCAGCATTGAAACTGGCAACCTACATGAGAGACTAATGTGAGGCTCGTTCTGCTTTCTGATTTGATAATTCCCTTGAGAACCCAAACACTAAATTAGGATTTACCATAAATAAATTGGACATCTTATCCATTGTTTTTGTGATTAAGAATAAAATAACATCACAGTTAAAAGGTACATTTGATTTGAACATCTGGAGACACAGACACACGTCTTGTTTATAATAATGATTCTGCACAGAGGCTACTCACACTGGACTCTTGATTTTAAATACATTCAGGCCTGGACTGGTAATTGGGCATACCGGGCATTTTCCTGGTGGGCTGACACTCCTAGGGGCCGATGCCCTTCTTTTTTTTTTTCTTTTTTTTTTAACTTAGAGACCGGCCCACAATTTAGGACTGAACCAGGACTAAACCAGGACTACATCAGGTCTGAACCAGGACTAAACCAGGACTAAATCAGGTCTGAACCAGGACTAAACCAGGACTAAACTAGGATTGAACCAGGACTAAACCAGGACTAATCAGGTCTAAATCAGGACTAAATCAGGTCTGAACCAAGACTAAATCAGGATTGAACGAGAACTAAACCAGGACTAATTACATCTAAATCAGGACTAAATCAGGTCTGAACCAGGACTAAATCAGGATTGAACCAGGATTAATTACATCTAAATCAGGACTAAATCAGTATTGAACCAGGACTAAACCAGGACTAAATCAGGACTGAACCAGGACTAATTACATCTAAATCAGGACTAAATCAGGTCTGAACCAGGACTAAACCAGGACTAAACCAGGACTAAACCAGGACTAAACCAGGACTAATTACATTTAAATCAGGACTAAACCAGGACTAAACCAGGACTAAACCAGGACTAATTACGTTTAAATCAGGACTAAACCAGGACTAAACCAGGACTAAACCAGGACTAAACCAGGACTAATTACGTCTAAATCAGGACTAAACCAGGACTAAACCAGGACTAAACCAGGACTAATTACGTCTAAATCAGGACTAAACCAGGACTAAACCAGGACTAAACCAGGACTAATTACGTCTAAATCAGGACTAAATCAGGTCTGAACCAGGACTAAACCAGGACTAAATCAGGACTGAACCAGGACTAAACCAGGACTACATCAGGTCTGAACCAGGACTAAACCAGGACTTCATCAGGTCTGAATCAGGACTAAACCAGGACTAAATCAGGATTGAACCAGGACTAAACCAGGACTAATCAGGTCTAAATCAGGTTTGAACCAGGACTAAACCAGGACTAAATCAGGATTGAACCAGGACTAAACCAGGACTAATTACATCTAAACCAGGACTAAATCAGGTCTGAACCAGGACTAAACCATGACTAAATCAGGATTGAACCAGGACTAAACCAGGACTAAATCAGGTCTGATCCAGGACTAAACCAGGACTAAATCAGGTCTGATCCAGGACTAAACCAGGACTAATTATGAGGGGCCGGTCTAAGCCAAAAATGCCAGGGCCATTTTTTTGTCCCAGTCCAGACCTGAATACGTTTGTCTTTTACATAGTGAAACTGAACTACAGGTTGACTTGACAAAAGTCTATTCCGTTGCCACTAGAGGGTGCTGCGTTTCTGCTTCCCACAGCTCATACAGACAGGAGAGTCTGTTTTTTAACATCTCAAGGTTATGCATTTCTTTACAGACTGACTGAAGCTACCTTTGGCCTGAATGAAGAGAATAGTACTTTTTGAATTTCTACACAAAGTGATGCAAGTGTATCATACAGGTCTAATACTGTATGTGGCTGGATCCATGGATTAGTGTCAAACTGTGGTGTGCAGTGCCGTGTTCACATGGTGTCTACGAAGAACACATATTTTACTGAGAAAGAGCTTGTGGTACTGGAATATTTAAGCAAATACTTTTAAAAAGATTTATCCCTTATAAAATTGTATCAACATATTATTGAAATTTATCATTATCATTCTCATGTTTTGAAATAAACATCTATTTACATATTTATGTTGAAGGGTAAGATTTGTTCAAAAGCACTGAGTAGATGTGTGAATATTGGCAGAGAGGTTAGCAAGTGACAGGTGCACTTGCTGACATCTTTTTGTTGCATAGCGCATCTTTAAAGAATAAAGTGTTGTTTGGTTTACCCTAAAGCCATTGCAGATGGCACAGACTTTAACCATTTGCATCTCAAGTACAATAAGTGCATTATAACAGAAACAACATGATATCATCGCGAACATGCACTTCATTTACATTCATATTAATAATTGAGTGAAAATGTTCATATATTCATACAGCCTGGGGCCAGCTTTGACAGAGTAATTGCCAGTTAAGTTTAGAACTACAATTTATAACCTCCTGACACCCGGCCCATTCGTTTGTGTCCTTTATAGTGGACATCGAGTTAACTAGTCTGCCTTTTAAGTGTTTTGAGACTCTAGTTTGTGGCTGTACTATGATTAAAAATAAATAAATAAATAGAAAAAAATCTAAAAATGTAAAAAATAAATAAGTAATCAATAAATCAATGATACATAAAAAATAAAAATAAATATGTAAATAAATAGTCAAATAAATTAAAAAATATATAATAATACATAATATATAAAAAATAAATAAGAAATTAAAAGTGAGTCTAAAAACTTTTTGAGGTGACTGTAGAAGCTTGTCAGAGATGTTGGTCATCAAAAAAAAATATTTTGGTTATTATATTATATTGGCTTTTGTTAGATTGTTAACTTCACGTGGATTTAAAGGTCCCATGGCAGGAAATTTTAACTTTCTGAGGTTTTTGAACGTTAATGTGAGCTCCCCTACCCTGTTTAGCCCCCCCCCCCCATGGTTAAAAGTTGTGAAATGTCTAAACTGAGCATTTGCGATCCTTTTCTGCGTTACAAAAAATCGGAGCTCAAACGGGCGATTTTGAACAAGGCACCTTATTGACGTCAGATCGAAAAAAGAAATGCAAATGCAGTTCCACCCCCGTCTGTCTGTACTCAGCGTCTCTATAAATCACGCCCAGAGAGTTTGGACTGCGAATGCGCTAGGCAATGCGAAATGCATTTTTTTATTTGCCTGGAGGCACGTCCGAGTGTTTCTAGGCTCGGAAGTCCTTTATCTGAGCCTCTGGACCTTTGAACAGCAGTGGTTTAATTTTATTTTATGTGGAAATGTGTTTATTTTTCAATGGAACGCTTCAAATCTCTCCCCCGTGCAAAAACAAGGAAATGGATCAGCTGAGAGCTACAGCGGAGAGCGGAGAGTTTGGCCACGCCCCCACCCTCTACTATTGGCCAGCTCTTTTCTGCTCATTTGCATTCAAGCAACAACGCCCATTATGGAGTGTTCAGAGAGAGAAAAATTACTCTTTCTCATCTTATCTCTGTTTCTCACGCCCTGAGTGTTGATTTTGAAGAAGGATTCATTTACAGTATTAGGGAACCATTAAGGAGCCATATAAAAGCATCAAGAAGTACCATGTCATGGGATCTTTAACAACAAAATGTCCCCGGCGTCCATTACAGAGGACATGTTACAACATTATGAATAAAAATTAAATGAACAAAATGTAAATGCTAAGGTGTTCATTTACCTCCAAATAGAAAATTAAAATAATAATAATCATCATTTAGATACACTTTTTTTCTTCAGGTCCCAGGAGGATATACAAATTTTTATGAATATTAAGAATGAGAATATTGCTGTTTACTGTCACAGTGTGATTCAACAGAAATGAAGAACTAATACCATATGTTGATGCCTCAGAAATGAAGTAATAATAAGTTATATTCTCAGCCAAAACTCCGTCTCACCCACACCGCTCCAGGCCATCCTCAGAGACTGTTCTTCACCTGAGGGCAAGCTGATTATGGCTGTTAACCAGGCTGCATGAACTCCCATCCGCCACACGGGGGCACTATAACCTGTACTTCTATATAGGCTAAATTCATGCAGGGGGTGACTTCATATCTGAATAATGCATCTAAAAATAACCTCTCTTGACAGGTGTGGTGCTATGTGAGGAAAATGATATCCTTCTGTATTTGTGAAGTTGTACATTGTCATTTTGTGAATATCTCGACATCCCTAATGGCTGCACCTCTGTTTTATTGATCTTGGGCTCATGTTTGATTTTACACTAGACTTAATTAGACGTAAGCTGATATTGACATTATTGTCTTGCTACTAAAATGAATTGCTAAAGAGAGGTGCTACGATATAAAGAAAAGCCTGCTTGAAATTAACACCAGGAGAATGTGTTTTGAGCACAATTCAGAGTCAATAATGTGTGGGTTGTTGGCAAAATTTTCACCAATGTGTTGCATTAATGTTTCACCGCATTTGTGATATTATTATGATGAAGCCAAAATGCATGTTGGACCAACAGACAATAGGGCCTCATGGATTTATACTGAAGATCATTATACATATATATATATTTTTATTATTGTTTTAATTTAAGTTTTGCAACATTTGAATGACTAGATTGGTATTCATGGACTAATAGTGAACAATCATAGGTTTCAGTTTCCTGTTTTGAGCTCTATTTTTAGGACTTTGTTAATTGCTATGACAACAGTCCAATTTTCTAATCATTGTGAAATCCCAAATCCACAGATACCGAATGCTGACATAACGTAACCTACTTCTATATTATCCACAATATCCATGACCTTAAAGGAGAATTAACGTTTTTTACAATCTGATAATAAATCTGGTAATAAAACAAGTTGTTTTACTCACCCATAGCACTTTGGTGTCATATGGAGCACTTCCAGAGATGTTTTAGATTAGCGATATCCGTAATGCAAGTTCTCGGGACATATAATAATGCCCCGAGCATGTAATATATGCCCCCAGGCGGTCTCCAAATAACACAAACTTTAGCACTTTTCAAATCATAGAAGCTCATTGTCTTAGTCTACACTTTCGTTTGAGTCAAAAGTGGCCTGTAATCCGAGATTTATCCATAATTTACATCTTTGCGTTTCATGTTTGGGTCCCGAGAGCTGAGAGTGAAATAAACTGTGACTCCGCACATGCGCACTGGCCTCCTCATCTACTCGAAACTATGGATAAATCTCGGATTACAGGCCACTTTTGACTCAAACGAAAGTGTAGACTAAGACATTGAGCTTCTATGATTTGAAAAGTGCTAAAATTTGTTATTTGGAGACCGCAAACATGTGCCCCGAGAACTCACATTACGGAGATCGCAAATCTAAAACATCTCTGGAAGTGCTCCATATGACACCAAAGTGCTATGGGTGAGTAAAACAACTTGTTTTATTACAGAAATAAGGCTCAGATTGTAAAAAACGTTAATTCTCCTTTAACAGATGCAAATAAAAATGCATTTCGGTGTTCATTTCCTGAACATAATCGATCAATCAATAAATAAATCTTCCTCCAAAGTCTAAACTCCACTATTACTGACAGAGTTGTGGACTTCTCAATATGAAACTGATCATTGACAATTAGAGATAAATCTCTGTATTGACTTAAATGTTATTAATTGTACATCCTAATGCAATAAGAATACAAGTTATTTAGACATCTTTTACACGTCGGCCAATCGTCACAACATTATGACATCATCAAAATGTGACTTAGTGGCTCGCATGTGAGCGTTTGATCAGGGCTCTCAAGTCTCACGCTGAGTCTCACGAGAGTGTGACACACGCAATTCGACATGTTCACGCGCTCACACGCCACACATGGTATTTCTCACGCTGGAATTTTTTTAAGCAATTCAAAACTGTAGCCACTGTTCACAGCGCTTTTGTGCCCAGAAAATCTGTAAGTTAATGCAGGCACCGCGCGTTTTCAGCGAAAAAAGTCACTCGCACACCAGTACTCGAGTTGATCGATCAGCTGTGAGGCCGATCGCTCACAGCTGATCGACCTGTTCGCCGATCAGCTGTGCGCGAGCCGCGGGATATTTACGCGGCATTTCCAAGAGAAGAAGAATCCTTAACTTGCTACGTAAGAAGGAACTCTCGTCTCTAAACCTCTCGACTAAACCAGGTCTAAACCAGGACTAACCCAAGACTAAACCAGATCTAAACCAGCACTAAACCAGGATTAAACCAGGTCTAAACTAGGACTAAACCAGGTCTAAACCAGGACTAAGCCAAGACTAAACCAGATCTAAACCAGGTCTAAACCAGCACTAAACCAGGATTAAACCAGGTCTAAACTAGGACTAAACCAGGTCTAAACCAGGACTAAGCCAAGACTAAACCAGATCTAAACCAGGTCTAAACCAGGACTAAACCGGGACTAAACCAGGACTTAACCAAAACTAAACCAGGTCTAAACCAAGACTAAGCCAGGACTAAACCAGGTCTAAACCAGGACTAAGCCAAGACTAAGCCAAGACTAAACCAGATCTAAACCGGGTCTAAACCAGCACTAGACCAGGACTAAACCAGGTCTAAACTAGGACAAAACCAGGTCTAAACCAGGACTAAACCAAGACTAAACCAAGACTGTGTGTGATAACATATTATCCTATGCATTATTGAATGTTAATATGGACTTTTAGTTATAAAAGCATTTCCATATTAACAAAGTACCTTCTAATTCTGCCCTGCCCTTCCACCATCTCCCCTGGTTTCATTTTATAACTCGACTACTGCTCGAACCCCCCCCCCGCTCCTCAGGAAAAAATGTCCCTTCTTGAACCTGGAGTTGTGTTTTGTTTCATTCAGTATAAGATAAGATAAGATAAGACTTTATTGATCTCACACAGGAGAAATGTACTTGCCACAGTAGCTCCAGCCACAGTATGTTTAACACACAAACCCTGAAACAGAAAACACTCTGTTCCACCTTGTGATGTCTTGTGGTAATAAAGGAAGTGCTCCACTGTGTTTTTAAACTCCATACACCTTCACTAGAATCATTTGGATAATTTGAGTCCAGGAATAGCCAATCTCTACTGAACTAAAGGTAAAAGGTAGTTGTTCACTTGAAAACCAGCACTACATGACATCACAAGGTGGAACAGAGCATTTTGAGCTTTGGAGATGTACAGACTAATGGCAAAAGGAGAAATTCAATTTTTCAACTGGAAAAAAGTGTATTTGGTCGAATATGTTTCGCAGCTCATCCAAGCTGCTTCTTCAGTTCTGGTCAGACGCTGGTGGACAGTGCCTAAGGAGGAGCTAACTACAATGAAATTACTCTGAGACTAACACACCTATTTGTTTACAGTTTCTGTTAGTTAGGTGAGCCTATTAAATAGGCAGTGGGAGTGGAGTGTGGGATCTTGTTAGCATAGCCATTCAGGGCCATAATGGGTGATTTTCACACCTCTGGACCTGACCTGGCTAACTCTATTGTTTTCTTAGGTTGTTTTTTTTTTTTTTTCCCATTTATAACTCTATCCTCAAACTTAAATCAAAACTTCTTCTTCTCCTTTCGGCTTGTCCCTTTTTCAGGGGTTGCCACAGCGAATCAACTTTTTCCATCTCGCCCTGTTTTCTGTATCTTCTACTCTGGCTCCAACTACCTCCATGTCCTCCCTCACTGCATCCATAAATCTCCTCTTTGGTCTTCCGCTTTCATTCTTCTACCAATATATAAAACTTAAATCAAAACAAACAAAGAAAACAATAGGGCAGCCAGGTCAGGTCCAGAGGTGTAAAAACACCCATTATGGCCCTGAATGGTTCTGCTGACAAGACCCCACACTCCCACTGCATCTTTAATAGGCTCACCTAACTAACAGAAACAGGTGTGGCAGTCACAATTTCACTGTAGTTAGCTCCTCCCTTCAGGCAGATATAGGCACTGTCCACCAGCGTCTGACCAGAACTGAAGAAGCAGCTTGGATGAGCTGCGAAACGTATTCGACCAAATAATCTTTTGTCCAATTGGCTTTTTGCCATGGATTCTACCTGGACGACAAGGATTCTACACACACCTTAGACAGACTAATAATAACGTGTGCACGGTATGTTTTGGAAGAGGCAACGAGATAAAATGGTTTAAAACTGACAGGAGTAAATTTCGTGTAATAGTAATAGCTGGTCCTACACAGGCTTGGTATAGGTGGAGGTAGTTGCTCATGATGAAGTGCTGGAGCCTGAGCTGTAGTGCATAAAATGAGGCTAATCTCATCGATCAATCAGACTCTCCATAAACCAGCACGTCTGTATTCTCTGCATTGTCATAAAAGAAACAAGGGCTTTTTGTCCTGTGTGTGCGCTGGGCCCGCTGCACTGAAGGGGCTGTAAAATAATCAATGGCGGAGTGATGGTGGACAGGAGTGTGTGGGTTTGAGGTAAATGCTCTGACATTTGAGCGTGTGTGGATGTGCCCTCTGGAGCTGATGCAATCTGGCTGCTGCAAGACCTGAGTTTTAGTTTCAGACACACATGAATGTTTTGTAGCTGTTGAACGGATGGGGACTACTTTTTTAATTAGTTCTGTTAAATGGTTTCAGTTCCCTGTTTGTAGCTGCGGTTTTGAGTACTTTTCACAATTCAAAAGGTATAATATTTTGGTTTGAATTTGGCAAGGTTGTTCATTTTCACTCACTCTAAAATACATGGGTACAAAGATTAATATATGGCCATTTAGAATAATCTTTCATTACATTCAAAATACAGTTACAAACTAGTGTTTGTTTTGTTTTTTGTTTTTTGCTTAAAGCCCCAGTGTGTAGGATTCGTGGCGCATACGTGGATGGTGCTATTGCACTTTCTGTTTTAGCTACGGCTCGTGCCGTAGGCTCGTGCCCGCGCCCGCTACTGTATAAATAAAACGCGGTCCCGTTTTTTTTTTTTTTTTTCAAATGAAACCTTAGTCTCCTCTTTTTGACTATGCAATTCATTTCCCTGCACAACAATCACTCCCCGAGCACATGGGGCTTTTATACGGATACGAGGTTAGCTTACCTTAGAATGCTTTGCACAGGTCAAAGTCTGTATTTCACCATAAACTTGCTCTCAATTTGTCCGTAAGGATCCAGCGAATAAAATCCAGTAAAACAATTTAGTCCAAAACACGTGTTAGATCCATTACGACGTCTGATCCGGCAGCATGCTTGTGTTGTTTACCCAAAACCACGAGCCTTGCCGAAAGGCGAAGGCGGAGCCCAAATGTCCTTCTGCGGCTCTCGTATTCAAAATGGCTGCCTCTGCATGGGGAAGATCCCCCTTTTATGTGACTATATCTAAGTCCAAAAGAATACTTTGATTTCATGATGGAAGTGAAAAGGCTTGGAAAACAATGTATTTTTGAATGGGTATCTTCAATTTCAGTAATTAACGGGTAAAAATCTTACACACTGTCCCTTTAAGGTCCTAAACAAAATTGACTTTTAAGCCATGTTAGAATGTTATCTTCTCAAAAACATAGCTGGAGTTGTGTTTTGTTTTCATTCATTCATTTATTCATTTTTATGTTTGAGGGACTAACTCACTTTGAATATGCATTATTTGTGTGTTTAACACGTGTGAATGAAACAAAACACAATTCCAGCCATGTTTTTGATGAGGAAACAACATTATAACATAGATCAGAGTCTAGAGCAATATGGGCGCTTTAACCTGCATTAGAGAGCTATGGCCATATTGATATCACAAGGTTATATATTAGTGGAGAAATCGAGCCAGTTAATTAAATGCAGTGCTTTGAATACACCTGCACAGTAATAAAATGTTTTGTCGTATCATTAAGATTCAGAACATGTGTGCGTCCAGGCTTGTGTGTGGGGATGGCAGCTCTTTGCTCAGACAATATATGTGGGTCACGTGTGAACAGCAGTCAAAAGGAATTTTAATCAAACTTAAAATCCCCAACGCACTGCTCCCCCTGCGGAAATCAGCGACAACCAACGCGTGCAAGTAAAAGCGTGGCGTAAAATAATGAGCAGCTTACGTAAACTGTTTAGTATAGCTGTTGTCAGAAATACTAGAGACCGTGACACATCACAGACGGCATTGACAAGGAGTTGACAATCTATGACTGTATACAGTGTCACGGTGGACATATTTGAGGAGAAATAGTGATTATTAGTAATGCTTCAAGTAGCAAAAACATAATGTGACATAAGCGTGAGGGAAGACGATGCAGAGGATAAGATTACATGGCGGATGATTCACTATAAACCACAGACTGTAGAAGAAGTGGACGAAGGGAGTGTGACTTTACCCACAGCATTCAGCTCCAGTCAAATGAAGCTCACCAGGCTAGCAGTTATAAGGGCGAATTTGGATCCAAGTTCCATATTAGGAGTAGGAACTTATTTACGGACAAAATAGCAAAATAAAAACACCAGGACCGTGTAGAGCGGGTTAATATGAACATTTTAAAGGTCCCATGGCATGAAATTTTCACTTTCTGAGGTTTTTAAATGTTAATGTGAGCTCCCCTACCCTGTTTAGGGCCCCCTCCATGGTTAAAAGTTGCGAAATGTCTAAACTGAGCATTTGCGATCCTTTTCAGCGTTACAAAAAAACGGAGCTCAAACGGGCGATTTTGAACAAGGCACCTTAGTGACGTCAGATCGAAAAAAGAAATGCAAATGCAGTTCCACCCCCGTCTGTCTGAACTCAGCGTCTCTGTAAATCACGCCCAGAGAGTTTGGACTGCGGAGGAGCTAAGCAATGCGAAATGCGTTTTTTTATTTGCCTGGAGGCACGTCCGAGTGTTTCTAGGCTCGGAAGTCCTTTATCTGAGCCTCTGGACCTTTGAACAGCAGTGGTTTAATTTTATTTTCTGTGGAAATGTGTTTATTTTTCAATGGAACGCTTCACATCTCTCCCCCCGTGCAAAAACACGGAAATGGATCAGCTGAGAGCTAGAGCGGAGAGCGGAGAGTTTGGCCACGCCCCCACCCTCTACTATTGGCCATGTCTTTTCTCCTCATTTGCATTCAAGCAACAACGCCCATTATGGAGTGTTCAGAGAGAGAAAAATTACTCTTTCTCATCTTATCTCTGTTTCTCATGCACTGAGTGTTGATTTTGAAGAAGGATTCATTTACAGTATTAGGGAACCATTAAGGAGCCATATAAAAGCATCAAGAAGTACCATGTCATGGGATCTTTAAGACCAAAATGACAGGACTCACTGTGCCAGTTGCAGAGAGTGAGAGTGAGAATCTGCTGTTGAGTCGATTGTAGCCAGAAGCACCCCCGTGTTCACTTTCTATTTGGAGAGAACCACATTTTGGGTTAGCTATATATGCCCATTTATACATACAGTCTGTCCTATATAAACCTAGCTAAGAAAAAATATAGATTTTAATATAATTTGGACCTTTTTCAGACTTGAGAGTTGAAATTTGCATGATAACTTTTACTTTTAAGAGAACCTGGTGTGATTTGAAGGTTAATTTAGAACACATACTTTTATTACACACATTTAACGGTGCATTAAGTACGTTTTGTGGTCGAGGGTACACCACACGGTTGTCTGTGTTATTGCTTTGCCCGGTAGAGAAAAGTAGATGATGCTGCCAGGTCAAATTACAGGCCAGATCTGTGGAGATGCAAGACTGCTCACAGTAAGAATGCATATTTTTCTGTGTATTTTTTATTCTATTTGTGAGACAAGCAGCTCATGGAAGTTACATAGTACACATTTAAGTTTTGTTTGTTTGTTTGTTTGTTTATTTCATTCATAAAGTATAAAAAGACATCAACAGTGTGATAACATTACAAGAATTGAATGAAAGGAAGCAGATATTAACACCAATAGTGACTATAAAACATTTCATCAATACATTCCATTTCAATCACAATTATTAATCAATTGTGAACAGAAAGCTTCATTTTTATGCACAACAACTTAGTTTTCTTTTTCATACATACACATGATATTGGATTTTATGCATTGAAAAAAGTGAAAGGTATCAAAATCTATGAAAGATATTATTATGTATATTTAAAATATTACATGAAAATGCTTTTGAGGGAGTAGTTTTGTGTTTTTATGAATAGTTTTGGCACATTTTGGTTGTGTCTAGACCTTTTTGTGTGTGGTGAGTAAACAGGGAGGCCATGCACAGCTGTGAATGATGACTTTATTAGCTCCCGCCAGCTGTGACCAAACCCTGGGGTATTATTGGTTGTGGTGTCTAATGTTGATAGGCGAGAGAGAGGGAGAGAGGGAGAGAGGGAGAGAGGGAGGAGGGCGGTGGAGGGTAGACAGACGGACGGGGTATTACCTCATGAGAACCAGAGGAGCTCCTTGACAACGGGACAGGCCTAGCGGTAAAAAGGGGCGCCCCGGATAATTTAGTGACAGAGATGGAGAGAAAGAAAGCAGGGGGGGGGGGGGGGGGGGGTTGTAAGGAAAAGAAAGAGTTGGAATTTCACCGCTACTGTAAGCCATGCTAATGCCAATCCAGTCGGTACAACACAGGCAGGGTGCGTAGGCAAAGTGTCTTGCCCAAAAGCACAAAAACAAAGAGTAGAAAGCAGAAGATTGAGTTAGCTTTGTTCTAATGAAAAATACTGTGGCAAAGCTACCAGAATACCATTATTTCACCGTTGCCATGGCAGCGCTGAAATATGTGGTGTTGACAAATGCTCTATAAGAATTGAATTGTTAATATTACACTATTTTCTGATCTATGTTATAATCACACACGTATAGCTCACAAACTCTGCATATTTAAAGGAAAAGTAAAGTTTTTTACAATTTGAGCCTTATTTTGGTAATAAAACAAGTTGTTTTACTCACCCATATCACTTTGGTGTCATATGGAGCATTTCCGGAGATGTTTTAGATTAGCGTTAGGCTAACGCCGTTAGCCTAGCGCGACTTATAGCCATAGCTCGGGGCATTCCCCAAGCATGTGCGGGCTCCAAATAACACAAACTTTAGCACTTTTCAAATCATAGAAGCTCGATGTCTTTAGTCTATGATTTCGTTTGAGTCAAAAGTGGCCTGTAATCCGAGATTTATCCATAGTTTACAGCTTTGCGTTCCATGTTTGGGTCCCGGGAGCTGAGAGCACACTCCGCGCAGGCGCACTGGCGTCCTCATCTACTGAAACTATGGCTAAATCTCGGATTACAGGCCACTTTTGACCAAACGAAATCGTAGACTAAAGACATCGAGCTTCTATGATTTGAAAAGTGCTAAAGTTTGTGTTATTTGGAGCCCGCACGGGGCATATTACATGCTCGGGGAATGCCCAGAGCTATGGCTATAAATCGCGCTAGGCTAACGGCGTTAGCCTAACGCTAATCTAAAAAATCTCTGGAAGTGCTCCATATGACACCAAAGTGATATGGGTGAGTAAAACAACTTGTTTTATTACCGAAATAAGGCTCAAATTGTAAAAAACATTACTTTTCTTTTAAGCTGAGTTCTTCTGTGTTCCACCCTGTGATATCATCTGGATAAATTCAGCCCTGGAACTGCCAATCTGTACTGAACTAAAGGTCAAATAGCTGTTAACTTGAAAACTACCTCTTGATGATATCACAAGGTGGAACAGAGCACATGTTTTGGATGAGGTAACCACAGTCTAACTCACAAGAGTCAATTTTGAGTAATATAGGACCTTTAAGCTTAAGTGACATACAACCCAAAAGCAATTTCCCAAGTAATTGACTACATAATGCAAATAGACAACCTCAGACTGTAGCGCAGGCTGTTGCAATGACAATATAGTATCGCAGAAAAGTTTTGGGTTCAATCCCCATACTGGACATCTTTTAAAAAAACAAAACAATGAGTGATTTAACCTCCTGAGACCCGCCCATTCATTCTTTTAAGTTTTGAGATAGACTCTAGTTTGTGGCTGCACTACGATAAAAAAATGATGATATAATAATAATAATAATAATAATAATAATAATAATAATAATAATAATAATAATAATAATAATAATAATAATAATAATAACAATGAATAAAAAAATCAAATATATATAAATAAAATACATACAAAATCAAAAATATGTAAATAAAATGCATAAATAAGTAAATAAATAAATAATACATAAAAAATTTAAATATAAATAAAAATACATAAATAAATAAATACATAATTAAAAAGGAGTCTAAAAACTTTTTGAGGCGACCGTAAAACCGACCGAAAAAATGTTTTTGTTAGGTTTAGGCAGGTCTGGACTGGGACAAAAAAATGGCCCTGGCATTTTTGGCTTAGACCGGCCCCTCATAATTAGTCCTGGTTTAGTCCTGGTTCAATCCTGATTTAGTCCTGGTTTAGTCCTGGTTCAGACCTGTTTAGTCCTGGTTCAGACCTGATGTAGTCCTGGTTTAGTCCTGGTTTAGGACTGGTCCTGGTTCAGTCCTAAATTGTGGTCCGGTCTCTAAGTAAAGTCATCGGCCCCTAGGACTGTCGGCCCACCGGGAAAATGCCCGGTATGCCCAATTACCAGTCCAGGCCTGGGTTTAGGTTAGGTTAACTTGACACGGATTTAACACTATTACAGTCCATTACAGAGGACATGTTACAAAAATATGAATAAAAATAAAATGAACAAAATGTAAATGCTAAGGTGTTCATTTACCTCCAAATAGAAAACTAAAATAATAATAATAATAATTTAGATACACTTTTTTTCTTCAGGTCCCAGGAGGTTAAAATTACAGTAGTAATTAATATTAACTCATGGCCCACAGTAGTTCCAAAACACTGCAGTATTTGCGTTTATTCTAAGATTACAAGTTTGCAAAAAGACAAAAAACAACAACATTAGTTTTATGGTTGAATCCTCCCTTCTCATTTCCTTCCTTGTCACGCGCTATTACGCACGATCACATACTGTACATTTGCACGTACAGTCTGGTGGTCTCAGATGTTAATGGCCTCAATGTCATTCATAATGAGGTGTGGGGCTGGACGAATCCAAACGGAGCTGAGTGGACAGGCAGGCACCACCACTGCCACACCCTTGTACAGTAAACAAAGAGTTCTACACATTTGGGGACGGATTTTGGACAGGTGGACAGAAGCGCACACATATTATGGGATTGTTGATATAATTTCCTTCTCACAGTTAACCAGGCGTTATAATTGCACTGATACTGACTGCTGAGATGCTTTCCAACAACAAAAAAACCGCCCACTCGCTTTCTTTCACACACATGCGCACGGGAGCATGCTTTTACGCACCATCCACATTCCCCCAAACCCCGAGCCCTTTGTCTTGGCCGTAGCCCCGAATCAGGAATTCAACGGGGGGCACGGGAGGAATAAAAGTGTCGGCGCTGGCTGTGTGGATGTGTGGACCAGACTGTCTCCTCCTCCCCCCACCATACGCTCACCCACTCTCTCCACCCCCCTGTACCCCTCTGCGCTCGTCCCTGACGCCTTTGTGTGTGCGTGAGGGTGGCTGCGTACCCGAGCGCCATATGAGGGGGGCATTCAAAGAGAAATACGCACATTTTATCGTCTCGGGACAAAACAAATAAAGGTGCGGACCGGGATATTTGACTTTTTTACCTCCCAAGCCAGGAAATAAGCGCAAGAAGAGCAAGCGAGGAGTGATGCGTAAGTAGCGATTGGACTTGCACCACCAATTCTCTGCATCCCTCAACACCTCAACTCTCGCATCCAAGGGACCAAAAAAGCGCATATACAAAAACAAAACTAGGATTTATGTATTGGAAGTGTTGAAAATGGATTAACGTGGATTGTAAGCGCCGCCAAACTGGAGCAGAACGCACGGGCAAGGCGGAGCGGACGGGGGAGACGGGACTCGGTGAATTCACGGAGCCCGCGGGACAGAGGTGAGTGCGACCGGTGTACTATCTGTCCGGTACTTCTAATATGCCCCCTGCTCGTGTACGGACATGCGGCATCTTTACGCAGACCCCACGTAAAACCAGCAAAACCTCCACATCATCCTCCTCCTCCTCCAGACACGAGGGCAGATAAGACGAGCACATGGTTTCTCACGTTTTTATCATTGATGAACGCACTGCGCGTCTGCTGCAAAAGCTGCTGTGTTGATAACGTTTTTTTTTTTATGTCGTTTTACGTGAAATAAACCAGAAAGGTTTGCGTAAAACCAGTAATTAGCATAGGGAAATCAACCCATTTAACGTTTTCAAAAGCCAATTTACACACCTACTCGTGTTGCAATTAAAAATCAATAGATGCTCTTAAAGCTATAGGGCCATAATAGTAAAATATATTAATTGTAGCTTTCTCTGTACAGTTGCATTGATTGTGAATAAATGGCAGGTTAAATTGCATAGAATAAACAGTAGGTAGTCCAGTTGGGTCTATGCTGTGAATTATACACTGGTATTTGATTTCATAGTCCATCTTTAAGAGCACAGGGTCATTGGGGGAGCGGTGTGTGTGATTTAAGACTTAGTTACTGCTCTATAGGGAGGGACTATAAATGGGGAGTGCTGCTGTCAAGTCTCTGTGGTGTGAAAGCGTGGACCTTTGGGCAGATGTGGCTTTGGCAAGTGGCGGACACTATAGAAGCGTAAAGTGACCTACAATGACATCATGGTTATGTCATGGTGAGGGTGTGCATGTGCATATGAGCAAAAGTTCCAGTTCAAAACTCAACACCTATTGTGATTACTTACTTTGATAAGGGTGTAATACTGTAACCATTGGCTTCCAGTTAATGCTTTCTATCAAAACAATATTTATATAGGTATAATACCACTTTAGATTATACCTGATGCTACACATTGAATTTATCAAAAATTGGGACCACATTTTAGTTTGTTTGTTTACTTCATTCATAAAATATAAAAAGACATTAACAGTGTGATAACAATACAAAAAAATGAATGAAAGGGAGCAGAAAGAAGAGTAATCTTATGTTATCTGCCCCCTTCTTCCCTTTTCTAGACAATGCATTAACACCGATAGTGACTATAAAACATTTCATCAATACATTCCATTTCAGTCACAATTATTAATCAACTGTAAACAGAAAGCTTTGTTTTTATGCGCAACATCTTCAACATCATTTATCACAACAATGATAAATGATGTTGACTTGCATATACATTATTCCATGACACAAACAGTACAAACTACTATTTTACAATTGCACCTGTTCCAATCTGCCTATTAAATCATTGGCTGTGTTCACCCACATGCACACATGAAAACTGGGACTTAACCTGAACCAGAACTAAACCCGGACTTGGATAGGACCAGTGACCATCAGGAGTCAGGACTAAACTGGATTGAAACCAGCACCAAGTTGTGAACCCCGCTTTAGTTAAAGGAAAAGTAACGTTTTTTTTTACAATCTGAGCCTTCTTTCGGCAATAAAACAAGTAGTTTTACTCACCCATAGCAGTTTGGTGTCAATTGGAGCAGTATCGCAGAACTTATGTTGAGCCGTTCTGTTCTACTAATGATCCCGTATCCGTTAGCGTGAGTGCTCGGGGCACTGATTTGCGGTGTCCAAATAACACAAACTTTAGCACTTTTCAAATCACAGAAGATCGCTGTGTCAGGGTAGACTTTTAGTAGATTCCAAAACGGCCTGAAACCCGATATCGCAACAGAAAAGTAAAGTTCAGAGCGGTGTTAGCTTCTTTCGGACTAGCGGTGTTTACAAAACAGCTGAGTTCACGCATGCGCACTGTCCTCTCTGATGACGTCATCAAATGAAACTATAGCTGGATATCGGGTTTCAGGCCGTTTTGGAATCCACTAAAAGTCTACCCTGACACAGCGATCTTCTGTGATTTGAAAAGTGCTAAAGTTTGTGTTATTTGGACACCGCAAAGTAATGCTCCGAGCACTCACGCTAACGGATACGGGATCATTGGTAGAACAGAACGGCTCAACATAAGTTCTGCGATACTGCTCCAATTGACACCAAACTGCTATGGGTGAGTAAAACTACTTGTTTTATTGCCGAAAGAAGGCTCAGATTGTAAAAAAACGTTAATTTTCCTTTAAAGGTACAAGTTTTCTGGTGTAGGGTGTGCTACCTACCTGTCTCCATGGAGATGTTATTCGTTGTCTAGTGTCTGGCTATCATAAGGGAGACACGCAGGTTAGAACATTACTCTAAATTACAATTCAGATCTGTGGAGAGTTGCCCCTATTCACATTTTATTGTTATTATTGTATTTTTGAGCAGTAGAAACATCCATAATGAATAAATGCTATGGATATGTTTAATATCATACCATGGACATTCCAGGGAAAGCAATAACATCTCCATGGAGACAAGTTGGAAAAGAAAAGTTGAGCATTGCACTTAAACAATAAACATCTAGAAGTCCCCAAAGATGAAGATGAACAGAAAACATACTTGCGTTAATAATATATAACAATATTGTGAAGAGAAATACTAGTTCCAGTCTCTTTGGCCCATGGCACCACTTGAGCCCTGCACCATACGGATGCCCATACATTAGCATACATAAACATACTGTACACACCGGCCACATGGAGATGAATTATAATCTTCTCTCACTGCACGTCGACTTATTTCCTGTGACAGATGAGCTGCAATTCACTATGCATTGAGTAACTATAATGTAATTCACAACATATTGATTTTTCTCTTCATTTGTAAGCACCCCAGTGTAATGTGTCAACTTGAAAGTACCACGCAGCTGTGTAAATTGGAAAATGACATAGTAGAAGATTACAAGAGGAGTAGTATCAGGTGGAATTGGCAGTGTGGTTAGCAATTCTCCTTCACAGCAAGAAGGTTTTGGATTCAATCTTGAAATCCAATCAAGCAAAAAAATTGCCTTAGAATTACTTTTGTGATCAGTGTCTTGTGGTAGTTTCTATCAAAGCGAGGTTTAAGCTCACGCTGCATAAAAACAATGTGATAATATTTTGATCAAACCTAAAAGAAAATCTGGACTAGTCCAGGATTAAACCAGGGCCTGAACAGGACCAAACTAAGCCATTGGTACTTAAAGGTCCCATGGCATGAAATTTTCACTTTCTGAGGTTTTTGAACGTTAATGTGAGCTCCCCTACCCTGTTTAGCCCCCCCCCCCATGGTTAAAAGTTGCAAAATGTCTAAACTGAGCATTTGCGATCCTTTTCTGCGTTACAAAAAATCGGAGCTCAAACGGGCGATTTTGAACAAGGAAACTTATTGACGTCAGATTGAAAAAAGAAATGCAAATGCAGTTCCACCCCCGTCTGTCTGTACTCAGCGTCTCTGTAAATCACGCCCAGAGAGTTTGGACTGTGAATGCGCTAGGCAATGCGAAATGCGTTTTTTTATTTGCCTGGAGGCACGTCCGAGTGTTTCTAGGCTCGGAAGTCCTTTATCTGAGCCTCTGGACCTTTGAACAGCAGTGGTTTAATTTTATTTTCTGTGGAAATGTGTTTATTTTTCAATGGAACGCTTCAAATCTCTCCCCCCGTGCAAAAACACGAAAATGGATCAGCTGAGAGCTCAGAGCGAGAGTGGAGAGTTTGGCCACGCCCCCACCCTCTACTATAGGCCATCTCTTTTCTCCTCATTTGCATTCAAGCAACAACGCCCATTATGGAGTGTTCAGAGAGAAAAAAATTACTCTTTCTCATCTTATCTCTGTTTCTCATGCACTGAGTGTTGATTTTGAAGAAGGATTCATTTACAGTATTAGGGAACCATTAAGGAGCCATATAAAAGCATCAAGAAGCACCATGTCATGGGATCTTTAACTGGAAGGGAAGGACAAATGTGACGAATGTGACGAATGCAGTGACATCACACTGGGGGTGCTTTACATGTATCTCTATTGGCAAAATGTTTATCAGTTACCATGGTGACACAATGTGCACATTAGCAAATACTGACAAAAAAGTTTAAAGATCATGTGAAAAGTTCGAACTAAGCCAACTATTTCTGGACAGATTGTGTTAAAATTAAATTTAGATTAAAGGAGAATTAACGTTTTTTACAATCTGAGCCTTATTTCGGTAATAAAACAAGTTGTTTTACTCACCCATAGCACTTTGGTGTCATATGGAGCATTTCCAGAGATGTTTTAGATTTGTGATCTCCGTAATGTGAGTTCTCGGGGCACATGTTTGCGATCTCCAAATAACACAAACTTTAGCACTTTTCAAATCATAGAAGCTCGATGTCTTAGTCTACGCTTTCGTTTGAGTCAAAAGTGGCCTGTAATCCGAGATTTAGCCATAGTTTCGAGTAGGTGAGGACGCCAGTGCGCATGTGCGGAGTCACAGTTTATTTCACTCTCAGCTCCCGGGACCCAAACATGAAACGCAAAGATGTAAATTATGGCTAAATCTCGGATTACAGGCCACTTTTGACTCAAACGAAAGCGTAGACTAAGACATTGAGCTTCTATGATTTGAAAAGTGCTAAAGTTTGTGTTATTTGGAGACCGCTCGGGGCATATATTACATGCCCCGAGAACTCGCGTTACGGATATCGCTAATCTAAAACATCTCCGGAAGTGCTCCATATGACACCAAAGTGATATGGGTGAGTAAAACAACTTGTTTTATTACCGAAATAAGGCTCAGATTGTAAAAAACGTTAATTCTCCTTTAAAGTCCAACTTGAGTAACAGAGGTTCCGACAGAGCAGTGCCCTCAGGGAGTAGTAGCCCTCAAAGTATCAGTAGTCGACATATTTCTGATTTCTTGCATGTATTGGCAGACATAACCTCACTTTGCCTGTTTTCTCTGTATTTGCTACGGTCAGGCTCTACCCATTTTCAGAGCCTTCCATGTTTGCATACACACACAGACAGGCCAGTTTAGCAGACGCACAAACGCAAACACTGAGACATGATGTACCCAGAGGAGGGGGCTGCTCTTTTAGATAAAACCCTCTTTCTTCTTTAAAAGCCAGTGTGTGTGTGTGTGTGTGTGTGTGTGTGTGTGTGTGTGTGTTGTGATACAGGAGAAGAGCTTTAAGTGGGATTTAAATTTAAACCAGTGTCAGGGAGAGTTGGATCTATAGAATTGCGCAGTGTATTCAAATGACTATATGCCATGATCAGTTATGTAAAAACAAAAAGCAAAAGCACTCCAATATGATCATTATGATTTAATTCTAATTCATATGTCCTAAGGTTCTGATACGGGTCTAGTCTAGGGCTGTGTGATATTAACCTCTCACAGTAAAATGGATTCCTGCAGTATTACTTTACAAACTCACGAAAAGCCATCTAGGTGAAAAACATGCAGAAGATAAGGGTTTTGTGTATTTGTGGACATGGAAGATGTATTTAAGACTGGATTCATGTTTGATTTTTCATCTTGTTCTGCTGTTGTGATGCTTCAGCCAATCAGCGTGATCCCACATTGATAATGTGTGAAATGAATTTAATTATACATTTTTTCTGATTCATCTTGATTTGCATTTATTTCTTTATTTTTTTTTAAGAAAATAAAAATGAGAAGTTGAAGTTAAACATTCAATATACATTTACTGAAGATAAACAACATATACTTTTATTGATTGTCAGTTAATGCAAAAGATAATCAGATTTCTTCTTCCAAAATCTGAACTCTGCTCTAGACCACATCCTTGTGCTGACAGAGCATTGGCGGTGGACCCCTCAATTAAAAACACCCAGGCTTTGATGATTAGAATCGACAATCTTAAAAAAAAAAAAAAAAGTGATTCATTGCAATGTACTGTTTTGACCTGGTTTTGTCCCAGCTCAGAAAATGCCATGTTTAAAGGAAAAGTAACGTTTTTTTTTTACAATCTGAGCCTTCTTTTGGCAATAAAACAAGTAGTTTTACTCACCCATAGCAGTTTGGTGTCATTTTGAGCAGTTTCGTAGAAGTTATGTTGTAGCGTATCCGTTAACTTGAGTGCTCGGGGCATTACTTTGCGGTCTCCAAATAACACAAACTTTAGCGCTTTTCAAATCATAGAAGCCCGATACAGGGGGTCCTCGGGTTACGACGTTGATCCGTTCTTAAGACGCGTCTTAACCCGAATTTTGTCGTAAGTCGGATTTTGACTTTGATCTTCCAACCAAAGCACCAATAACCTTTCCATCTCAATAACTAGACCACTACACTGCTTGGTTATCACTGCCGCTTTCATAGGAGCAGATCAGAGCCCACATCAGGTACTTCCGCCCACATTGGGCACGCACACGAGGCCGTCTTCTCCGCCCTACAACCACAACAAAGCGTATTCTTCCGCCGTGCGCCGCGCGCCGTTCGCGTTTGTTTATGTCGCTTACCACGCTAAACCGTGTAAGACGGAATGACGCATAATATTATTGTTATTTTTTAATGGGGGGCGCGTTCGTAACCACGAAACGTCTTAAGTCGAGACCGTCGTAACCCGAGGACCCCCTGTATCATAGTCTACGATTTCGTTTGAAGCAAAAGTGGCCTGTAATCCGAGATTTAGCCATAGTTTCGAGTAGATGAGGACGCCAGTGCACATGCGCGGAGTGTGCTCTCAGCTCCCGGGACCCAAACATGAAAGGCAAAGCTGTAAACTATGGATAAATCTCGGATTACAGACCACTTTTGCTTCAAACGAAATCGTAGACTAAGATATCGGGCTTCTATGATTTGAAAAGTGCTAAAGTTTGTGCTATTTGGAGCCCGCACGGGGCATATTACATGCTTGGGGAATATATTATATGCCCCGAGCTATGGCTAGAAGTTGCTCTAGGCTAACCGCAAATCTAAAACATCTCCATATGACACCAAAGTGCTATGGGTGAGTAAAACAACTTGTTTTATTACCGAAATAAGGCTCAAATTGTAAAAAAAACTTTTCCTTTAACTATTAAACCAAAGACTCCAGAACTATACATTTTTACGAGTCTTTATTTTTTATTTTAGTTTACTTATATGCTACAGTCCACCATATATTTCACGTATAGCATGTTTTCCCCAATCCCATTCTTCCTCCTAATCCCTTTTTAACCGCACTTGAATCCAGCTCCCCAAATATCCCCCATTCACTGTGCCCTCCCCCCACAAACACACACACACACACACACACACACACACACACACACACACACACACACACACACACACACACTCACACACACAGGCCTTCTATACATTTAGGTCACATTTTTGTTGTAATCATTTGCATTTTTTACTTGTCTTTGATCAGTGCTTATCTCTTCTCCTCTTTCCTTCAAAATTGAAATTACTGCAGAAGTCTTTGTTTTGGAGGTCTTTTTTAGCCGCCCGGGGTCATGGTAAGAGAGAAAATTAAAATGATGAGGACGCGAGGTGCGCAACACAATAAGATAAGAAGGGACTAGGGATTAAACGCTAGTACAAACTGGCGTAAAAAGATGTTATTATTCATCATTTCATCCATGATTTATTGATTTTGTTTGTGTGTTTATTTTTGTGAGAGATTTTGAGTGGATTTTGTTTGGCCAAAAAAGAAAGCAAGAGAATCCATGTCAGTGCTGGGGAGACATGATAACTCTGTTTAAACAGATCATATTACATCACTCCGAGAATTGAACCCACAACCTCTTTGCTAGTTTCTGTTTGCTGACTGATTTGACAAGAAAAAGATATTTGTAAAGCGAATCACATTGCAAATTGATAAATGGAAGTTTGCCTATTGATACTTTGCAGTGACATTATGTTGGTGGGGTTTTACATGCATCTCTAATGGTGGAATGTTTAGGAGTTACTATGGTGACACAGTGTAACAATGCACTGTCAAAAAAGTGCTAAGACTGTTAAAAGAAAAAACACAAAATATATTTAAACTAGTGCTGTCAGGCGATTAAAAAAATGTATCTAATTAATTACAGGATTTGTAATTAATTAATCTAATTAATCGCATTTTTAAAATATTTTTTTAAAAGTGGTTTATTGTGCTCTCCCACAGTGCAAAAAAGGTGTCAAACATGTGATTTATAGTGGTACAGTGAAAAGACTGCAGACTTCCCCTTTAAAGGCAAAGTAACGTTATTTTACAATCTGAGCCTTCTTTCGGTAATAAAACAAGTCGTTTGACTCACCCATATCACGTTCGTGTCATTTGGAGCTGTTTGAAGAAAGTTATGTTGTAGCGTAACCATTAGCATTTGTATTCGGGGCATTACTTTGCGGTCTCCAAATAACACAAACTTTAGCACTTTTCAAATCATAGAAGCCCGATGTCTTAATGTAAGAAATCGTTTGAAGCAAAAGTGGCCTGTAATCCGAGATTTATCCATAGTTTTCAGCTTTGCGTTTCATGTTTGGGGCCCAGGATCTGTCCGCACATGCGCACTGGCGTCCTCATCTACTCGAAACTATGGCTAAATCTCGGATTACAGGCCACTTTTGCTTCAAACGATTTCTTACATTAAGACATCGGGCTTCTATGATTTGAAAAGTGCTAAAGTTTGTGTTATTTGGACACCGCAAAGTAATGCCCCGAGCAAATGATACAGCACCATGTTAACGGATACGGGATCATTACTAGAACAGAACGGCTCAACATAAGTTCTGCGATACTGCTCCAATTGACAGAAAAATGCTATGGGTGAGTAAAACTACTTGTTTTATTGCCGAAAGAAGGCTCAGATTGTAAAAAAACTTTAATTTGCCTTTAAGTCTAAGTTTTTCACTCACTCTCTTTGTCTCCACTGTAAACATGACAAGACCCCCATTCCCCCTCCCACATTATGTAACATTCATTGGAAAGCTCATTTACACCATTCCACTAATAAATGGCGAATATTTCTGGTGCCAAAAGGTGAGCACGTACAGTAGCTTTCATGCAACGTTAATAAATAATATTGTAATGACCTGGGTTAATGGTGTGTGTGCCTTTAAGGGGTTGGCTGTTGGGCGCATGCGTGGGACAGGTGTGGGTGTGTGTGAGAGGAAAAGAGGAGAGTTACGCTGCTGCATGTGTTGGACTGTTAATGTTGAGTGAGTCCGAACTTCTGTTTAATGAAGTTCATTGGAGACTAAGAGAAGCCTGGAGTCATTACAATATACAAGGCTTCAAATATACAGAGAATACAAATAATTGCCCGTGAAAATTACTCATGGCTCACATGACCCCCGGAACCCGTGAGGAGGATTTAAACTCCCGGTGTGGATGTGTCCGGACCATCGCACCACGGGAGGAGGGAGGAGGCAGCAGCGCGGGGTGAGTAAATGATCGGGTTTAGCGTGATTTAGCGTGATGGGCAAAACTGACTAAGTCAAAACTTCTAAGTGTGCACCCTTAGTCGCGGCAGAACACGCTGGAGAGGTTATGGGAATTGAAAATGGTTCAGCAGATAGGGAAACGGGCTCGTGCGTCTTCACGTGCTCTCCCCTATTAGAAGTGCATTCGTCTCTGTGCCGACCAATGGTAGCACGGCATTTCTCATCGCGTCATCACTGTCCAGGGACAAGAGGGACCTGCTCCGTCACGTTTTTATCAATAAACTCGCCGTTCAAAGGCCCCGCACGCCAAATTTAAAATGCGCGCGCATTGAATTGCCGCTCATAATGAATTGCATTAATTTTTATAACGCGTTAATTAGCAGTGTAATTAATTAATCTAATTAACGCGTTAAACTGACAGCCCTAATTTAAACTACACATTTTCAGGAGTCTGTGATCAATATGAGCGTTCATGGTCCTGTTTAGGTGTTTTGGTGTCCAGCCATCCCTACTTACCCGGGATAGTCCCAGTTTTGAGCCCTGTGTCCCCTGTCCTAGCAGATTTATGCCAAACCATTGATTTGTCCCAGTTTTATACAAGAAATATCGCAGCTGTTCCTATTTTTCACCTATATGATAACGGCCAACAGTAAAGAGAGACATAATTTGTCATTTGTTTTGGTAAAATACAGAAAGGCTGCTTAAAAATGACAAAACACAAAGAAAATGTGACTATACTGACTCACCGAGCGCATAACAATTCCAGTTCCAGTAGTAGTAGCTCCAGCTCATTCAGTTCTTTCTGGTCAGATTGCTTAAAAATAAGGCACACATCAAAGTCTAATAAAGCCTCAGACAGAGCAGAGCCTACAGTTAGCATTGCACCCCCAAAGAATGTTGATGACGTCAGCTGCAAAGTATCAATATCAAAACCAAACAAGACTATGCAGTAGGTGGTTCATTTACAGTCATTTAATACCAGAGACTTAAATAGTGGAATGCAAAGAAAAAGGAACTCATTTGTGGTTTCTTTGGAGAGAAAATGCCCTTATGTTACAGACTGGACACTTCAATAAAAGGCATAC
Source organism: Paratrypauchen microcephalus (assembly GCA_036785185.1). Taxonomy (NCBI): domain Eukaryota; kingdom Metazoa; phylum Chordata; class Actinopteri; order Gobiiformes; family Gobiidae; genus Paratrypauchen; species Paratrypauchen microcephalus. Next base: position 921,213 of record JAVJIX010000265.1, read on the forward strand.
AGATCAATAAACGGCATATTGACGTAACCCTTGACCCTTGAGGGGAAATACTTCAGCCTTTAAAGCAATCAAAAGTCCCTCAATCAATATTAGTGTAAGAGTATGTAGCTATACTCAGTTCTAACATTCTGGTTGTTTACTACGGTGTATTTTTCTAACGCAGATCATGAACCTCCAGAGCTTATCATACTTATTACTTTACTTTACTTTATTACTTTACCATTCCTCTAGTATTGGACTAGATTTATGGAACCAAACTAGCGATGCAAATTATCGATTAATTAATTAATCTATAGTTGACTGACCTTATCGATCGATTAACGATTAACTGATAAGCGGCGTTTTTCACCTGAATTTCAGTGTTTCAATAGGGTCTTTAAGAATATAAGCTATAGTAACATAACACTGAGTCAAAAATATATCATAGTATTATTATATTGTATATTCCTCAATTAATTATTCCTTAGTAAAAAGCAGACAAATGTATTGATGCTGAATAACAAAATACATATTCTTTATTGAAAATAAATTGAGGACTGGCTCAGTTGTTGCACTTGCAGCATGGAAATCTTGAAATTAAAAGGAACAGAAGAAATTAAATAACAGAATGTTATTTAGTCTACATATTATGATGAAACCAGTGAATCCAGGCTATTTTTAGGACATTCTCAACATGTATTTTGAACTAAGGCATCAACAATATTTCTCTCCCTTAATCTGTGAAGGGTTACAGTACAAAATATACATTTCACAGGGCCCCTGGACACAGCATAAAACATTACAGGGCCTCAAACCAGAACAATCAAGAAATTATAAAAGCATGTAAGTTACATGCTTTTATAATTTCAAAAATATATGGTTCTAGGTCCAGCTCTACTGTGAGTTGTACGGCAACATCCAGAGAGGAAAGGGTTACATGATGTAACGCTATGGTCTTTCTCGCGAGTGGGTTCGCATCTCGTGTTCACATTCCAGAGTAGCGCCCTCTAGCGATTAGTTACAATTCATGCATTTGTTCGGCCAACGTCTTGATCGACAATTAATTGTAAGTCGATTAATTGTTGACATCCCTAATCCAAACCATAAACTGTATATATGAATGGACATTGCTAACTTGTTCCTAACAGGAAGTGAGCATGGGGGCGCTTCCGGCTCCATCAACTGTTTCCAATTTACTTTACATTGAAAAAGATTGGCTATCTCTCTGTAACTGCTGCAGTGAGCCTCATCATTTTGGTCTTAAAATGTGTGTATTATCCCGCTCTACATGATCCTGGAATTTTTATTTCTCTGTTTTGTGTGTAAATAAATTCCTATTCCTAATATGGACCTCGGCTCCCAATTCACTCCTATAACTGCTAGTCTTGTAAGCTTCATTTGATTGAAGCTGAACGTCCCTGAGCTAGGTCGCCTCTCCACAGATCTTACATGTAACTCCGCAGTATCACATGCTTACATGGAGATACTGTCAAACATTCTTGGCATAGAAACAACCAGGTGGTAGACCCAACACCAGAAAAGTTCCGCAGTAGTTAATGTGACATAAACAGCCAGATAAAAACAAAAAAACATTGACATCCCAAAATATTAAAAGTGCATCGTTTATCTTTTCTGGTTCAGGGTCCGTCAAATGTTTTTCTTCACGGAGATGTTATTGCTTTGTCTGGAATGTTTCACAGTATGACATTAAACCATTCATGGAGACCAAACCAGTTACAGATCTGTGGAGAGGTGAGCCCGCTCACAATGTAAGGTAGAGCTGTTTAATGGAACATTCCAGGCTGACAAACAGGTGACGGATCCCCAACCAAAAAGTTACACAGTGCAGCTTTAAAGGTCCCATGACATGGTACTTCTTGATGCTTTTATATGGCTCCTTAATGGTTCCCTAATACTGTAAATGAATCCTTCTTCAAAATCAACACTCAGTGCATGAGAAAGACACATGTACACAGTCAGAATCAGAAAGTCTGTCTCTGAACGACTCATTCTGGGCCTTGTTGCTTGAATGCAAATGAGAAGGACACAGATAGGTTAGAGGAGAGGGTGGGGGGGGGGGCAAATGCACCCCTGTTTCGCTGTCTCCCACTTCCGCGTTTTAAGCGCGGAGGAAGAAAGGAGAATAATTTCAATGAAAAAACACATTTTCACAGAAAATAAAATTAAACCACTGCTGTTTCAGAGGTCCAGAGGGTCGGGTAAAGGACTTCCGAGCCTAGAAACACTCGCACGTGCCTCCAGGCAAATAAAAAAACGCATTTCGCATTGCGTAGCTCCTTCGCGGTCCAAACTCTCTGGCCGTGATTTCCAGAGACAAGGGTGGACATCCAGACGGTGGTGGAACTGCATTTGCATTTCTTTTTTCGATGTGACGTAACATAGTTGCCTTGTTCAGAATCGCCCGTTTGAGCTGTGTTTTTTTCTAATGCAGAAAAGGATCGCAAATGCTCAGTTTAGACATTTCACAACTTTTCGCCATGGGAAGGGGGGGGTCTAAACAGGGTAGGGGAGCTCACATTAACGTTCAAAAACCTCAGAAAGTGAAAATTTCATGCCATGGGACCTTTAAGAATGGCATCAAAATATGAGTGGCAAAAATGTACTTGACATAGACCTGCAGACAGTACAACGTGATGTGCATGTGGAGAGAGAGATTGGAGATGACGGAAGCAGGAAAAGATGCAAAGCCCTGGGCGAATTTAGCTTTCTGAGGATTGCTTCAAGTCTTATTTTGGGATTAAGGATTTTGGAGCGGGCCATTTACGGTCACTGCTGCTCCCAAGAAATGAAATTGTTTTTTACCTTGCGATTGGCCGCAACTGTCCCAGCTAAATCTTTCTAACAGGATCAGTTAATAGTGTCTTGAAGAAGTACGGCGTTTTAAATGTTTATACAGCAGTCCAAGGTTATTCCTCACTTATCTTACTGTCTATCCTAATTATTCATTGTGATAAGTTTATGTGCACTTTTCACACCTTCCAGAGACCAGAGTTGGGTTTTCTTGTGATAGATAAAGCTAACAAAACTTGCATTCTACATCTACAAACTCAAAATGTTCTGTTCGCCCTTGTAGTGGGAGTTTTTAACAGCTTCCATTTACGTTTACATGTTAAATCTTTATACAGTGGTCCAAAATCTATTCCTTTTCACAACTCTCAGAAACCAGAGCTGTGTGTTTGTCGTGATGATAACGCTAACAAAAACTAGCCTGCAAATGTGCACTTCCAGATAATAGGACCATAAAACAGTTTATAACTATGTGGACAGCATGCAGAGAATTTATTTTGATCTCAAGAGCTGCTTATACAAGACAAATTTTGCTCAAACATGGGAACAAAGTTTGGGTTCAGGGCCTTGATGCAGTTTGAGATTAGTGAAACTGGGACATAGTGTGAGGAATTAGAGAGAGCAAAGCAGAGGAGGAGAAAATTGGGTAAAGGACGCAGCAGAAGAGGGCTGATGTAAGGAGCTACCAGGGAATCCGCAGTGAATTTTTAACACTGTTTAGATTCACTCTCAGCTCTGTAAGTGCCTTCAGGTCATTGGTGACAGAATATCTCAAGAGTGATTTGTTTGTGTACAAAGATGGAAAAGGCAGTATATTGGTGCACAGTAAATATAAACATGCATCTCTAGGGTACTTCAGTCATGTTAGTTTACATCATTGCTTGGATAAGGGAGGGCAGTTGACTGAAAATTCCTCGCAAAACATTTGAAATTTTGAGGTGAGATCACGCTGGGAGTGTTCTCACTATATGTGTATTGGCAGAATGTTCACCAGTTACCATGGAGAAGCAATGCACACATTCGCAAACACTGTCGAATAAGTTTTAAAGATCCCATGACATGGTACTTCTTGATGTTTTTATATGGCGCCTTAAAGCCCCAGTGTGTAGGATTCGTGGCGCATAGGTGGATGGTGCTATTGCACTTTCTGTTTTAGCTACGGCAGACCTCGAGGGTCACCCGGGCGCGCCGTAACACGGACAGCTCTCGTTCCCGCGCATGAGCCACGCGCCGCTACTGTATAAATAATCATGTACCATGACACTCTACACATCAAATGAAACCTTACAGTCTCCTCTTTTTGACTATGCAATTCATTTCCCTGCACAATAATCACTCCCCGAGCACATGGGGCTTTTATACGGAAAAGCACAAAACGAGGTTAGCTTACCTTAGAATGCTTTGCACAGGTCAAACTCTGTATTTCACCATAAACTTGCTCTCAATTTGTCCGTAAGGATCCAGCGAATAAAACCCAGTAAAACAATTTAGTCCAAAACACGTGTTAGATCCATTACGACGTCTGATCCGGCAGCATGCTTGTGTTGTTTACCCAAAACCACGAGCCTTGCCGAAGGCGAAGGCGGAGCCCAAATGTCCTTCTGCGGCTCTCGTATTCAAAATGGCTGCCTCTGCATGGGGAAGATCCCCCTTTTATGTGACTATATCTAAGTCCAAAAGAATACTTTGATTTCATGATGGAAGTGAAAAGGCTTGGAAAACAATGTATTTTTGAATGGGTATCTTCAATTTCAGTAAAAATCTTACACATTGTCCCTTTAATGGTTCCCTAATACTGTAAATGAATCCTTCTTCAAAATCAGCACTCAGTGCATGAGAAAGCCTCGTGAACACGGTCAGAGTCAAAAATATCTCTCTCAAACACCTTATTCTTGGCGTTGTTGCTTGAATGCAAATGAGGAGGACAGAGACAGGCCAGTGCAGCAAGTGGGGGTGTGGCCAAACTCTCCGCTCTTTCCTCTTTAGCGGTGCGTTGTGCGCTGGCCCCACTTTATGCATGGAGGAAGATATGAGATGATTTCCGTTGAAAAATACAGGGTAGGGGAGCTCACATTAATGTTCAAAAACCTCAGAAAGTGAAAACTTCATGCCATGGGACCTTTAAGATTGTCTGAAAAAAACACAAAATGGATTTAAAAAGCACTTTTTGAGGAGCCTGAGATCAATACGAGCGTTCATGGTCCTGTTTAGGTGTTTGATTTTCAACAAAAAAGGTGGGAGTGACTCTGTTGGCTCACCCTAAGGCAGCTTATTCTCCATTATACTGTATAGCAAACAGAAAGAAGTGAAGAAGCTGCTTGGATGAAAGTCAAAACATCTTCACTTCAAAACTTTTGTCCGGTTGACAGAATTGAACTTTTCATTTGCTGTGGATCATAGACTGAGCGATTACACAAACCACTTTCTATTAACAAATTTTGACCATTGTGAATCCTACAAAAAGATTTGAAACCAAATACATACAAATATTTCATTAATGATTTGCCTGTTTATTCATTCATTTTCATTTTGTTTACCTACAGGTTCGGAATGGTCCCACCCCAAAATGGCATCCCCCAAACACAAAGCCAAGAAGAAACCACCCAAAGACAGCATGACCCTCCTGCCATGCTTTTATTTTGTAGAGGTATGGTTTTATTTTGAAGTGTACGCCTGCCTAATGACTCATGTCGAACGTTACGCTATTTCATCATCTGAAAACACAAATACTTTAGCCACTCTGGTGATATATGGTAATTTATAGTAATATTATAGTTAGTGATTACAATTTCATGCATATAAACAACACAATTAGGGGGTTATGGATTGTTAAGTAAATCGAATTCCTTAATAGCAGTTTTAATCTTGTTGCTTTGATCCTCATATGTCCTCTAAATGTCTGCCTGTCTTTACTAAATCAGGATTATTCAAGAGCGCATAAGTGAATAAATGCCAAGGAACTTCGATGTTATACTGATGAACATTCCAGGCAAAGCAGTAACTTCTTCCTGGAGACAAGCAGGTGGCAATCCCTCCACCAAAAAAGTTACATAGACCTGTATTAAAGGTCTTATATTACGCAAAATTTACTCTTGTGATCTTCAGCCATGTTATAGCACTCTTAATTCCTCAAAAACATACCCAGAGTTGTTTTGTTCATTCAAGTTTGAGCAACTCTTTATTATTAGTCTGTCAAAATGTCAAAAGCTTAAATTGATGTAGCTTTAAATTCCACCTTGTGATGCTATGTAGTGTTAGTCTTCAAGTTAACAGCTATCGTTTACCTTTAGTTCAGTAGAGATTCCTGGACTGAAACGATCCAAATGATTCTAGTGAAGTGTATGGAGTTTAAAAACACCATCGAACAATTCCTGTATTATCACATGACACCTCAAGGTGGAACAGTGTTTTCTGTTTGAGAGAAGAACTCTTCACTTAAATATGTAGGGTTTGTGTGTTAAACGTGTGAATGAAACAAAACACAACTTCAGGTCTGTTTGAAGATGAGGAAATAACATTATAATATAGATCTAAAAAAAATACCTTAAAGCCCCAGTGTGTAGGATTCGTGGTGCATAGGTGGATGGTGCTATTGCACTTTCTGTTTTAGCTACAGCAGACCTCGAGGGACCCGTGCATGAGCCGCGCGCCGCTACTGTATAAATAAAACGTGGTCCCGTTGTTTTTTTTTTTTCTTTTCTCATGAAAACACACATTCCCGATCATGTACCATGACACTCTACACATCAAATGAAACCTTACAGTCTCCTCTTTTTGACTATGCAATTCATTTCCCTGCAAAACAATCACTCCCCGAGCACATGGGGCTTTTATACGGAAAAGCACAAAACGAGGTTAGCTTACCTTAGAATGCTTTGCACAGGTCAAACTCTGTATTTCACCATAAACTTGCTCTCAGTTTGTCCGTAAGGATCCAGCGAATAAAATCCAGTAAAACAATTTAGTCCAAAACACATGTTAGATCCATTACGATGTCTGATCCGGCAGCATGCTTGTGTTGTTTACCCAAAACCACGAGCCTTGCCGAAGGCGAAGGCGGAGCCCAAATGTCCTTCTGCGGCTCTCGTATTCAAAATGGCTGCCTCTGCATGGGGAAGATCCCCCTTTTATGTGACTATATCTAAGTCCAAAAGAATACTTTGATTTCATGATGGAAGTGAAAAGGCTTGGAAAACAATGTATTTTTGAATGGGTATCTTCAATTTCAGTAATTAACGGGTAAAAATCTTACACACTGTCCCTTTAATATGGGCCCTTTAAACTGGCATATTTTTCATAGTATTATTTTTTATGGTTTAACACTTCAATAACCTTTCTTAACATTTTAGTGATTTAGAGATTGTATAAGTAATATACAATAAGATAAGATACGTGTAAAATATTTTCTAAGGATTTTTTTTTCTCTTCAGCTTCCCATTGTGCTGTCCTCCCTGGTGTCCCTGTACTTCCTGGAGCTGACAGATGTGTTGTCCCCGGCGATGGTGGGCTTCCGTTGCTATGACCGCGACCTCTCCATGCCCTACATGGAGGCGGGTGACGAGCTCATACCTCTACTCATGCTCCTGAGCTTGGCCTTCGCTGGACCGGCCGCTTCAGTAAGTTATAAATACACCACAAATAAGAGAGTGTAGTGTGTGTGTAGTGTAGTATATGAGCGCTTGAACTTTGAAAATTATAAATGTCAACAATAGTAGGACTGAAGGAGAGTACAAGAGGTTTGGAACCCTCCATACATGGCAAATGGATCTCTGGTAGAACTGCAACAAGTGAATCGATTAATCACAATCAATTATTGATATAATTTTCAACTAATTTAGTAATCAAACAATCAGTAACACACTCAAAACATGCCAGGAGCAGACACAATGATTTTTATTACATTACATTGCCTGGTTTACACCAGACCATGTCACAAGTGATATATGGTGTGGGAGCCACCTACTAAATATCTCGTAGTGGAGGTGTGGTTTACGATCGCCAATGGCCGTTTATTGGGCGTTACAAATGTCTATCATTTGGCGTATACGTAGCCCATAGCCAATCATGTCAGTTGTCAGTTCAAACTACAAGTTTCTGTTTGTCACGTAGTACACGTCACCGTCTTTCCACCCCTCCCCGCTCTCTGATTGGCTCCCAAAATCAGTTGCCATAGTTGCCAGGCTGTCTTTCAGATCAGAACGAATGAAAGCAGCCTGGGTTTTCCCAAGTTAGTAATTACATGGAGGTGGCATGAGAAACTGGTACATTTTGTGTTTGAAATTGTCAAACCTGTACAATGTTTTTGAAATGGAGATGATTTGACTGCTATCCCAAAGTCATTTTCTATCCGTTTTTAAATGTACTCCGAATCAGAATTGCCTCAAGTGGCTTCACTTTAGCTTTATGTGGGTAAAATTTTGTGAAAATCTCACATTCAGAGGCCTTTCCCGTTCAAAACAATGAATCAATGAATCAAAAGCATAATTGCTATTTAATTGATTACCAAAATAAGGGTTAGGTGCAACTCTAATCTCTGGCCTAGTTCAATTTGAAAATTCCTAAAATGCATAAATATGTAACTTTGATTCGTGGACAGTCAAATCATGGGTCATGCTCTTGCTTGTGTTGTTACATTATTTTGGTGCGCTGTTAAACGAGAACGTAAAACTGCCAAAGTTTCAGTCTGTTTATTTTTGCTGCTGAGAGCAAATTGCTTATGATTAACACATTTCTGAAATTCAGATGAGTATTTGCTTATGTATGTTGCAGTTTTGACGAATTACAGAAAAAGTTTTAGAGCTAAAACTAAATGACTACACTCCCCTGAATATCTCTCCCAGTTAAGCTGACGATGATGGAGGGGAGAGAGAGTGCATCTAAATGAGTGATGTGATTGGTTGACATTGAGAGCCAAAAAGAAATAGATGTGACTAGTTGAACGTTAGTAAGTACAACTAAATACTTCAGATGGAGATGGACTGCGTTGTCGGGAGATGAGCTGTGGTTGGCTGGCGAGGTGGCTGAGGTGTGGTCCAGCTCCTGAATCTTTAATCATATTAACTCCACATTTGTTTCATTACTTTTTTTATAGAATTGTTTGCAGACTAAGCCAAAACACAGAATGCTGGAAGCGTTGCTGTTGTATCATTTTGAGTGGAGGTTTACTGGAACAAAAACCACAGTCTTTACTGTTCAATGACTCATGTCTGCTCAGCTCATGAGGATCCTGTGGGAGATGCATAAGCTACTACATTACAGTACAAACATATTTTTTAATTGTGAGCAGGGAAGAAATTCTATTTTCTTGTAAAAGTAATCAGTTATTGAGATATTATTGAGAAACATTTTAATATGGCAGCTACACTAGAATTAGATGAAACCTATAATGACCCATAAAGGATTCAAGATTGTTTATTTGTCATATGCAGAATCAACACAGGGTCAACAATGCAATGAAATGCTTAGGATCAGAGGAACCATTGACTCGCTAAGATAGTCAGAAGTACTAATAACATGCAATAATAGTATTCATTCATTCATTTTCTTCCGCTTTTCCATTTTCTGGAAGACCAATTTTACAGCTGAATGGAAGGGACGTTGCGGGCAAAGGCGGGTGCACTGACGTCACCATCTTTGAACAAATCAGAATCGCGGAGTCTGTTGTTAACCGGGGGAGCGAGGGTGGAGCGAGGGTGTCCAAATGGTATCTCGCTGTATAGGAAATACAGAGAGATATAATTTGGCTGGCCAGGTAAATAATGACCTATAAAGGATTCAAGATTCAAGATTGTTTATTTGTCATATGCAGAATCAACACAAGATCAACAATGCAATGAAATGCTTAGGATCAGAGGAACCGTTGACTCGCTAAGATAGTCAGAAGTACTAATAACATGCAATAATAGTACATTATAAAAAAAAGTGTTGCAAAAGTGCAGGGGAAGAAGTAAACAATATAATAAAATATGCAATAAAATGTAATAAAAATACAAGGTACAATATACAAAGGTGCAGGTAGGATTAAATCAAAGATCAAATAAGGTGTAAGTAGAGTATTTCACAGATTGCACATACTGTAATATGGTGTGGTATAAGTGTTGCATGTGGATTTTGTATTGCACATAGTATGGTCTAAATAGGTTATTGCACAGATTATTGCACAGATAACAGTAGTTTACAGTGAGGTAGTGACAAACATTATACATTCATACAGAGCAGCAGCAGTCAGACCCTCCAGGAATTTGCGATGTTGCGATTTGCAACTTCAACGCAACTTCAGCCAATCCCCGCAAATTCAGGGCGGTGTTGCAATTTTGACCAATCACCGCAACTTTCCCGCAATTTTTACTAATTTTGACCAATCATCGACGATGTATTGAACGCCGACCAACTTCCTTCTGTGTAGGAGACATAACTGAGATGAGGTGCACGGTGCGTTTGTGTGTGTGTGTGCGGCAGAGGCTTTGGTTCACGTGAGTGTGGGTGTGTGCACGTACGGAAGTGTGTGCGTGTAAAAGCGCGCGCTCACCTGTCACACAGAGGAGAGAGTCAGGGTTGGGGTGTAGCCGTATTTTTTGTTGACCGCAAACCATTCATTCATCTTTCACGTTAATCTGTTCATCCTGCTGGTTTTCATGAGTTCCATTTCATACTGCTGGGCTGTCATAGCTGTGTGCGCTCTTTTTGTAATAAATGCACAAAACATATCTGGATCTCAGCGTATCTGTCACCACAGCCTCCTCTTTGCGCGTCACAAATCTGCGAGCCATAGGACCCAACATCATATTCTCGGCGGCTAAAAGGTTTGAGTTTGGAAGCCGCAACATTCTGCTTTACTTCCGTGTGACAAAACAAAACTGCGGCCGTGTCCCAGTTCCCAGAGCGCACAGCTCGGAGCGCGGCCCGAAGGGGGCTCAGACTGCAGTCAAGGAGGTGCACACTTGCTCAGCCCAGACTGCAGTCCGCGGACCGCTTAACGACTGCAGTGTTCGGACCGCGTGTTAACTGCGCATGGGACAAAAAAGAAGTGGGACAGCAGTCGTCGCGCCGGTGTTCTGTCGAAATGTGTGACGCACATGCTCTTCGGGCTACGCTCCGAGCCGCGCACTCTGGGAATTGGGACACGGCTTCTAATGGCAAAGAAACATGTCTGCGGCGCCATTTGCCCACAAAAATAACAGCAAAAGACCGCGCAAAACAGTTCCCCTCCTAGTAGTAATTTATTTTCGATATTGGTAAGGTTGTTTTAGGACCATATGTGTGATCTCTGTGTCTTTGTATTATTCTTTGTCAGTAATAACTCAGTATTCAAAATATTATTCAATTTCAATTACAAAAAGCGAAAATCGCAACTATTTATCGCAACTTTCACTTCCTCCCGCAACAAAATCGCAACAAAAACCTTAAAAGCACCGCAACTTTCATCGCAACTTTTTGGAAAAGCTCCCGCAAATTCAGGCATTTTAGCCCGAAACAATCACAAAAAATGCCCGTGAAATCCTGGGGGGTCTGAGCAGTAAACATCACTAGCTATGTTTACACGCACACCAATGTGATCATTATCTGATTTCTGGAGTTAACAGATTACTGAAATGTCATGTAAACAGTGGTATTTGATGAGAGCATTCTGATTTTAGTCTGACTGCTCACAAAAGTGCAGGTTTTGACAATTAAAAAAAAAAATACAATAGGATTGTCTTTGTCTTCCAAATACAAAATTACTCTAAAAATCCACTGATTGCTTTTGATGATCAGATTTCTTTTGTGCATGCAAACACACACCAAAAATTATGTCATTACTGAGTTATCTGATTCATGAAAGGTACATAATAAGTTTACATAAGTTTACATAATGACAGGGATGAAAATACTCCTTGTGAAAATTCATTGTTTTGACAATTTTTATTGAATACATACATGATTTTGAATAACAAGTATGATTCCAAGTAGGATATCATATAAGCCTCCCCAACTGCTACTTTTCTATACATTTGTTTGCATTCTTTAAAGCACAATGAGACAGAAGGTCCAATTTGACATGCCAAAGCAAATCTCTGTCTACAATCGATGGACACGCTGATAATTACTCACCTGACACTGCAATAAACAGCAGAGGTCCCAGAATCAATGCATACATTCACTCACACACCGGACTATCCATCAGAGCCATAGAAACGTACAGGCGCTCCAGCTCTCATCTATCACACGCATTCAAAGTGATGAGGGCATGGCAGCTCCTCGCCCCGAGACAGCTCTGTCTCGCTGTGCATCAACCACCACCTCTGACCTTAATGTTGTTTGTTGTTTCTTGTCAATATTGTAAAAAGTACAGATTATCAAAAAAAAAAACTTAACTGTATTTTTTATATTTTTGTATTTTTATGTACATTTTATTATTGTATTCTATTTTATTGCATGCTTTCATTACCTTTTACACATTGTTGTAAGAAGTCCATCGCCTGCATATCTGCTGATGTTGCCTTGAATGTTACACAATATGGTCTTTAACTTTTTTTTTTCAATTACAGCAAGCATTTTTTTCTGTGTATGGAGGGTGGTGGGCTTGCCTTTCCATAGATCTGACTGTTAACTTAAAGGAGAATTAACGTTTTTTACAATCTGAGCCTTATTTCGGTTGTTTTACTCACCCATAGCACTTTGGTGCCATATGGAGCACTTCCAGAGATGTTTTAGATTAGCGATTAGCAATTAGCGTTCTCGGGGCGTAGAACATGTAAATGTATATGCCCCGAGCGGTCTCCGAATAACACAAACTTTATCACTTTTCAAATCATAGAAGCTCAATGTCTTAGTCTACACTTTAGTTTGAGTCAAAAGTGGCCTGTAATCCGAGATTTATCCATAATTTACATCTTTGCGTTTCATGTTTGGGTCCCGAGAGCTGAGAGCGAAATAAACTGTGACTCCACACATGCACACTGGCCTCCTCATCTACTCGAAACTATGGATAAATCTCGGATTACAGGCCACTTTTGACCAAACGAAGGCGTAGACTAAGACATTGAGCTTCTATGATTTGAAAAGTGCTAAAGTTTGTTTTATTTGGAGACCGCTCGGGGCATATATTATATGCTCTATGCCCCGAGAACGCTAATCGCTAATCTAATCAGGGCTCTCAAGTCTCACGCATTCACTCGCAATTCGACGTGTTCACACGCTCACACGCCACACATGGCATTTCTCACGCTGATTTTTTTTTTTTTTTGTGCCCAGAAAATCGGTCTCAGTTTATGCAGGCACCGCGCGTTTTCAGCGAAAAAAACTCTCCCCCTCCTCCCCATCCCGCTCCCCGGAAAAAAATCAGCCAATCAGAAAATAGATAGTTCTGTTGTTGGGCAGACTGTAGAGTGTAGTTTCAGCTGCTAAGCGCACACTGCGGTGATGATAAAACAAACTGAGAACCATCAGGTAATAACTTCATTTATATAACTCTCATTAGTTGCTTTGTAGTTTAAGTTTGCTCTTTAGACAAACATTTACAGCAGGGCTCTCAAGTCTCACACATTGAGAGAGACAATTCGACGCGTTCACACGCTCACACGGCATTTCTCAGGCAATTCAAGGCTTGAATGGTTTATATGGTCTAATAGTTGGTGTCTGTGTGCACAGATCATGATCGGGGAGGGGGTCATGTACTGTATGCAGTCGAGACTCAAGTCCTGCCCCAAGTCTGAAAGCAGCATCAACGCTGGAGGCTGCAGCTTCAACTCATTTCTGAGGAGAACCGTGCGATTTGTAGGTGAGTGCTTCAGTTTGTGTCAGTGTGGTAAAAAGTTTCATTCAGCTACAATTTTATGTCATGCTTGAAATGTTGCTACAGAAAGTTCCAATCAAAAATATCCAGGGAATGCAAACAGTATTGTGGAAAATTCAACACAACATATATATATATTTTAGGATAGCTTTTAATTTTAAAATACTGTTTAAATATTGTTGTATTAAAATATAATTCTTATTCTTATTTATCAAAACATACCCGGAGTTGTGTTTTCATTCACACATGTTTGAGTAACCTAAGTCTGTCTAACCTCTCCAAAGCTCAAAATGCTCTTTTCCACCTTGTGATGTCACCTTTTACATTTTAGTTTACTACAGATTGGCAATTCCAGGGATCTGAAATGATCCAAATTATTCTAGTGAAGGTGTATGGAGTTTAAAACACAATGGAGCCCTCCCTGTATTAGCACATGACATCACAAGGTGGAACTGATTTTTTTTTTGAGAAGAAGTCATCTTAAATATGCAGGATTTGTGTGTTAAACATGTGTGAATGAAACAAAACTCTGGGTATGTTTGTGATGAGGAAACAGCATTATAACAAAGATCAGATAATAGCGTAATATGGGCCCTTTAATTAAGAGGAAATGATGAGGGAAAACAGCAATATAGCTTCTCTTACTATCACTGGGTTAAGCATGTGAACTGGAATTTCCCCACTGTGGGACTAATAAAGGCATAGCTTTCTTTCTTTCTTTCTTTAACCAATTACCGAAATATGTAATTCTTCAACTTTATTCACTGTCTGCGAGGTGATGTCATCTCACACCACTCATCTGTTACACTGAGGCTTAACTCATTTGCTACACAGGTCTCTGGGGTGCTAAATGAGCTAATCCAGTGTGTTATGAAAGTGTAACAGTATGACAGACAACCATTTATGTGAAATATCTGCAGGCAGACTAGCTTTGAAGTGAAAAACATAATTAATTCACCTTGCTGAGATTTTTTTAAAGGTTTCATATCTTGGCGAGGTTGGAGTGAACTCAAGATCCTAGTGCAGGTGCTCAGAATTAACCGTCTCAAAGACGCCACCAGAGGATTTCAACTCATTTACTGCCACAGCTCCTCATTTTCCCATCATGCTTTCTGTGTGTCCCTCAGGTGTGCATGTGTTCGGTCTCCTGGCGACGGCCCTGGTGACAGATGTCATCCAGTTGGCGACCGGATACCACGCCCCCTTCTTCCTCACCGTGTGTCAGCCCAATTACACGGCTCCAGGCGTGTCATGTGACAACAACGCCTACGTGACACAGGACATCTGCATGGGCAAGGACCTGTATGCCATCATGTCCGCCAGGTGAGGTGGGGAAGTTAAAACTGCCATGTCAAAAAGTCTAAAAGGTTTTAAAAGGGATGTACAGTGGACTTTATAGCTTTTGTAGAAGTGGGCCCTCCATGTGCTTGTTTCACATTGTAGAATTAAACATTTGTATCTCTATGAAAACAAGCAGGTCTATGGAGAGGTGTCCCTGCTCACAATAAGAATTCATGAGAAGAATACCTTTTTGAGCATTAAAACACTTACAAGTGAATTCATACAAGATGAATAGGGTCACTGTGATTGTGTGAAATATTCTCAGCAAAGCAATATCATCTCCATGGACACAATCAGATGGTGGACCCTTAAAAAGTACATAGTACATCTTTAAAATGTGACCATATGGTGCTTTTTAAAGTAACGATAAAATGGTTTGATTTTGGAGTTTATGGATAGTTCCGTTCAGTTTAGTAGCTTGCTTTAATTATTGATTTGTATAAATACAATTGTAAAACAAATACTTGGTTTAGGTATCTGTTGCCCTCTGCTGTAACAATGAGGAAGACAAATGTTTAAATCACTAATTAGCAGCACAGCTAGTAGCAACATGACATTAACAGACACATGCTTTAAATTGTTATTGCTATTTGTTTCAGTTATAAGTTATATTACCTTTCTTTACGTTGTTTTTCTGTTAAATGTAATGATACTGTAATACTGAAGCGGGCAACAGCAGAAAAACAAATGAGGCATATGACGAGCAGAGTGCACTGGGATCCCATGTTAATAGAGTGGATACACAGATAATCCTGTCTGAATGAATAGACACTGGAGGCTCGAGTCCTCATTGGATTCATTGCCCATAATCTACAGGTCTTAAAGAAACTACAACAGCTGGCCCATTAAAATGTATTAGTGCAATTAACATATATACCTCTCTTAATTGCAATCACTTAAAGGTCTTATGTTACACAAAATGTACTCTTGTGAGCTTTAACCTCATCAAAAACATACCTGGAGTTGTGCTTTGTTTCATTCACACATTTGAGTAATCCTTTATTATTAGTCTGTCTACATCTCCAAAGCTTAAAGGTCTCATGGCATGAAATTTTCACTTTCTGAGGTTTTTGAACGTTAATGTGAGCTCCCCTACCCTGTTTAGGCCCTTCCCCCATGGTTAAAAGTTGCGAAATGTCTAAACTGAGCATTTGCGATCCTTTTCTGCGTTAGAAAAAATCGGAGCTCAAACGGGCGATTTTGAACAAGGCACCTTATTGACGTCAGATCGAAAAAAGAAATGCAAATGCAGTTCCACCCCCGTCTGTCTGTATTAGAGGTAAGATCGGGCCTAAAAAATCCAGCCCGACCCGACTCGGCCCGCAGGTATTAAAGCCCGGCCCGGCCCGAGCCCGACCAATTAACTTGATTTGCAGGCCCGAGCCCGAAGCAAACCCGAAATTTCATATTTTATTTGTGAGGGGCGTTTTTTTGAAACAAATGATAATATAGATGTTTGACGATCATCAATTTTGCTAGTACAGCTGTTTAAATGCCTGCTCAGCGTCGAATGTTCCCCCTAATGTTTTATGTGTCTGAGCAAACACACTAACTCCCTGAGCGCTCCTTGGAACCCTGTGCGCGACATCCAACATGCCCCCCCGCTACACACGGAAAGAGCTGCGCGTGTTCGCGGCTTGCGCGTGCTCGTGGCTTACACCGGTAGAAGTTTAATACGAGACACATACTTTTGTTTCTGAATACTGGACGATTCCCCCGTATTCAGATGACCCCGCGGCTGAAAAAAAAGCGGAACTCTTTCATCCCTGCGCTGCATAGGTTTTCTTGTGCGCTGAGAATGTGTGAGCAGTGCGCAACTGCACAGGCGCGCAGAGGGAACGTCGAGGTGCCGGTCTTTTTGCTCTCGTATGAAAGCAAAGCGCCACATTGACTACATTCAGCGAAGCCAACGCAAGTTTCTGTAGCATTTTCAACAATCAATTTGAAGCTTTTCCACACCTCACTCTTACCGGTGCGTGTTTGTCTTTTCAGTTCTCCTGTCTTTAGTTTATCCTTAACTTCTTGCTCCTCCATATTGGGGATACCAGGTCAAAATAGATGCGGACTTGCGGAGGGGAAGATTATTAAGAGCGGCTCCTGTTTAATAGTTAAATAGCAATTACCTTACAGCGCCTTCTCTGTTTTATCCAAATTATTTATTTTAAAACAAGTATTCCTTAGTTTAGTGTCCACACATCGTTTTAGTATACATTTTTATAAACATATATTTATTTTTTTTAAAAGTCAGCGAGAGAGAAGCCCGGCCCGAGCCCGAGCCCGACCCGAAGCAATGATTGACATTTTAGGCCCGAACCCGACCCGAATTTCGGTCAGGTCGGGCTCGGGCTTAAGATCTTACCTCTAGTCTGTACTCAGCGTCTCTGTAAATCACGCCCAGAGAGTTTGGACTGTGAATGCGCTAGGCAATGCCAAATGCGTTTTTTTATTTGCCTGGAGGCACGTCCGAGTGTTTCTAGGCTCGGAAGTCCTTTATCTGAGCCTCTGGACCTTTGAACAGCAGTGGTTTAATTTTATTTTCTGTGGAAATGTGTTTATTTTTCAATGGAACGCTTCAAATCTCTCCCCCCGTGCAAAAACACGGAAATGGATCAGAGAGCGCACAGCTGAGAGCTGAGAGCGGAGAGTTTGGCCACGCCCCCACCCTCTACTATAGGCCATCTCTTTTCTCCTCATTTGCATTCAAGCAACAACGCCCATTATGGAGTGTTCAGAGAGAGAAAAAATACTCTTTCTCATCTTATCTCTGTTTCTCATGCACTGAGTGTTGATTTTGAAGAAGGATTCATTTACAGTATTAGGGAACCATTAAGGAGCCATATAAAAGCATCAAGAAGTACCATGTCATGGGATCTTTAATGTTATATTTAGTTTAGCAGAGATAGGCAGTTTTAGAGCTGAAATCACCCAAACGATTTTAGTGTATGGAGTTTAAAAACACAGTGGAGTGTTTTCTGTTTGAGAGAGTAACTCAGGGCTTGTGTGTTAAACATGTGGATAAAGCAAAACACAACTCCAGGTATGGTTTTGATGAGGAAACAACACTATTATAGATATAGACCCATGAACCCTCTAATAGAAGGTAAATGTGTGACACTTTACAATCCGATCTGTTTTTTTCTGCATGTTTTAATGAAGTCTTAATCTTGGCAAAAATATTTATAATTTCTTGTTATCTATCTTATTTAACTGTAAACATATTCCCCTTTCTCTGCCCTCAGGAAAACCTTCCCTTCCCAGCATGCAACACTCTCGGGCTTTGCTGCTGTCTACATCTCCGTAAGCAATCCTTATTTAATACTTTTCAGCATCTGTGTCTTAAAAAAGCTGCTATGGTTATGCTTTACTTGGGGCTCACCATTAAAATATATTTGGACAGATGGTTGGACCGATGTGAATCTGGTAAATAAAATATGACAAAGAACGGAGAGAGGCGGGAGTGACGGATTTCTCTCTCTTTCTTCACTGTAGAATCAGCAGTTATAGGAGATCCTTCTTTAGAGCTCCATTCTGTCTGTACCCTATTCACTGTATCTATCTAAAGGGTTGAAGAGTGTAGAGACATTCAGCAAATCATCATAGCCAAGATCTATCATGTCTGACCTTTTTATTTCTTTCATAAAATACACACACACAAAAACAATTAAAAACAAACAAACAATAATATAGTTATAGAGTATAGAATGAATTAAAAGGAACATAGAGAAGTTGTCATCTGCCCCTTTGTGCAAATCCCTATGTATTTCACAATAAAGTTATGTTAAAGGTTCTATATTACACAAAACTGACTCTTGTGAGCTTTAAAGCCCCAGTGTGTAGGATTCGTGGCGCATAGGTGGATGGTCACCCGGGTCACCCGGGCGCGCGTACGAGCCGCGCACCGCTACGGTATAAATAAAACGCGGTCCCGTTTTTTTTTTTTTTCTTTTCTCATGAAAACACACATTCCCGATCATGTACCATGACACTCTACACATCAAATGAAACCTTACAGTCTCCTCTTTTTGACTATGCAATTCATTTCCCTGCACAACAATCACTCCCCGAGCACATGGGGCTTTTATACGGAAAAGCACAAAACGAGGTTAGCTTACCTTAGAATGCTTTGCACAGGTCAAACTCTGTATTTCACCATAAACTTGCTCTCAATTTGTCCGTAAGGATCCAGCGAATAAAATCCAGTAAAACAATTTAGTCCAAAACACGTGTTAGATCCATTACGACGTCTGATCCGGCAGCATGCTTGTGTTGTTTACCCAAAACCACGAGCCTTGCCGAAGGCGAAGGCGGAGCCCAAATGTCCTTCTGCGGCTCTCGTATTCAAAATGGCTGCCTCTGCATGGGGAAGATCCCCCTTTTATGTGACTATATCTAAGTCCAAAAGAATACTTTGATTTCATGATGGAAGTGAAAAGGCTTGGAAAACAATGTATTTTTGAATGGGTATCTTTTGGACTTAGATATAGTCACATAAAAGGGGGATCTTCCCCATATAGAGGCAGCCATTTTGAATACGAGAGCCGCAGAAGGACATTTGGGCTCCGCCTTCGCCTTCGGCAAGGCTCGTGGTAGCACCGGAGGCAAAGCAGCAGGCGGCTCCGGCGCGCTGCGCAAGAGAGAAGGAGAGAAGGAGAGAGGTGCGGGTGGGGTGGGGGGA
Organism: Paratrypauchen microcephalus; assembly: GCA_036785185.1. Classification (NCBI taxonomy): domain Eukaryota; kingdom Metazoa; phylum Chordata; class Actinopteri; order Gobiiformes; family Gobiidae; genus Paratrypauchen; species Paratrypauchen microcephalus. The sequence continues at coordinate 940,790 of JAVJIX010000265.1, forward strand.
GGCTCGTGGTTTTGGAAAAAACAACAAGCATGCTGCTGTATCACACGTCGTATTGGATCTAACACATGTTTTGGACTAAATTGTTTTACTGGATTTTATTCGCTGGATCCTTACGGACCTATTGATACCAAGCTTGTGGTGAAATACAGAGTTTGACCTGTGCAGAGCCTTCAAAGGTAAGCTAAGTAACACACCTCCTTTTGTGCTTTTCGTAAAAAGTTGTGCTGGGAAATGAATTGCATAGTCAAAAAGAGGAGACTGTAAGGTTTCATTTGATATGTAGATTATCATGGTTCACGATCGGGAATGTGTGCTTTCATGCGAAAAGAAAAAAAAAAACTGAACGGGAGACCGCGTTTTATTAATACCGTTGTTGTCGGCCGGGTGCGCGGCGGGTGCGCGCACGGGAGCGTGCGCGGGTACGCGAGCTCTCCGCTACGGCGCGTCCGGGTGACCCTCGAGGTTTGCCGTAGCTAAAACAGGAAGTGCATAGCCACTATCCACCTATGCGCCACGAATCCTACACACTGGACCTTTAAGCCTTGTTATAATGTTGTTACCTCCTCAAAAACATAACTTGAGTGTTTTGTTTCATCCACACATGTTTGAGTAATCCTGTGTTATTAGTTTGTCTATATCTCCAAAGCTCAAAATGCTCTGTTCCACCTTATGATGTCATAAAGTTTTCAAGTTAACAGCTTCCTTTTAACTCTTGTTCAATAGAGAGTGGCAATTCTAGGGCTGAAATCATCCAAACGATTCTAGTGAAGGTGCATGGAGTTTAAAAACACAGTGGAGCACTTTCTGTATTACCACGTGACATCACAAGGCGGAACAGGATGTTTTCTGTAGTCTTGCCTAAATATGCAGCATTTCTGTGTTAAACGTGTAAAGGAAACAAAACAACACTGCAAGTATGTTTGTGATGAGGAAACAACATTATAACATAGATCAGAAAATAGTGTAATAAGGGAACTTTAAAGGTCCCATGGCATGAAATTTTCACTTTCTGAGGTTTTTTAACGTTAATGTGAACTCCCCTACCCTGTTTACCCTTTATCTGAGCCTCTGGACCTTTGAACAGCAGTGGTTTAATTTTATTTTCTGTGGAAATGTGTTTATTTGTCAATGGAACGCTTCAAATCTCTCCCCCCGTGCAAAAACACGGAAATGTATCAGCTGAGAGCTTAGAGCGGAGAGCGGAGAGTTTGGCCACGCCCCCACCCTCTACTATAGGCTAGCTCTTTTCTCCTCATTTGCATTCAAGCAACAACGCCCATAATGGCCTGTTCAGAGAGAGAAAAATTACTCTTTCTCATCTTATCTCTGTTTCTCATGCACTGGGTGTTGATTTTGAAGAAGGATTCATTTACAGTATTAGGGAACCATTAAGGAGCCATATAAAAGCATCAAGAAGTACCATGTCATGGGATCTTTAAGGATCTACAACCAGGGGTGTTAAACAAGGTATATGCCAAATTCTATATTGTCTCATACACAAATGGCAAAATTTAAAGAGGCAGAATTCAATTTTCCTTTGCTGTGGAACCTACCTGGGAACTGTTAATCACTCTCCCAGTGCTCACACTCTTGTCTGAACTATCCTCATTAGACACAGTAGATTTGTTGCCTGCATAATGTTAAAAAGTCATTATTTGGCTTCTGGGAGTTTGTGCAGACAGTCCTTGGACCAGTTCCTATTAAAAGTGTAACTAGACTGCAACTTCAGACTCTGCTACATTTCTTCAGTATGAAATAAGCGCTGACAGTTGCAATATGCGGACAGTAGTGTGCGTGTATCTTTTTCTGGCCACACACACTAACCAGGTCCCTCTGGCTCCTTTAAACAGCTACTGGCCTCATCACTGCTCCTCCGAGCCCAATGCACTCTCATTAAAACTCACAATTTTGGTCTCGTTGCTATGGTTACAAGGTGTCAAGATTCAGGCGAAGTATCCCAAACTTATCTTGCTTTACATACAGCACAACACATGGGGTTTTGTAAATGTGGAAAGCTGCAAATGGCTCCCCCCCATTGTGTTAAGATAAGATAAGATAAGATAAGATAAGACTTGATCTCACACAGGAGAAATTTACTTGCCACAGTAGCTCCAGGACAGTTTGAACAAGAAAGAATAGTGCATGCAGGCAAGAATGGAATAAAGTAAGTAATAATAATAATAATAATAATAACAACAACAAGGAGAGCAAGGAAAAAGGATATTGCACGTCTGGCCTGTATAGTTGAATTATACAGTCTGTGTTGTGGAGATTGACAAGCTTGTTAAGTTTTCTTGCATAGGCTGCCTCTCTGTCCGTCATCTGTCCTTCACCTCCTTATATAATCAAACAATGGTGCAGCCTGAATGTAAAGATGTGCTCTCTCCTCTTCTGCACCTGTCAGATCTTAATCCACAGCTGTCAAGTGTACGGTTAGTGCTAAAGAAGACATTTTCAGTCAAAGTAAACCACTTGAAAAGAGTCATAAGAGATGATTTTACAGAGATCTGGCTTTGAGGTAAATTTTTGGTCTCCTTTTCCTCATTTTCTTCATTGTGGTTGGCTAAATGGATACTACTACTACTACTACTACTACTACTACTACTAGACCCAAAGCGCTTTACAGTTCATTGTTCATTCGCTCCACACTTCAACCACTACTGAAAGACTTCAAAACAGTGTTCACAAAACTGACAAATGATAAAAGGAGAAGTTCAATTTGTCAACTGGACAAAGTTTGTTTGGTTGAAAACGTTTCGCCGCTCATCCGAGAGGCTTCGTCAGCTCTAATAAGAATACTGAATACTTAAAGTGTTTGTGGGTTTGAAATAAACTGGGATTTCATATTGTCTGAAAATCCTCTGTAGTTTTTCCGACACGCCGGCCAGGTACGGAATCGCTACCCCTACTTGTTAGTATCGCTACTTGTTTCTTGCCCTTGTCTCTCTTGGTTTTGTTAACAGCCCATTTGGGATAACCACAAACAGAGAGGGCTTCCTGCACATGTTGTTCTTCTTTTTCCTTACCCTCTGTGCTTGTGGGAACCACAAGCACAGATTTGGCAGAGTTGGCAGATTTGGTCAGGAGAAAGTTTGGTTCTCTCTTTGGTTCTTCTCCTGACCAAATCTGCCAACTGCTGGAAATTTGTCTAAATACCACCTATTTCCAGTTCAGAGGGAACTTCTACAGGCAAATTCATGGCTGTGCGATGGGCTCACCGGTCTCCCCTATCATGGCTAATTTATACATGGAACAATTTGAACAGAGTGCCTTAGCTTCATATCCAGGCACTCCGCCCACACACTGGTTTCGTTATGTTGATGATAATTTTACAAAAATCAAAATTCAAGATTTGGAACCTTTTACTGCACATATCAATTCTGTAGATCCTAATATCAAATTCACCCGTGAAGATGCCAAGGATAACACATTGGCGTTCTTAGGGCCCGTTTACACGAGGACGCTTACGGGTAAAAACGACAAAATATTTTATCGGAAGTGCCTTTCGTTTAGACGGTGACGGCGTTTTTGGGGCCTAAAAACGCAAAAATCTGAAACCACCCTCCAGAGTGGAAAAGTTAAATACGCTCCGCTGTAGCGTCTCCGTGTAAAGTGCCCAAGACGCAAAACTGGTCAGATCTGCTCACGTCAGTACACGTTTACGTCACATAGATGCGGCAATACAATGAGGAGGACCACCACCGGCCCCTTATCCCGGCTCCAGCGCACCGGTGGCTCCACCGGTCCTGAGCACCGGTGGAGCCGCTGGAGCCGGCCCCTTATCCCGGCTCCAGCGGCTCCACCGGTGCTCAGGACCCGCTGGAGCCGGGATGGGGGCCGGCTCCAACGCACCGGTGGCCGCTGGAGCCGGCCCCACTATCGCGGCTCCAGCGGCTCCACCGGTGCTCAGGACCCGCTGGAGCCGGGATAAGGGGCCGGCTCCAGCGCACCGGTGGCCGCTGGAGCCGGCCCCTTATCCCGGCTCCAGCGGTCCTGAGCACCGGTGGTGGTATTAGCGGAGGAGGACCACCGGCCCCTTATCCCGGCTCCAGCGGGTCCTGAGCACCGGTGGACCACCACTACCGGCTCCAGCGGGTCCTGAGCACCGGTGGACCACCACTACCGGCTCCAGCGGGTCGTGAGCACCGGTAGTTGCGTGCCGCCGCGCCTCGCGCACGGACCGGACGGGGAAGTTGCCCCGGCTCCGGTATACTTGGTTCGAGACCCCGGGGCGGGGGAAGTCTCTTACGGGCAGCTTTGAGAAATAGTGTCTGACGATAGCCGGCCCCCGCTCGGTCCGTGGGATTAGGGGGTACGGTCGCCTGCCGTACCCCCGCGGAGGGGCTCCGTGATAAGGCCACTGGGAAGGATACGGTTCGTCTCGGTCTCACCTCCGAGGGGTCGAGCGCGAGCGGCGCGAGCGGCCCGCGCCGCACCGAGCTACCAGCACTCGGACCCGCAGTGCCCAGGAGCCGTCTGACGTGGGTAGAACCAGACAGGGGCCCTGAGATGGCGGGTCACGTATGCCCATCGTTCGAGCTCTTTAAGCGGGCTACATAGTCCGCTAATGTCATGCGTTAGACTTCCACACTTGTGTAAGGGGAGACCCCACAGCCGGTACAGTCGTGGTTAGAAATGTAACTTGACGCTGTTGTGATGTTTTTTTTTTTGTTTTTTGTTTTTGTTTTTTTCAGTCCAGCGCCTCCCTTCGCTGGCTTTTGCGTCCACTTTTGCGTCTTCGTATAAACGCGGATAAAAAATTGAAGACGAGACGCCACTTTTGCGTCTTCTGTTTTGATCGTCGCCGTATAAACGTAGCCTTAGATTGTGCAGTAACGATAGGAGGAGACCGGGGACTCCAAGTAGAAGTCTTCAGGAAGCCCACACACACAGACCAATACCTGCTTTTTGATTCACACCACCCACTGCAGCACAAACTGGGTGTTATTCGGACATTACAACACAGGGCCCAAGTGGTTCCCACAAGCACAGAGGGTAAGGAGAAAGAAGAACAACATGTGCAGGAAGCCCTCTCTGTTTGTGGTTATCCCAAATGGGCTGTTAACAAAACCAAGAGAGACAAGGGCAAGAAACAAGATAATAGAGAATCCGAACCCAGGAGGAAAGGGGTAGCGATTCCGTACCTGGCCGGCGTGTCGGAAAAACTACAGAGGATTTTCAGACAATATGAAATCCCAGTTTATTTCAAACCCACAAACACTTTAAGACAAAAACTCGTCCACCCAAAGGACAAAACACCGAGCCACAAACAAAGCAATGTGGTCTACTCCATTCAGTGTAGTGAAGACTGCAGTGAGCGCTATATTGGAGAAACCAAACAGCCACTTCACATGAGGATGTACCAACACAGACGGGCGTGCCAGAGTGGACCGTCATCTGCCGTACATCTTCACCTAGAAGCCACGGGTCATTCATTTGAGGACAGTGAGGTTCAGATCTTAGCCAGGGAAAAGAATTGGTTTGAGAGGGGAGTTAAAGAGGCTATTTTTGTCAAAAAAGAGAATCCTTCTCTGAACAGAAATGGTGGAGTCAGACATAATTTGCATCCCATCTACAATTCCATTCTTAAGCCTAGATCAAGCAAACAGGGTAACAATAGGGCTAGCCAGGTCAGGGCCAGAGGTGGGAAAAACAGGCGTGTAGGGATGAATAGGGATCGTTATCTAGACGCCAGAGAAACAAAAGACAGAAACCAATGAGATAGTTCCGGAAAGTAGTTAGCTAGGTAGTTCCTCCCTACAGCAAGATATAAGCAAGTGTCTTACCAGTATTCTTATTAGAGCTGACGAAGCCTCTCGGATGAGCGGCGAAACGTTTTCAACCAAACAAACTTTGTCCAGTTGACAAATTGAACTTCTCCTTTTATCATGGATTCTACCTGGACGACTGAGGGACTTTTCACGCATCTTAAGAAAAACTGACAAATATTTGACATTTATCTAATCTAAATTTGTGGTAATTTTCTTTATATCATTTGGTTGGATTAGGGTTAAACTTGTTTAAAAAATGTAACCTCATAATGCATGTGTATAGGCATGCAAATACAAATTCAAATACTCAGCGTTTCCCACAGGACTATGGTGGCACAGCAAATCCTTATTTGAATAATTTATATTACATGCATACATGTTTGAAGTAAATTGCCTTTGATAATATACTGTATGTCTCAATTAATCAGAAATGGCTGAATAAATATGAAATGGACTTCAATATATTTATAACACAACAAGCAAAAATGACATTTTTTCATACATAAGGGCAAAGGTTAGACTATGGAGGGACAACATAATAGTTTCCTCTATTAAAGGTGCATTGCATAATTTTTCTAGTGGTCCATCAAATGCGTTTCTCCATGGAGATGTTATTGCTTTGTCTGGAATGTTTCAGAGTATGGTATTAAAACCTTTCTATCTTCATGGAGACCAAACCAGACCAAGTTACAGGTCAGATCTGTCAGAATGCCTGTTTTTCTTAGAATTTTTGAGCGATAAATCCACCTATAATTGAATAAATGTGAGGTAGAGCTGTTTAATGTCATACTGTGGAACATTCCAGGCAGAGCAACGACATATCCATAGAAACAAGCAGGTGATAGACCCCCAACTAAAGAGTTACAGAGTTCACCTTTAATGGAAAATGCTACTTCCACATTACTAGCTGCTGTAGTAAATTTTTAATACTGCGCACATAGTATTCACCCTGATGTCCTTCCCATCATACTAAATGTTTGTTTCTCTCCACAGATGTATTTCAATGCTAGTATTAGCAGTACCACTAAGCTCCTGAAGCCTCTGCTGGTGTTTGGGTTCTGTATGGCGGCGGGTTTGGCCGGGCTGACACAGATCACGCAGCACCGCAGTCACCCCATAGACGTGTATGTGGGATACCTCATCGGATCGGGCATCGGAGTCTATCTGGTCGGTATTTATGGATTTCAGATAACTTTTTTTTTTTTTTAACAAAATACAATAATAAACATAAAAACAAAACAAAAACATAGGACAATACCTACAACAAATGTAAAACAACAAAACTCCCCACCCCTAACCCACCCTTTCCCCCAAACACACACACCCACAAATTTAATTAAATAAAACAAAATAAGGTAGTGCTGATAACTTTCTATTGACTGATGGTGGGCACGCAAAATAACAATATGCTGATTTATTAATAAGGACCTTGTCACCAATATAAATGATCAGGTTCATCATTTGTGAAGGGCAGATTAACAAGATGTAACCAAACAGAAAAGCCTGAAGTTCTTAATTCATATTCCTCTAAAAGTCCTTCAACTAACAGTTACTGAAAAAAAGTGAAAAAATATTATCGTAGTTCATTAGTGCTGGAACTTAAAATAATAATAATAATAACAATAATGGATCTGTTTTATATAGCGCTTCTCTGCACACTCAAAGACTCTTTACAAAGCATTATTCATTCACTCTACAGCTGCAGGTGTTTGTTTCATGTGGCCCCAGTAATTACAGAGATATTAAAGGAGTGTCATGTAGCTTTTCTGGCTCCATTTGCTTGTCTCCATGAAGAGGTTATATGTTAGCCTGATCTGCCCTTCAGTTCCATTTTTAAACTCTTTCAAATTTGATGACAGCTTACAGTATTTTCTTTATGCTTTTATTAAGGCAGAAGCTCAGAGTCAGTTTTCAGAGAGGTGATAATAACTATCCACACATAGTTCATATGTTTGGCTTTTACTAAACGCAGCTATTGTATTTTTCCACCCATCACAGTATGTGTAACAAATGCTCTGTATGTTTCATCTCTTTGATTAGCTTCATGCTTCTCGCGCTCTCTGTTTTTTTGGCAGCCTATATATAGCTGCTTCTAGTACAGAAGGGGCGTGAGAGAGTGAAGGAATAATCCGATAAGATTTTGCTGGAACAATTTCTCAGTTCAATTTAAGAAAACTTGTCTTAGCCATTAGCCACGGTTTCCTCTCTCTCCCATAGACCCCTTTTCTGCAGCTCTTCCCTCTATCATCACAGAGCAGAGCGCTTCATGCTGACCACACACTGCACAGCAGAAAGAAGCACGGCCTGTTTATGCGTTTACTGTAAATGAATAGAAGCATTTACCCTCCCACAGATTAGAG